>JANFOE010001552.1:0-498834 GCA_025667525.1 Glebionis coronaria | reverse complement strand
AAATCTCCAAGAAGATTCCTAATTCTTATTAGTTTAAGAAAAGGACTCAAAATAAGAGAAAAGAAAGAAACATAATAACAACAACATTCAAGACTCAAAGAAAAATCATGTTGAAAGATATGAAAGGAAATACAAGAGAATAAAAAACAAGCCTAAAACTTAAGCATAATTCTAATCTTAGTTACACTAGAATCCTAAGATTTGCTTAAATTAGATGTCTTAGCAATAAGCAATCCACATGCTTAAATGAAAGACAAGGGTGGTGGCGGAATTTGGTGAGGTGAAAGGTGAAGTCACCAAGGGTTCAACAAAGTCACTCACAATGGGAATGCTTTGGATGGGTTGAGGTTGGGTAGTCACATCCAAGAGAGTACTTGGAGTGAAGGGTTAGCTCAATCATTCTAGATTGGAATGAAGAGGAGGTAGAACCATGAGAATGGTTGGTACCATGGGTTGAGGTAGTCTTGCATGGAGCAAGAGGTGGTGAGGGTGATGAAGAGATGAGAATGGGCACAATCTCATTCTAGGTGTGGCAAAAGGGTGAAGAGTTAAGTTTAGGTAACTTAATCTTAATTTTGAGGTGCCTCTTTGAGGAGGAGGTTTGTGACAAAGAAATGTCAAGGTTATAAAAGGGAGAGTTAGGCATTGTGGATGTGTGAGAATGAAATCTCAAGGTTGGAGAGGTGTGAGAAACATGGCTAACAAGGTGGGTTTAAAAGGGTGAGGGGATGATCCAAACTAGTAAAGGGTTAAAAAGGGAAAGCCCAAGATATTTTGGGAGTGATCAAAGGTTTGAAACAAAGATTCCAAAGGGTGTTGGAACAATTGGGAAGTTTTAGAAAACCCAAATTTGAGAGCTTCTGTCCGCGGTTCTTTATCTCCACCGGTGGTTCCATATTGATATGGAGCCGCGGTCTATTTAAAGAACCACCTACAGAGGCTAGGTTTAGGTGGTGAAGGAGGATTTTCCAATTCAGCAAATCCTAATGTTCTAGTCTAACTTATCATAAACTCATGCTTAAGAGCAATAAAAACTAGAACACACACAAAGGAAAGACACATAGGTTCAATTAGCACGTAAGAAGAAAGCTAAGAAAAACCTAATGGCTACAAAAGAAAAAGACTCCTAATGACATACAAAGTTCATCAAAGTAAACTATCATTAGTCATATATAGGAAGAGCCATTTAGCCAATTTAGAGAATGAGTATGAGACTATCACTAGAGGTGCTCAATTAAGGCTAAACACGACCATTTTTACGAGTTATACACCAACTCAACTTCCCACGTGGAAGTAATTCAACCGTCAGGTCAAATTAAGATCCTAGTGCATAAATTCTCTAGTAGTCATTCTCAAGTTAGACAAAATGTAATTCCAACATTTGCCTAATAAAGATTAGCAAGGATGAAACTTGCATGGCCTAATGTGGGTTAAGAATGCACCATTGCATATCTTGACAAAAGAGTCTAGTTAAGGTTAATTACCTTAATAGATCTTGGGGCCAATAACATTGAATTGTACAAACCAAGTTTACACAATTTGTTAGAACACTCTTGATTGGTCTTTCGGAAATGACACATTTATAAATTGCATAGCAATGTAAATTACTTGAGTATTTTGGATGAAACATCCAAGTTATCAAACCGAATCTATTGTGCATTATAAGTAATTATTAAACAAAATATGTCTAACAATTTGAACAAATAGATTCAATATAACACCATCAACACAAGTGTGAGTTATGATCCGATGTATATTATTAATAAACCACATTCATGTCTACACTAAAAAACATGTCAATTAGATTCGATAATGATACCAATCATAGTTTGAATAATGCATTGATATTTAATCGAAATCTTTCTTGATTCCCACAAACACTCTTTTAAGAGAAAATAGCTAAGATTTTCAAAGGGTGTTTCATGTTTTATAGTGAGACATTTATCTACTTGAACTAATAACACAATGATCGAGTAAGACGACCCAAATCAATAGATTGGATAAGCTCCCAAAGCTTTCAAACCTAAGAGTGTTAATAAACATAACGAGGTGTACATGATGTTTAAATAACATATATAAACCTATAGATGTTGATCCTATATTCAATGCACAAATAATGTTGCAACCAAAATGCAAGAAATCTAGCATACATCCTAATAAGGAAGAACTAGATACTAACAAATACCAAGCAAGGCACAAGATACTAGACATATAAGCAATACTACTACAAATAGCAAGGAACACTTAATAATGTCTACATATAATAATAACACACAAAGAAACACACACAAACAATTAGCTTAACACATAAAAGCATTCGTCCATGTTTTGAGTGTTAGATATACCAACGTATACATAGCTTGATCTTATTTGAAAATAGTTTTCGACACATTTCAAAATTTAATTAAGTTCAACACTTTATAAATATATCAATTTACAAAGATATATCACCAAGAGATGTCTAACTTAATAGAAAAGAGTAAAACACAAGTTTTACGACAAACCGACGCTCAATACTTTGGACAAAGTATGAAACTTAGAAACCATCCAAATTTTAAAGTTTGAATAGAGGTTTGGAAGCATTTTTAATTGAAAGAAAATTCAATTACGTTCGAAATGACGGGTGGCACGCCTTCTACGGACTTACGGTTGATTTTATATGATTTTTCAAAGTTTTCAAAAATCTGAGTCAGACTGACTGCGGTTCCTTATTGATAAGGATCCGTGGGGAACAATAAAGAACCGCGGTCAGAGGACAAAAAATGAGTTTTTGGCCAAAATTATTTGGTAACTTTTTGGAAGGACTTAGGACTCTAAAAAATCATTTTAGACACATAGAACTCGTATTTTAGAGTTAATTATGACACAAAATATTTTTATACTTCCAAACATGAAAAGAATTAATTCAAGCTATTATACAAAGTTTATTTAACACCAAAACTTGTACGAGTGAAACAACGAAACACATGTCATAAGTAATCACTCTTCATGAACAATTTGATACAAAGATCGTCTCTATTTTTAAAAACCGTTTTCTTTTGAAAAAGAGAGCAAAGATCGATCCAAGCTTTAAAGTATAATATACTTCAAAGATCTTGAGTAACCTCTCTCTGATACCAATTGTAGAAACTAGAATGGGGGGTTGAATAGTTTCTAGTTCATTTTCAAAACATTTCGGCTCAATCTACTGCCTGCGGTTCCTTATCTCTGCCCGCGGTTCCTTATTGATAAGGAACCGCCGGTCCAATAACGAACCGCCGACAGTGGACGTAGCAACATTTTTTATTTGAAACCTTAACAATCCTTTGTATCAAATTCCTTATCAATCTTGACTAGATGTGAGATGTGTTTGATTAAGAGATAAATACTACAAGTAAGAAAACACACAAGCACATCAAATCAAGAGTACATCAAGCAATAGCCTAAACACTAAGCACACACGTACTAAGCACAAGCTTTTCCGCAACTAGGATGTTTAGACTAAGTGATGTACACTTGACCATAATCTAAACATGAAGCACACACGTACTAAGCCATAGCTTTTCCGCAACTTAGATGTTTAGATTATTTGATGCACACAAAGACACACAACACATGTATGTAACTATAAATACATCTACAAAGGTAAAGACATAAATGTAAAGGAAGTTACCGACACGATGATTTATAGTGGTTCGGCCACGAAGCTCCTCTTCGCCCTACTCCACTCCTCAAGTACACCTTACTCGAGAGTTACTTCACTAGTCAACAAACTCCTTAAGGTGGAGAAACCATACACAACGTCGCTTACACATTTCCGACACTAAGCTAGATGTCGAGTCCTAATCTTAGGTAGGACCAATCTACACAACGTTGCCTACTTCACCATTAACGACACAAGGCTAGATGTCGAGTTCTAATTGAAAGCTAGAACCAATCTTCACGACTCTTCACTTTGAAGCTAAGTGAGAACTTCACACAACACAACTACTAGTCACTTTAAAGTTTAATGAGAACTCACAAGACACAACCACATCACTTTATAGTTTAGTGAGAACTACCTAGACACAACCACATCACTTTAGAGTTTAGTGAGAACTACCAAGACACAACCTAATCTACCCACTAGTTATATTTTATGACCCAACATAACAAACCTTGTGTTTTATGGCCTAAACACATAAACCATATAGATCTAAGCACACAACACTTAGATCTATAACTCTAACACTATATCCAAGTACTAACAAGACTTGGATCTACACAACTAACACCTAATACAAGGATACCCATCACTTGGATATTCTACCCTTACAAACACATCCAAGTGTACCCAACACTTGGATCTTCTACATATACATAGTAGGAAGACTAAAAACATAACTTAGATCTATAGAAGGAAAGATCTTCATCATGTAGTGAACCCAACACATCAAGATAATGATAGTGTTCTTCTTTTTGCACTTGTGAGGATGAGGAGATTGAAGATTGAATCACATCTTAAACAAGATTAATCAAAACTAACTAATCAAGGATCTAAGATGGTTTTTGAAAGAAACTGTGCAAAAAGGGTTGAAAGAAAACCTGGAAATGATCCACTATTTATAGGACAACATTGCAACGGTCAAAAACACCCGCGGTTCCTTATCTCTACCCGCGGTACCTTATCAATAAGGAACCGCGGGTTCCTTTAAGGAACCTCCGTGTCGGAGTCCGTGCAAATTTATCCTTTAGTGGGGATATGCCATCTGGGGTAGTTTATACCCTCAAAGGATATTCCTTTGGCATATGGAATATGCCAAATTCAAATTTTCATTTTCTTTTAAATAAAACATTTTCTTAAAAATAAAGTTAATTAAAATATTTTGTCACATTTGATTAAAATGTGAGTTTTAAGAAAATATTAATCCTTGATCACTTAGTTAGGTTAATGACATGTTTGTACATACCTTGAGTGATTCATGCCGAATGCGGTCATGGAGGTGTCGAGAGAAGTATACAAATGTATTCTTGAGTGATTACGAGTACCTTGACATTTTACATAATGTATTGCGAATTATACGTTTGTCATCAACAAAACACAAAGAGATTATATCGACAAAGCATCGTAATGTTTGCACTAACAGTGTGAAATAGGTACAAATGCTCAAAAGGAAAGATAACACGGGATTTCACGGTCAAATGTTGCAGAAAAGTCCAAGAAAGAGACGAAGACAAAGTTAAAATACCAAAAGTGTGCCCAAGTTCACGAAAACCGGCTAAACCGACACGGGTTTTGAAGAAACAATCAAGGAAGCCGAAATCAAGTTAGTTTTTAGCGGATTTAACTTTATGAAGATAATTAGGCCAAGTGGGTCCCACATTTGGGTTAATGGGCTCAAAGGCCCATTTGAAAGTTGTATTTTACTTATTAAAAATTACTTGGCCTAATTCAGCCCAAATACAAACGGATGGAAATGTTGGAATATTGGGCCACAAACCCATTTAGCTAAAATTATGGGACGGAGGAATTAGTGAAAAGTTTTCACTTTGTGGTCAACCTCACAATGTTTGCTGGTCAAACCCTCACATCACAAACGTTTAAAAAACGTTTTATCCCACCAGCTCACCTTCACACGTGTCCTTACACACACTCACACATTAAATAAAAAAACCTGTTTACCCACCCACACATTTACCCCTCATTCGTTACAAACAAAGAAAAATAAAACACACTCACCCACTTCTTTCTCTCTCTCCCAAACGCATTCCCCAAAACCAGTTACCCAAATCTCACAAACCCTAATTTACCATCACTAAAATTACCCACTAAATTTGGGGGTAATCACTTATTCGTGTGATTCACACGAATACCAAATAAATCCCCATAAGAATCGGAGCAATCACTACTGGTGGTCCTCATATCAAATCAGACGTGGCTCCCTTCCTTGGTTTTGATTGGTCTAAACCAATCACCAACACCAATCCTCCAAGATTGAAGAACGTGCCCTCCAAGTTCACAAGAAGGTTTTCTAGGGTTTTCCTATAAAAACCCCATCATTGCTGTAATTTAGGTGTGCACTTTTTTTTATTTTTTTAATTTCTGCAAATTTAGATTAGATTTAATTATTGTAATTTTTTCTTTCAAAGTATTGTATGTGATTTTTATTAATGTAAAGTTTAATTTCTGTTTAAATTCATGTCTTCTTTTTATTTAAATTTATTTGTAATATTATCTTTAATCTGTTTTGGATTAATTAAAGTTATTAATAAAAAGGTAGAAATAATTTCCCCTACTGGGAAATTATTAAAATATTTGGTTCGTTGGTACTGTTTATGGTTCGAGAAGATCTTGCTTGGCTCGAAAAGAAATTGGTGGTGATGATTTGATGTTAAAGGTGGCGTTCGTTTCGGTTCAAAAGGAGGCACATCGCCATCCTTCTGTTCAAAGGAAATCGACATCAGGTTCATTTTCATCTCTTTTATTTTTTTTGTCAATTTTTAATTAATCTTGAGTTATTATTTGGTGTTTGGATCTTCTTTATTTATCTACTTATTTTTTTTAGTTAATGTTACTGTTTTATTTTGTGCTTTATTTGGTAATCTGTTATTTGATATGCTTATTTTTTTTAGTTTATTTAGTTTGATTTTTAATCTGCTTGTTTGGTTAATGTTTTTAGTTGCTTATTTAGCTTTTATTTTTGTTTGATTAAGTTTCTGCTTTAATTTCGGTTAAGAAATATCTGCTTATTAGGTCTTCTGCTTATTTGGTTATTTGTTATATTCGGTTAGATTACTTAATCTTTCAACTCTAATATTGATTGCTTATTGGCTTCACTGATTAGTACTTGTCAGTATTATTAGCTTATTTAGGTGTGGTTATTTTTGATTTATTCAGCTTATTTGCTTATCTGACTTTAATTTATGTGCTTATTGGGTTGATTATTGCTGATATTACTGCTTATGCAACAGATCCCATTGGTATGATTGTCCAATTCTGTCCAAAAAAATTAGTATGAAATTTTGTCTGTCATGGGACTCGAACCCTGACCTCTCGAATAGCAGTCAAACGGCATAACCAACTCTTCTACTGCCTTATTTGTGTTTAACTTCTAGTCTCTTAATTAATATAGGTTTTATACTAGACTGTCAGATTAATTAGTTTAATACAAGTTGTTTTTTTAGTTTAATTAAATTTAATTAAAAAGTTTATATCAATTTCGTTTTATTCAGTTTCTAAAAAATAAAAAAGATAAAAAATATTTTATTTTAATTACTTTTATAATTTTAAATTAGTTTAAAATTTAGTTTTATTTAAAAATAGATTGCATTTAAAGTTTTAAGTTTAAATTCTAATTAGTTTTAAATTAGTTAAAATAGTTTTCAAATTTTGTTTAAATGGTTTTAAATATAGTTTAAATTAGTTTTTAAATATTTAAATAGAAAGTTTTTAGTAAGTTTAAATAGTGTTTAATTACATAGTTTTTAGTTTTAAAAATACCAAAAATACATTTCACCAAGAACAATAAATCTTACGTTAATTGGAAATCAATTCGAGTGAGTCGAGGAAACGAACATTAATTGATTAAAAGATTTTGCGATTGAAAAATCCGTATATTATTCTTCCTGTGTCATTTTGAAAATGGTGGTAAATATGGTGGTGGTTACAAGATTGTTACCGGATATTGTGTTTAATGAAAATGTAAATATTAAATTTACTTAATAATAAAAGTATAATTAACATTTAATTTTTAAAAGTTAATAATAAATAAATAATTAAGTAACTTAAATATATTAATTATTAAATAACTTAAATATTTTTAAAAGTTTATAATAAATTTAATTTTTAAAAGTTAATAAGTAAATAAAAAAGCATATACGTTTTATTTTTATGAAAAATAAAAAAATTAAAATTTACTTTAATTTTAAACATAAAATTATAGTTAAATATATTAGGTGATAATAATTCTTGACAACCGCGAGATAAATTTCTTTTGGTTTTTTAACAGTATGTGGGATTTAGTTGAGCTTTATATCAATCACCTTGAATAATCATCTCAAGCAATTTATTATGAATAAGGTCAATTTTTAATGGACGGTTTAATAAGGTTAGGGTTTAGGGTTTCAGGTTTAAGGTTTATGGTTTGTTGTATAAGGGTTAATTAATGGTTTAATGTTTATAGTTTAATGTTAAATGGTTTAAGGTTTATGATTTAGTATTTATGGTTTTTTGGGGTTAAGGTTTAGGGCTTAGGGTTTACGTTTTAGGATTTAGGTTTTAAGGTTTAGGATTAATGGTTTACTTAGCTAGGGTTTGTGGTTTATTAATTAATTAATGATTTAATGTTGATAGTATAAGGTTAAATGGTTTAAGATTTATGATTTAATGTTTAGTGTTTATCAGTTTAAGGTTCATGGTTTAGGGTTTATGGTTTATGGTTTAGGGTTTGTGGTTTAAGGGTTAATTAATGGTTTAATGTTTATAATTTAAGGTTAAATGGTTTAAGGTTTCTGATTTAGTGTTTAGGGTTTTTTGGGGTTAAGGTTTAGGGCTTAGGGTTTGCGGTTTAGGGTTAGGGTTAAGGTTTAGGATTAATGGTTTAATTAGCTAGGGTTTGTGGTTTAATTATTAATTAATGATTTAATGTTTATATATGATCTAGTGTTTAGGGTTCATTGGTTTAAGGTTCAGGGATTAGGGTTTAGGGTTTAAGGTTTATGGTTTGTGGTTTAATGGTTAATTAATGGTTTAATGTTTATAATTTAAGGTTAAATGGTTTAAGGTTTATGATTTAGTGTTTAGGGTCTTTTGGGGTTAAGGTTTAGGGCTTAGGTTTGCGGTTTAGGGTTAGGGTTTAAGGTTTAGGATTAATGGTTTAAATAGCTAGGATTTGTGGTTTATTAATTAATTAATGATTTAATGTTTATAGTATAAGGTTAAATGGTTTAAGATTTATGATTTAGTGTTTAGTGTTCATCGTTTTAAGACTTAGGGTTTAGGGTTTAGGGTTTAGGGTTTATGGTTTATGGTTTAGGGTTTGTGGTTTAAGGGTTAATTAATGGTTTAATGTTTATAATTTAATGTTAAATGGTTTATGGTTTATGATTTAATGTTAAGTGTTTTTTTGGGTTAAGATTTAGGGCTTAGGGTTTGCGGTTTAGGTTTAGGGTTTAAGGTTTAGGATTAATGGTTTAATTAGCTAGGGTTTGTGGTTTAATTATTAATTAATGATTTAATGTTTATAGTATAAGTTTAAATGGTTTAAGATTTATGATTTTGGTGTTTAGTGTTCATTGGTTTAAGGTTCAGGGTTTAGGGTTTATGGTTTATGGTTTAGGGTTTATGATTTATGGTATGCATGATTATGATTTAAGGTTTAATGAAGGTTTATGGTTTACTTATTTATGGTTTACGGTTAAATGGTTTAAGGTTTATGATTTAGGTTTTATTATTGGTTTATGGTTTAATTTGTGTTTATGGTTTAATTGGTTAAGGTTTATGATTTAGGGTTAGCATCATTCGAGATAGATGGGATAACAAATTAATCATCGTTTATGTTACATTCATACGTGAGCTTGTTGAAATAAGTCATAAAACCGTTTAACCACCCGGCTTATATTATATAATTAATAAACAAGATTTATGTTATAATTATTACTATAATTATCATGATAATTAAACATGGCCATTTTATTTAAATAAACTTTAGGTTAAAATAATTATTAATATAAATATTCATGTTACATTGAATTAATTAAGAAACATAGCTTAATTATGTTATATTAATTTTTAACCAAGGTTTAATTAAATTAATAACATTCTTTAATTTAATTATCCAATAATAATGTGTTGTAAAGTTCAATTAATAAAATCGTGAAAAATTAATAAGATTATACTACTAAATTCAACTTATACTAACGTGTCTAAAAAATGAACCGTTTAATTTGCATGCAACTTGATATATTGCACCAGTACCCCGTCCACTAATAACTCACACACACACACATATTCAATATCCGGAGGTCAAATAATGAATCAATCACCCACCCACCCAGACACAAACAGTAACAAATCTTCAAACCCTGATAAATCAAACCTAAATGACCAGATGGATATGGATTTTAAGATCACTGCTGAGATGATTGATTATGTGATGGATAAGTATGGGACCAACTGGAGATATGATGATCCTCTTGCTGACACTATTATTGAAGACTTGATGCAGTTAGATTTAAAAACCGGACTAAAGGAAAATCAAAACAAGGTTAGGATTTTTACTTCGCAACAGTATTATTGAAGTTTTGATGATTTGTCTTTGTTTTGATGATGTTGCATGTTATGAAAATACCAATAATTGATTCTGTTTTAATATTTGTTATATAGATGACAAGGCAGATGAGGCTACGAAGGTTGATGAAGCTATGAAGGTTGATGAAGCTATGAAGGTTGATGAAGCTACGAAGGCACATATTAAAGGTCAATTTTGTGAAATTTTATGTTTATATGTTTGTCAGAAAGGCGTTAGATGGATCATTAGTTAGTGTTTACTATGTTTGTTTTAGGAGTAGTGAAAATGATAAATGGTTCAAGTATTATGTTGGTTATATGATGATGTAGATACAGGAGATAAGGGGGTGTTAGGTTTAGCTTATATAATTGGCTTATAAGCTTATTAGCTTATATAAGCTTATAAGCTCAAACCAAGTGTTTAGCTAAGCTTATATTAGTGGGCTTATAAACTTATATATGGGTGTTATGATAAGCCATAAAAACGTGGCTTTTTAAGGAAGGTTTGGGCTTATATAACATATTTACCATTTTACCCTCATGTTAACTTAAGTTTATATAAGCCATGGGCTTATAATTTTATTAAACATAGGCTTATATAAGCAAAAAAATGGCTTATATAAGGCCATTATATAAGCTAAAAAAACACACCATAAATTTTTAAAAAAGGGGTTGGTCATACTAGAAACCTTAAGTTCTCAAGTTTTTTTTAAAAGGATGGAAGAGTATGGAAAGGGAATTAAAAAAAATTGTTCTTAAGTTTTTTTTTAAGAAGGAAGGGTAGGGAACGGGAAGGAGAAGGAAGGAAAGGTGCATGCATTTTTATGTATATCTGTTCCGCATAATTTTGGGGGGATTCGGAAGAAAAATGGGTTAGGCTTGTATAAAATAACATTTATATCTTTATTATTCATCCACATTTTATATATTTCTACTAGGGTTTCTACCTTTTAGAGAAGTTATTCGTAACTGGCATCTCCTTTACAGCAATTATTAGTCATCACGTAAATCTATCATGGCCATTTTAGTTGCATTACATTTTTTAGTGGTTCATTAATCGATGTCCATTACATGCTAATTTTTTGATCATGCAAAAATAAATTCTGATCAAGTTATTAGGTATAGTAAAAAAGGAGTCAGATCATGTATTTGCATCTTTCTGAGTTAGATTATGAGTTTCGTTTGTCCTGGTCATAAAGGAATAACATCATGTATTTGCATCTTCCTTGTTGTGTTATTAGCTAATGGTTGGTTTTACTAAAATATCCTCCCCTACGTTTCCCTTCCCATTCCACCCCCATTCATTCCTTTAAAATAAGATTCGAGAACAGAGCGTAAACATTTGAGTTGAGATTAGGTTTGATTATCTTGATGTGAAAACGTATAGACTTCCTGGCCAACTTTTTTGAATCTAAGATGGCATCGATAGAACAACCTACATCTTTTCGTTTACCCTTTTTTTTATGTAAGTACCTCTTACTATGGCCGTGTCATTTCCCTTTTTCATGGTCTTTGTTAACATCAACTACGGTCTTTAATAAACGACCCTTTTCTTTTCTGTTGATTGGTCGAATGTTTTCATTCCCAGTTCCCACTTTTGGGGCTTCATGGGGTAGCAAGTTATCCGAGTCACCACTATGAATACTCTCTTTTCAGTTTCAGTTTCAGTATCCGAATACTCTTTCCAGTTGAGTATCTAGATACAGACTTGTGTGGTTTATATCATGCATTTAGTATTTGGATTGATCCATGTGTGGATTATATTTTGATACTGAAACTCAAACTGAGAGTGAGCGTGTTCAGAGTGACGACTCAGATAATTTGATGCCGAAATAAGCGCCAAAATTTAAAAATGGGAAGGAAATCCTTCGACCAATCAACAAAAAGGAAACGGGTCGCTCAGTAAAGACCTTAGTTGATGGTAGTGATGCTCATGAAAAAGATAATGCGACGGCCATAGTAAGAGGGGCTTACATAAAAAAGGGTAAACGAAAATATGTAGGTTCTTCTATCGATTCCATCTTAGATTCAAAAATGTTGGCCAGGAAGTCTATACGTTTTCACAGCTGCATTGGTTCATTTACTATGTTGTTTATATGTTGGTTATATGCTGATGCAGATACAAGAGCTAACTTAAAGAAAAAAGAAAAAGGCAAGGGATCAACAGAAGCTTATAAAGCATTTGATCCTTTTAATCTAAATAATAGAGTGGAAAAGCTTGAAAGGGAATTCAAACTTCTGAAACAGACACAGTTGCAGGGAGGTAAGGAAACTAAGATTTAACCTTTAGAGAAATATAGGTATTCACTAGCTTTGGTATCACATGTATGCTATAAAGTATTACAGCTCCACATAGTCGACATCTCAAGCCCGTTTCCTCTTCGAGTTAAATATCGCCATCATCCCTATTTCTCGTGAAAATCATCATCTTCGTGCCCAATATGTGAATTTAGTATGCATTAACATCTTTTTGTTTAGCCTTTTTAGTAAAGGACCTCTTACTTTGGCACTCATATTCTCTTTTTCATGGGTATTGATGATATTGATATCAATCAAAGACCGAATGCAAATCTCAAATTTTGAGCTACTTACATAAAAAAAAGGATAAACGAAAAATAAGTAGGTCCATATTGGATTCATATATTGGGCACGAAGATGAACATGTTCACGAGATAGAGGAATCCTGGAGATATCTACCTCGAAGAGAAAACGGTCTTAAGATGTCTTTTATGTGTAGTTGTTAAACTTTATAGCAGACATGTGATTATGTATTTGTAGTTAACTTATGTGGTATTATGGTAAGTAGATACAGGAGCTGACTTGAAAAACAAAGAAAAAGGAAACGGTTCAATGGAAAGTAATACCATAGCTGCTCTTTCTAACCTACATAATTAGGTGGAAAAGCTTGAAAGGGAATTCCAACATTTTAAACAGAGACTGTTGCAGGGAGGTTAGTATATTACCTTTTAACCTATAATAAGTTTGTATATGAATGTTTTATTGTTTTGAGTATCTGGGTGGCTGTTAGTATCTGAGTTTATTAAAATTTGTCTTGTAATTTAAATATGTTATCATCATTTATTCCTCTGAAAGCTCTAAAGAAGATACGCTTTCATCAGATGAAAGCTTTAAAAGCTCTAAGGAATATATGTTGTCATTAGATGAAAGCTTTGAACATGTAAACACTAAAGACTTCCAGCACCCATTTCATGATGACCAGGATGAACCTTCCAAGTATTCCAGCACCTCTGCAGATGATTGTAGTTCGGACGATACTTGGGGAGAGACTAATTCACCGTCCAAGAAGAAAGGAAAAGCTATTGGCTCATCCAGTCAGAATGCAGGCAAGGCGAGTGGATCATCCAAACAGATACTCAGTCCAAGGGTTTGTAGGGGATGTACACCAAAATCAGAGTCATCTTCTCGGTATCCATTTTCTACAACAGAAAGGCCCCCTCCTATCAGAAATGCAGTATGTTTCCTGCCTTGTCCAAAAAAAATTGAAAGAATTTGAAACAATGGAAAAAAGAAGAGGGTGTAGGCTATGGAGGAACCTGTAGGGGGTAGGCTATGGAACAACTTGTTACCTCTGTTTTATGGATGTTTCTGATGTATCTTATTTAGACTATTTCGGTTAAGTGTAGGTATAGTTTATGTAAACAATTTTCAATACTAATCTCCATGGATGGGTGTATCCATTATTTTTTGGAATGAAAATATGTTGTCATTCACATTTTGTATGAACCTGCAATATTATCATCAATATTATGAAATTAGACTTGTATTTCATGGATGTAAATATGGTTCATCTTGTATTTTATTTATTCATGTTATGAGTTGTATAATCCTAGATGCATAACACATATAACCAAGATTTTTGTGTCAAAGTTACCTGTTACACATCCGGTTAAGGCTTTCCATTTCGGTGGATCTTATAACCCAATTTTTTCCCTAATTCTCCCGCCAAAACTAATTAAGCTTTTAGCAGTTTATGTTTTCGACTTAGCTTAACTCTAAGGTGCTTTTAAGTTTTTACTATTACATCTGCAATTATTTTCTAATTGGATATAAAGTTGTTAGGCTCTTCCCTTATTCTTCTGAAGTTCTGAGCATATGTTTGTAACAATACTTCTAGGCCATTCTTCACTCAGAACTAAGCTAATATTGAGTATTTCCTTGAAAAGCTGCTTGTTTCATCTTATTTTGTTTTTAATCATTATCAAGTCAAGCACAAGTTAAGATTTTTTTATCTTTTTAATATATTTTCACTAGTCCTCCCAAGTATTTATTCCAATTCGTGTCTAATTTCACATAAACAACTAATTTGTTCAAAAATGTGCTTAATTATTAATCAAACTGAAAATAAGAAGTTTGAAATGACTGAAGTAAAATAAAAATAACACAAGGTGAAAACTGATCAAACATAAATTCAATTCAATAATACTAAAGGATTAAAGGTTTTTAATAAAACAAACATTTTGTTTCTCTAACTAATAAAACTTTGGAGATTTCTCAGGATCAAAAGCCAAATGAAGTTCATCGTAATCTTACGCCTCTTTGAACTCGTCTCCGTCTTCTTCAATTTCATGCTTAGAAGAATAAACATCATCATCAATGATTTGACCTTCTTCCTCCAGTTTCCTCCTATACGCTTCCTCCCTCTGTCGTTGTTCCTCTTGCCTCCTTCTAAAGGAAGCAGCTTTCTCCCTCTCGTGTTGTTCTTGGTCCTGTTGCCTCCTTCTTAAGGAAGCAACTTTCTCCCTCCGGCATTGTTGTTCAAGTCGGGCATTCTCTTCTTCTTCCAGCTTCCATTGTCTCTGTTCGTAAGCTTCCTCAACATAGCAATCATACCCATCATATTTATCATCGTAAGGACAATCAGCAGGGAACTCTCCATCTGCATTAGCTTTTACTTTTGGCACCACACAAGGTTTCCTGAAAAGAACATAAAAGATTATTAGTACTAAATGATAACAAAGATACAACGTTAATAAAATAAATAATGATACATACTTGTTAGGAACTGCACTGGTATCTTCAAAAGCAGCGGAAAATGTTCTTTTTGATGAAGAAGCCATTTTTTGATTCTTAAAATGCTGATAATTAAGTGTTTGTTGTGTTTCTGTTATGATTAATTTCATTACTTAATCCTTGTTTATATAACCAAGGATGGAATACAAAGGGTCAGTAACCTACATAAACATCTAATGCATATTCATGCATGTAATCAATTTTTGTGAAGTTCCAAGAATGAGCATTCTCATTAGGCGTGTAGAAAGTGTGGGTTTTCTGTGTTTTTAGGGTTTATTGTGTTGTAAAGAAATAGCAAAAAACAAGGTCTAGGACTCGAACCCTAGACCTTTCATTCAAACACTAACACACTTAACCAGTTTTCCACATGAACATATTTGGTTCTAAATATGTGACTAATATTAACATTAGTGAAAAAAGAGATTACATTTGGTTATAAACATTTGTCACATGAATATTTTACTGTGTGACGTTTTCAATGTGTTGTTCATAGTTAATCCCATTATAATGTAACCATAAGTATAATTTAGATACACATTTCTCAAATGTTATGAATATTGGCAATCATATAGTCACATAATTGTTTAAGAATTTAATATGTTCCTGTATTATATTTGGTCATAGTCTTCAAGTAATTGTAAAATATTTGTCACATTTAAATAAATATAGTGGCAAATGTTTTAATACCTACTTTCAATTTTCCATACACACAAAATTCATGTGTGGTTAACATTTAATAAAATATACTAGTCACATTAAAATAATGTGTGTGACAACCTTGTTTATCAATTTGTCACTTGTAAAATAAGTTTATGTGACCATATATGATTTTTGGTCACATTCAATGTGTGTATGACAAATATTTGCAATACATGTATACGAATAATGTGACTACTACTTGAACTAGACTTTGATTCGGTAACACTCTCAAATTATTAAGTGACTAACGACTCATCCAAAAAGCATTTGTTAGCCCTAGTCACGTGAATATTCATATGCTTAACAAACAAAATACGAAATGGTCATGCAAACTGACTTCAAGTGTGACCATTTATTTATGAGTGGCGAATTCAGTCACACAAAATATTCATTTGTGACTACACGAAATTCGGTATGTGTGACCAAAACCCATTTTTGTACTAGTGGAAGGCTTCATATTGTTGCATGTTCAAATAAACAAAATAATTGGCTGAATTTTTATTTAAATAAGATTGAGTTAGTGCATTAAACCAATATAACTCTTGTTAATATAAAAGATGTAAATATTTCTTACATGACTACATATTACATGTTTCAAAGTCATTTTTAATAAAATTTTCGTATAACCACTCTATATCATGGACATTGTTGTACATATTATTTACGACTCAGCTTAACATAAATTCTCGTTTGCCTCTCTGTGTACGAAAGAAAATAAGTTATCAATACATGCTCATGGATAAAAAAAGTTAGTGGTTCATATTCTCTATTAATTACGACCCCTTTGGTATATAAATTAGCAGATTCGGTCTACATTGATCTCAAATTATTTACATGTGAAAAACATAAAACCAAAAATTGGTGTGTATTGTTCTTTACTATTGGTGATAATCAAAATTAATAATCAAATTGCTTACTTTTGGTACTTTATAAGATATATCGATGTGTCGTTAGGCGTTATTATTATCGCTAAAAAGTTCAACCCCCTTAACTTGAAATTCTAGCTTCGCCTCTCGTATGAGCATGAGTGCATTAGCGACACAATCATTTGTTTGCCTAGGCTTGTAATGTAGATGATACATTATTCATATTATAATGAATTTCAACCAGTACTATGCTAAATTCATATAACCTTAATTATATTAACACCTCAATAATCACGGGTATACAAGAAATTAATACAAGATCACATATAGACAATTAATTAACAAAACATAAAGAAAGCGTACCTTGTTGCAATTGATTAGAACATATTTATCGAATAAACAATTAACCAAAAACCTACTTAAGCTCAAACAATACTCTAAGTATACACACACAATATGTGTATACAAGTACGTATATTTTTGTTAAACCACCAATAAACCAAACACTTGAATCAATCAAAACGAGAGACCCTTGCCTCTTTTCTTCTTGGTGGAACCACACGAACAAACCGAAATCCTAATTGGAGTGTTTAGGTCGATCAACTAAAGGAGAAGAGTGAATGAGAGTTTTAGGTTTAGACTCGTTATTAATGACTTAACCAAGACCTCCATATACAGTTATAGTTTACTTGCCAAACAAAAAGACAAACCCAAACCTCTTTGGGCTTTGGTTCGGCCGTCCATACCAAACCAAGGGAAAAATCCATTTGTTTCATTTTTTCAACTTTCCTTTTACATATTTATTAGTTGAGTTGAATTATTTACATCCTTCTTTTTACTTGCAACCAAGGGGACCAATCCTAATCATTCATTAGCTAAGCTTAAATCACAAGAAAACAAAAACACGGAATGACCATTTTTGCGAAAATGTCAAAAAATTATAAAAAGTTGGCGGAGGGACTAAACGTGTAAATTTGACGCAAAGTATTTATAATTGGTGATATTTCACTACTGATAAAAATAATGAAATATTATTAGTGATAACATAATGAAATATCACAAGTGATATTTAATAAAACATAGTTAGAATGTAATATCACCAATGATATTCATTATATTTAGTATTAGTGATATTTTATTGTTTTTAATTATTAAAATATTACGATTCACAAAAATCAGTTCATAAAATTTACAAATTTAGTCCTTCCGCCCTATTTTTGAAAGGAATGTTTCAAAAAAAAGGACCAAAAGGTACATGCCACTCACCAATTGTCCCAAAAAAGCCAATTAGCCTCATTCGACCTATTCGACCCATTCAACCATTAGTAGAAAGTGACACATGTCATATGCTCTAATAATTGGTTTGTACAAGTGGGTCCCCACATGTACAACCAAGTACACTTTGTATAAGTGCACTTGTTATTCGACCGTTAGTCACATCCGTTATTCGACTTGTATTATTTTAAAAAATATTAATTTTCGGTAAATTATTCCCCAACAGTTTTGTTATTCGACTTTGACTAAAATGTTATTCGACCCGTACTAGTTTTTTAATAAAAAAACCTTATTTCAAGTACTCTTTTATTATTTCCACTTTAATCTATTCATACTTTCACAGTTATATCAAGTACAATGTTATTCACGTATATCCGACTTTCGGTACGAATCTACTCACGGAGATGTGTAGACATCAGCTTGCTTATTACGATAAATAGGATTCACCAAAACTTCTCCAACAGGATGAAATATATAAAGTATGAAAACATACTATGGTATAATCTAACTTGTATTTGATTGATCTTTATAGATATTGCGATCTTCGGCTGTAAGTTGATCATCAAACTTGAAAATTTACATTGCATATCTGCAACTGCATCAATCCCAGCCTCAATCTAGTATAACATTCATAATGAATAATTAAATTATTGGTAGAATTTGGTTTAGTAGTGCTACTCTATGTAGTATGATATTTTATTGATTGTATAATGATTAATTTGGGTTTCAACTTGTGCATTCATAAATATTCAGTTTTTGCTATATTATGAAAAAACAATAGCCTTTGTGCGTCGTTTTATTCTAGAAAATGCAAGTTTTTATAAAGAAAATTGTAACGAAACCAACTTCATGTCGTTGCATTCACGGACCAAATTCTATTCGTTGCAATTTCCTTGTAATATATGTTGTAGAAAAACCGTTGGAAAACCATTGAAACATGATCCGTTGCAATAACGGTTGCTAATTTACAATGAATTTTTCTTGGTTGGAAAATTGTTGCAACCCTTTTTTCCCAGTTAGAAATCCGTTGCAATATAAATTTCTATGGAGCATTAACGCTACGGTAGGAATCCGTTGCAAATATGTTGCATTGACCATTTGTAACGGATTTGCAACGGATTCCTACCGTAGCATTAGCCCACTTGTGTTGTAGTGTATTTATGCAGAGTTAACTGTCACATTGAGTGGGTCAAAGCCGCTACAAGTTTACTAGTTCTACTCCATAGTATGTCATGCCTTCAGTCCCACTAAAGCATTAGCTAACCCCATTAAGGGTATTTTTACTGAAGCCTTCAGTACTGAAAAAGACCCGCTAATTAGTAAACAGTTAAAGACATGTCTTCAAGGATATTACTCTCCAATGGAATCCTTTAGCTCAATATAGAGCTAAAGCCACCAAGGAGAGTCCCTCATGAATACCGTATGTATAGAGTCACACTTCTTGAAGAGTTAAATTCCTAAAGATTATCAGCGATACTGAACAACATTTAGCCACTATAAGAGTATGATGTTGCGGGACCTATGGGTGTACACTCCATACCTTCATACCTATTATCTGATAAGAACTGAACCCACGATTGAACTATATTTCCAAATATTATCTCTAATATAGTAAAATTCCTTTTGCATGAAAAATAACATTTAAACAAAATCAATGCATAGATGAAAATATCATAAGGATTGAATTTCCATCTTAGTACATTAAACGTTCAAATATCTGGACTCATGGTGTTCTAAGGTGTGGACCCTTGAACCCATTCGAATACCTGAAGATAAAATACACACAACTTTTCAAAGACGTAACTGTTTTTGACACTATACAAGCCATGTGTCCATATCCAACTCGTAAACGTTGTATGAACCAAAGTCCATGCTCCGTTAGGTGACGAAACCTCAATATTTACATAGGTTGTTGATGTAGCAAAATCCTACACGTTTTAGGAAAAACGCGTATAATCGGCAAGTATTAAGCGTTACTTTTTAGGAAAAACGTAATACCGAATAAGTGCGAGTTCGTTCTAGAAAGAGGTGTGTGATGTGTGCCAATATTATAAAATCAAGTTTGGATTAGTGTCGTTTTTGGGTTTGAAGAGAGAAAATTAAAAGACGAGTTACACTAAGATTAAATTACTACGAATGACGTAAAACCCGACGAAATTAAAATTTATACTGAAAATTAATTAAAAATCACACTAAGTCTATAATAATATAAATAAGAATAAAAATTCAATAAATAAATTTTAAAACCTTTTATTAATTAAATATTCATTTTTAAATGCTAATTAAAGCCCTAAAATTAAATATAATTAAGAAAAAATCCAAAATTATATTTTATCAAACAAATACCTTACTTATATTAATTAAACACTAAAAAGTATTTTTTCTAAATTTTTAAAACAATTTTTCTATTTTTAAAAGGCTAAAAACTGAATTTAAATGAAAATAATCATAAAAAATAATTAAATAATGCGAAAAAAAATTTGATTTTCTAAAAATCTTAAAACACTTAACTTAACAGTTAAAAAATGGAAAAGTTGAATAAAGTGAATTTTTCCCTAATAAGACAAAAATATTTTGATTAAAAACTAATTTAAGCTTAAAATAATTAAATACTTGGAAAAATAAAACAACTTTTCTAAAAATCTTAAAATAGATTACTTAAACTAAGAAAATTGGAAAAACTGAAAAACACTACTTTTTTCTCACTAAAGACAAAATCAGAATAATTAAAAACTAATTTAAAATTGAAATAATGCTAAAAATACCAAATTAATCAAAAAAATAAAACTAACATTTCTAAGAATCCTTAAATAAATAAATAAGCCTAGGAAAATTATAATATGTGAAAAACAATGAAAATCTATCACTAGAGACAAAAAAACAAAAAACTGATGTTGACACCTAGTGGACTTTCGTCCTGTTGTGCAGCAGTGGGAACAATTACACTAGCAGTGGGAACTTTTTCCCACTGCTCTACCACAGAAAAGTGAAATGGACGATTTTTGGCTTTGTTGCTTGGTATCTTTTGGAACAAGAGGCACCCCCACACTCAGTAGAGTGTGAGAAGTCAAGATATAGCAAAAAACTAACAGGTCTAACACACAAAATCAACAAATCAAGCATAATCAAGTCTCTGATATAGCTATGGGGTCTGATGGTCTTGTTTGCTGAACTAGTTGGCAAATAAGTGAGATTTACAGTTACAAATTTGATACCCTAGCAAACCAAAATCCAAGTAATCTGCATACAACCCTAAACTACCATAAACATCAGCTGATAACCAAGATTTGTAGCCTAAATCTAACTAAAAAGAGCTTGTTTTGCTCTATTCATGAACTAGGCAGATTTTTCCAATAACACCCAAAAATTACTTCTAGATTTTAACTGAGATAATGAACCCTTAAACTATCTTTGGTGACCACAAATAAAGAGAGTGCAAGTTTAAATGGCGAGTTTATGAATCACCCATACCCTAAAACCAATAAACCAAACACCCCTTAATATTCTGATGAACAAGATTTTCAAAGCTATTATAATCAAAACTACTAAGACCCTTTTTTAACTAATCAAAAATGTCACATTAACATAAAATAAACATGAATAAAGTATCTAACTAACACAAGAGCATTCTCAATAAACTCACATAAATCACTCAAATTATCAGAAAGTCTAAGGGGTTTAAGCCAATACCATATAACTGATGCTTTCTCCTTAGCCTTATGAAACTTATGAGGACTTATCAAGAGGTGTTGAGAGCCCTTGTTGAGGTCCTACAGCAGGACCAAGGGTATCAATATCTTTAAACAAAATGGAAAAGAAAGGTAGGGAGTTTGGGATGGTAGTCTACAACAGACAAAACCACAACCACCCTATTTGGTACCTGTTGAAATAAGAACACAAAAATAGGTGAAAGTTTCAATAAGCTTGCTCAATAGCTGTTGGCAAGAGCTATTGAGTGAGCTTATTAAAACAGTAAGTGAACTGTAAAAAAAGTAAACATATTTTTTTGGAAAACAATCTTTTGGAACCAGATTCTGTGAACAAGAAACAATATGCAAGAAAAAGTAACCTTAAAGCATGAGTTTACATAAATTGGGTGTCAAACCAGCTTATGTACAACTTATGCTTTATGGGGTCTCAAAAGGTTTGAACAAGATTATGTTACAAGGCATTTGATAAATCAAACTCACAACTTGTAGAATTTAAAAGACACTAATTAAAACAAAATAGAATTGAACTCAATTTTGCAAGGTTGAAATAACACTATAACTATTCATTAAATCAAGTTTAAAAAATATGGAACAAAGAATACTAGTCACATACGACTAGTATTTATACAAGAAAGAAGAAGCTTCTAGTGATAAAACCCTAGCTAAGCCTTTGACAATTCTGCCCTTGGAGTCTTGTGAGTTTGAATTTGGTCAAACTTGATCACATGTGAAGTCTGTTGGATTGACAGCTATTTGATGATCTTGAACGTTTAATAAAGCCTTTGGGACCAAGTCTTGGATTTGGGACGTTGGATGGTAAGCAGATTCGTTCTTTGCCATAAGAGGGGTGACAGGAGAAGGACGTGGGGACCACTATGGTCACGGGGTGGGATGTTTATTGAGTGGGTTTGAGTGAGGGTGGTCTCAATCAAGGTTTTGGAAGGAATCAACCAAAACCCCTTTGATTTAAGGTTAGGACGAATTAGGGTTAATATGGGATTATGGGTGATGAATAGTTATGTTTGATTTGGTTTAGGGGTTTGAAAAAGTGTTTACCTCCCTTTTTATTTAATAAACAGATTAAAAAGTCTGTTAACTAGATAATATGTAGTGGGAAGTGACTAGGAAGGGGTTGCGGAGGTGGATCATTGTGAGTGGATGGTGGTGGTGATGTGGCGAGGTGATTGGATGAGTCAAGTTTGAGTGTCTGGAAAATTTAGTCCCCGAATTCCCAAAGTATGTTCATTGCAAGTATATAACAGCCAACACCCCTTTCCTTTGTTAATATGTTTCATAAACTTGTCACAATTGGCACATGAATATTGCAAACTTTTATCAAGGACCATAGAGATAATTTTGATCATTTCCACGGGCCAATCTTGTAATATCTTATCATTTTAGGGACCCAAATGCAATTTATGTGTTTTGCAAGGGTATAAAAAGACAAGTCTTCAATTCTTGTGGGACCATTCTTGACAATCTTTAAAACATCAAGGACTTCAATGGAAAATCATGATTCGGGTCTGGTTCTTTGTGCGGCTTCGTTTCCCGTGTTCGTTTTTGCTTGATTCTTGTAATCTTTTTGTGAATTCACGATATCCGTACCTAAAATACACAATGAACAAACAAAAGCATATTTTATGACATTTTTAAGCGTTTTAAGCCCGATTTGGACGATGAGACTATGTATAAATGCAGTCTCATCAGCTGTTCCTTTTTAGTTCATGCTCGTACTTCAGTACCTTTTCAAAGCAATTAACAATTGAAAATTTTATAACTTCATCCTTTAGATGATATATAAAAAATTGGTTTAGTCCCTTGAACAATCAGCTTTTTACATTGAACTAAGTCCCTAAGTTTCCTCAGGAGGGAGTTTGGTGTCTTAGCATTCAGTACCTAGGTTGGACCTTAAACATACCCCATTAGCAGACTTTATAACCAAGTCTCTAGCCAGTCCTTTAATCAAGTGATCAGCTAAGTTTTGTTGAGACCTCACTAACTCTACATATATCACCTCATTGTGATAAAGTAACAAATCATGTTATTCCTGACACCTAAATGGCTAGACTTACCATTGTACATTTGACTATAAGCCTTAGCTAGTGTAACTGCACTACATAGATATGGGTGTTATAGGTTTAATACATAGATATGCAAGGTTGCTTATTGGATGCCCAAGAATTTGCACCACCACGAAGCATGAATAGCAGGCCACTGGTGGATGAATTATCCTCGGTATTGCTTGCTAGTGCTGAGTACTAAGATTACTAGTGTACATACTTAGTTTACCCACAAAAAAAGAAATGTCAGGCCTTGTACAAGTTATGACATACATCAAGCAAGAAATCACCCTAGAATACTTAAGTTGAGATACAAACTGGCCATTATTGGGCATCAGCTTCTCACTTGTATCCATAGGAGTACCCATTAGAGTACAATCAAAGTGATTGAATTTCTTTCGTACCTTCTTATTATAATGAGACTAAGAAATTTTTATAACATCACTTTCATGTTTAATCCTTACAACAAGGATAACATCAGCCTCTCCTATGTCTTTCATGGAAAAACTTGATGAAAAAAAATTCCTTTATCAGGTCTACCTGAACTTGGTCAGTGCCAAAGATCCTCATGTTATAAACATATAGGCAAATGATGACTCATTTACCAGATTCATCAAATTTGATATATACACATTTTTGATCTTGCTTATGTATATAAATAGCCATGATGGTTCAGTCACAAACACCCTTTCTAATAGAATTAACTGTCACCTTTTCAAATTATACATTTTATGACGATGACGTTTCATCGGCGACGGTTTTGTGACTAAAGTTGTCTCTAATCATCATTTCATGGGAAACACTAAAACGCAACAAAATCTCTTTTTTTCTGAAGACTCAACCTAGTTGACCCTTGTTTCTTTTGAAAATAATTATCCTACAATTGATGATTGAGAGGGGTTATGGTTGATTTGACGTTCACGTGGATGAATGACTTTTTTTATGCACACAAAGCAAAAAAATAAAGAATGAGCCGCGTCAGTTTTTTGTTTATAATAAGACTAAACATTTGTTTCATTTATATTTACGTAAGAATACAATTACTTACAAATCAATAAGAGCATATATTATGGTGTTCGAAGAATATGTTAAAATTTTATAAAGAGGTTTAGAAGTTTTTGTGTCATAGTGAGAAATCATTTCATGCCTAAATATTTCATTTCAACGTAGATATAAAGATATTTAGGATTTGAAGAGGTCTAAAACAATGTTTGCATTCAATTCATGTTAGAAGCTAAATCATTTATATATTTGAAAAGCTTTAATCCATAATGGGAATTGTATGAAATAATGTACATTTTTATTAAATAAATCTAGTAACAATAATAAAATTAACAGGAAATTAATCAATTGAAATTGAATAATAAAATAAAGTGAAAGCGATAAATATCAATAAACGAGGCTCGTATTAAACACGATTCCTTTAAAACAGACCCACCGTCAGTTTCCCAGTATACAACGTTCAAAGTTGTTCTACAAACGGACTAGACAAACTTGCCTGAAAGATCAAGGAAGCAGTCATGCATTTTTTATCAAAAGATTGCTGGAACACTGTAGGTGATAAGCTGTATTTTCTGATAAGTTAACCGAATAAAATACGTTTTAATTTATAGCCGATATATGTCTTGGTCTCCAAGACAACATATATGCTCTAGAAATAAACTGACATGCAAATCTTTTCATGTCTTAACCACTAAGACAAAATATTTGCACAAAGATAAACTAGAGATGAAAATCTATTATTTCAAAGTATTATTGGCATATCTTTTAATATATGCAAATATGTTATTTCACCACCTTATTTGCATAACTTTAAATACATAAAACTTATGTATGTTAGATAGCTCATAGGTGAGGTTTCAGAGCTGCTTTCATGTCCGTTGGTCGCGCGGGCTGGCACAAGTTCATAAGCTTCGAACTCATTTTGACCAAAAAATATGTTGGTGTTGGCGTAAAACCAACCGTAGAGATTTTGAATATCAATAACCCACTTTCATTTTCTTTTATAGTCCATATGGGACATTTTTCGTTTCCAAATTTTGTTTCACGTGCCTTACTTTGAGACACGTTATCTTATTCATATTAACTCCGTTTTGGACATACTTTTGCTCGTTGAAAAACTATTTCGAGGAGAACGCAAAGCTACTAATTACTAAGAATATATATATAACATGCATGCATATTAAATTATGTCCAAAACTTGCAAAAACTCACTTTGTAAAATACATTTTCCAACATGAATAAGTTCATAATATAAAAACGGTTTATAATTAAGAATATACTTTTATAAACCCTTTAGAAAGTCTATTTATAAGTGATGCCCTAAGTAAATGACGCATAGGTTTCAACATGTAACTAGACATGTCATTAAGCATGAAAAACATATATAGTTTATTTTTTGAGTCGAAAGGTTGATCAGATATGTAATACTTTGTTTGATACTTTAAGTTTAGCGGAGATTTGAAGTTCTCAGTTGAGCTAAGCACTATGTTGGAAGCAAAAAACAATAATCAAAGATGAAGAACAAATAGAAAACAAGAATCAACAAGATTTGCGGAAGCTTTTCTTTATTATCAAACAAATTTGAAGGTACAAATTTCTTATCTTATGAATCCCTAAAATCCTAAGATACAAAAAATTATTTCCTATGATACGAAAATTACCAAATGGTCCTTAAAGTTTTAACCACATTCATAACAATCTCCACTGTGATTGAAACTCCTAAGGAATACCAAATTTTTCTAAACAAATTCTAAATTCCAAATGCTAGAAAAACTAGCCTAATTCAAACAAACAAGTGAATTTGAAAATTATCCAAAACAAATCAAACAAACGATCGAACCTGAAGACGAACGAAAACAAGTCCAAACAAATGATCGAATCTGAAAACGATCCAAAACAAATCCCTTAAAAGCAAATCACATTCATAACCTCCGTAGCACGAGCTGTCCTTAGAACTAGCCGCTACCAAAGCTTTTTTCTTTAGCTTAGGAAAATTGAAGTTTCAATGGCATTCCTCCTTGCAATAGTAACAAATATCTTTGGGATTAGGACCCGAAGAACTTGATGATGCTCCACCGTTATCTTTACCTTTTCAAATCGACTCCTCTCACGACTTGTGGTTGACAAACCCACAAATTAAGACTCATAGCCACCTCTTGATGCTTGTTGATGGAGCTCTCTTGAATGCAAACTATATCTAATATTTTACAAAGTAATAGTGCATGTCTTTACCAACAACAAAAGAACTAACAAAACATTCAAACGAAGGAAGTAACGACACAAAGAACAAGAGCCGCATCTTCATCTTCAATCTTCACTTCATCATTTTTCAAATCTTCAATGAATCAAGATTCTATTTCAAGGGTGAACCTTCTTTCATTCGAAGCGGGAACAAACAACACAGGGAACTGTAAGCTCTATTGGGAAAAGAAAAACAGTTAAAATTTTTATCAAAGCTAACAGAACAAGTGACGAAGCCATTTGCAATGGTGTGTGGTGTGATAATTTTGCTATCATTTTTGCAATATGTTTATTCACAATTTAAGTAGTTGCCGCTTGGAGTTGTCGTTGTAGGCATTGTACCCTAAATTTGAAAGCTAGTGGATTACTACGTAATCTTATCTTTGAAATCAATTTTCTCATTCTCATTGCACGTACTATCATATCTTCTTTTGCATCATACTAGCATATATTGATAGGCGACTGTAAGTAATAGTAATAAGTTTCACTCGCAGAACAAAAAATCATTTAGTCTAGTGATATTTATTTTCTGTTTCGTTCGTACGATCGTGTGTCTATATCAGATTAGCTTGAGACACGTGCAAGCCGCAAGGATTTACTTTATATATCTCTCAAAAGAACCAAATACTTGCTATTGTTTTGTGTGAAAAGATCATAATCTTAGATAATGGATGCTACAAACTTTATGTATAGGCGACAACCGTGAATTTATCAAAAGGTTATATTAGTTGAACCTGGTGAGGAAGTTTGAAAAGAACTGTACTACTTAAGCGTTTCAAATAACAAATGGGACAAATTTTACGTGTTTTTAGTAAATTCGCTTTCTTAAATGTCATGATTTGACGTTCACGTGGATGAATGACATTTTTTATGCACACAATGCAAAAATAAATAATGAGTCGCATGAGTTTTTTGTTTATAATAAGACTAAACATTTGTTTTATTTATATTTACAAAGGGATACAATTACTTACAAATCAATAAGAGCACATATTATGGTGTTCGAAGAATAGGTTAAAATTTTATAAAGAGGTTTAAAAATTTTTATGTTATAGTGAGAAATCATTTCATACCTAAAATATTTTGTGCCAATGTAGATATGAAGATAATTAGGATTTGAAAAGGTCTAAAACAATGTTCACATTTAGTTCATGTTAGAAACTGAACCAATTTTATACTTTAAAAGCTTTAATCCATAGTGAGAACTGTATGAAACAATGTACATTTTTTTAAAAAAAACTCGAGTAACAATAATAAAATTAACAAGAAATTAATCAACAGAATTGAATAATAAAGTAAAATGAAACCAGTAAATATCTATAGACGAGACTCGTGTTAAACACGATTCCTTTAAAATTGACCCGTCGTCTGTTTTTCAAGGTATAACGTTCTAACTTGTTCTACAACCGTACTATACAAAGTTGCCTAAAAGATCACGGAAGCAGTCATGCGTTTTTTCGAAAGATTGCTGGAAAACTGTAGTTCAATAACTGTGTTTTTTCTGATATGTCAACTGAATAAAATACGGTTTAGTTTATAACCAGTATATTTTTTGGTCTCCAAGATAAAATATATGCTTCAGAAATAAAGAAATAAACTGACATGCAAATCTTTTCATGTCTTAGTCAGTAACACAAAATATTTGCACAAAGATAAATTAGACATGCAAATGTGTTATTTCAGAACCTTATTTGCATATCTTTTAATATATGCAAATATGTTATTTCACCTCCTAATTAGCATAACTTTAAATACATAAAACATATGTATGTTAGTAGCTCCTAGGCGAGGTTTCGGAGGTGTGTTCGTGTCTGTTGTTCGTGCGGGCTCGGACAAGTTAATAAGTTTCGAACTCATTTTGGCCCAAAAACATATTGGTGTTGGCGTAAAACCAACAATAGAGATTTTGAATATCAATAACCTACTTTCACTTTCTTTTATAGTCCATGTGAGACATTTTTCATTTCCAAAATTTTGTGTTTCCCGTGCCTCACTTTAAGACACGATATCTTATTCATATTAACTACGTTTTGAAGTTTGGACATACTTGCTTGTTTTGAAACTCTTTTCGAGTAGAACGCAGAGCTACTAATTACTACGAATATATATAATATGTATGCATATTAAATTATTTCCAAACTTTGCAAAATCTCACTTTGTAAAATACACATGAATAAGTTCATGATATAAAAACGGTTTATAATTAAGAATATACTTGTATAAACCCTTTAGAAAGTCTATTTAAAATGGATGCCCTAAGTAAATGACGCATAGGTTTCAACATGTAACTAGACATGTCATTAAGCATAAAAAAACATATATAGTTTATTTTTTGAGTCGAAAGGTTGATCAGATATGTAATACTTTGTTTGATACTTTAAGTTTAACAGAGATTTGAAGTTCTCAGTTGAGCTAAGCACTATTTAAAATATGGTCCAAATACGTCGAATTTGGCCACACTAACTAAACTTCACCGTAATGACCTCCAATAATCATTTATTTAATTAAATATTTTTTACCATAACTTCGAAATCATTACGAATATGTAATGACGTCTCTATTTATATCTAAAAAGGCGTCATTGTGTAAGATAAGGTTTAAATATGGTTTGTTGTATCTGAAATTTCAGTTGACATTCTTTTTTTTTTTTTTTGGCAAAGTTGTCATTTCAAAACCATGGAATTTGCTAGCTACGCATGTCATAAAAACTTAGTAACACCGAATTTGAAGTTTTTATATCGGAGAGAAGCAGATATGTATATCTTTTTTTACCTGAGTTTGAGCTCAACTCATTTCGATAATCTGTTTTAAAGTATCTTTAACAAAGTAGTAATGGTAGAGAGAAATAACAGTAAGCAGTGCCCCATTATTTTCTACCTTTTATTGTGCTTTTGTTTACGCACGCTAAAAAGAAGATCCATGGAACTCGAGACTTGCTGGTGCAGCTACAAATGGGTTGCTTTCGTTGCTGCAAGGTTTTGGGCCTATGGGTAGGCGGTTATGGGTTCTGCTGCTCTTTTGGCTTTAATGGATGGGATGTGTCTTACGTTTGCTAATTAGCTTGGTGCCCAGTAAGATATGCCGCAGGTTATAAGTAGTCCGTGGCGCCAGAGATGGAAGACCAGGCGCATGTGAAAGATGAAGTTCTGGATTACAACAAGCTATTTTATAGAGTTCTTTGTATTTAGGTAATGAGCTTTTAAGTTATTCAATGTTATGACTAGTGAGTTCTCCAAGTTAAGTAATTTAAATGAAGGTTGTAAAGAAAAACATTAAACATGAAGAATAGACATATCCATATAAAACCTTTAGGATCGGATCGGGTACAAGAAAATTGTTACAGACTGCACGACACAGTGCTTATTCCAATCGTGACTCTAACATAGAACACGATTCAATACGTTACATATATCACACAACATTAAGGAAATGACAAGGAAAATATTAAATCACACATTTTTTATCCGAACGTTATTGGTTTAAGCCAAATTACTTGGGAGCAATAACTAGTCCCAAGCTGTCTAGGTAATCTCCAGAGTTTCCGAAGAATCCTATAATCTCACCTCTATTCACGGGCAGTGAGAATGTAGTTCCAGTTTGTCCCCCGAATGGACCTCTTACATTCCTCCCAACTTTAAAAGACAAAGATGTTATGATGTTACTAAGATCTTGATATGATCCATAGGTTCCGCTAATCTCAGATAAGTGTTGCCCGTTAGGAATTTCCACCTGATTATTAATAATTACTCCACAAATTAGTAGACAAATTTTATGTGTAGTATATTTAGATACAAATAAATAGATAGATGTTATAAGGCCGGTGCACGTACAATATGAGTTGTACCATCAGTCAAATTGAGATCGCCTCCATATATATCAGAGTTCACTAGTCTGTTTTGTTGATTGAAACAAACGAACTGGATTTGATATATGCAGCGACCGTTGGTAACGACTTGGATTTGTTGAAGTCTGGCACCATTAGGAACTAGGAATGTCCACGGTCCAGTTCCACCGCTGCCACCCCATGATCCAACTCTCACGGTAGCCTGTGGCATATTACATATTCGATCGGATTAAAGATATACTAGTATAACAAAGCTAAAAACTAAGCATAAGATAAGGAAAAAGATATACCATTATATTCTAAATCTTAATTAGAAGATGTATATATGTTTTAAAAGTAAACGTTGATGTGGTACATTTTACTTCAAACAATCCATGCATATATATAGGCATCAACCAGGGGCTTCCAAGTAAATTCGAATTCTTAAATGTCAACTAAATGTAACAACTATCTTATTACTAGCTGTAAATGTTTACATAAGAAATAGCTTGGAATTTTAATCAATTTCCTAACAAACAAGTTCTGACCAAATCAAATTTGCTTTCATATAGTAACAACTATCTTATTCCTACTTGAAGGAATCACATCTCTTAATACATCGACTTTTACAGATTGACTTCACCTACTCGATCTTTTTACATATCAGACAATAGAGAGTTTGAAGAGAAGCTGCAGCAAGTTGCTGATGATGCGAAGAGGACTTACTCCAGATAATGATAGCACGCTCAAGAAGCTGATCAGCTATGTCAGTAATAGAAAAATACGTTGGAGCAAAAAATATTTCAATAAAATACTATTTTCAGCAAAACAATAGGCTCATGCATGAAAATTCTAATAATTACAATTCATGTCAAATGACAAATATCTGAAATCCATTGTACCATTATTTCGTTATCAAATTATATGTTGTCTAAATTATTTAATCACCCAAAAGTCTTCATATTAACCAAATAAATGAAAAGGAATTTAGGAACCAAACAAAATATTTAAAAATATCAAACTTGAGTGATTATAGTGTATATTAAAATAAAAACTTATTAATTGAGTAAATAATACATTGCACATTAGCAACGAAATTTCAAAAGTATAATATGTGTTCACAAGCATAACAAACACAAACATAAATTTTGTAACTTAGCTAATTAAAGATAGTTGAGTCCAAAAAAGTTCGAAAATGGTCATGAGATCAACCTAGCGAGTAAAAAAAGCTTTCCCTTCCTTGATAAAAAATAGGAAAGACCTTAAAATTAATAAAATAAAAAAAGATATATGTCGTTTGAAATGTTCATTATTGCAATAGTAAACTAATATACTATCACTATCTTAAATATCAACTAAAAACTAGCAACTATCTTATTCTTACTTGAAACTATTTTTTTAGAACGATACATCAATCTTGTCTTTAGTCCGAATCCCGAATTATATCATCCATAATGGACAGGCTCCGGGACCCAAACCAATAGACGAGACCAACGAAAAGAGACTTATAAAATTCACGACTTCGTACTAAAGAAGAAGATCATAAATTTTATTTCTTGCAAAACTTGAAACCAAGACTAAACTCACTCCCTAAGCTCAAGAAAAAGCATAGGTGGCCAATTGGTCTAAATTAGTTTTTCTACTTGAAACCTAAAGAGCTTTAATGCTTTACATAATAGATTGCATTTTTAATCAATTGATTAACAAGCTAGTTTTTACCAAACCAATAACTAAATTCGCTTTCATATAAAAACCAAATTTTTTTTTTTCATCTTTTAGGTTTATGTTTGATTTAATTACTAATAGTATCTGGCTGGTTTGCTTATAACTTGCTTGTTACTGCTTGATTATGATAAAAGAAATGGTATTATGGTAATCACATAAATGGAGCTAAAATAAAAAACGGGTAAGTATGGAAATTATGGTCGTCTTTGCTCTATTATACATGAATTGCATCTAAATCATACGTGTTGTTTTGCTATACTCATTATATTCTATTACATAGTATTTTAGTACGAGATCCGATTATGAGTTACCAAAGCCACATTATGATAAAAATGAGAAAATATACATAAAAATATGTTAGATATGTAATAATATTTGTGCACTTGGTGTTTGCTAAAGTCACACGTATTGAATTTGACTTGAAAAATTAATTAACGTGGTTTGATAAACTCAAAAACCATAAAACGTTTACAACTGGAATTGGAAAAATCCAAAGTACGATGTACTTTTTCATAGGTACATCAGTTATCGCGAATTGTAAAAATAAAAAGAACAAAGTACACCGCCCTTTTAAGAGATTATGTCAAGTACTTGTAGGTCTGAAATCAAACAGAAAGGTGTATATTATTTATATTTCCACAAATGCCCCCTTTACAAAAGAGTTTGTGACAGATGCCCCTTAATTTTAAATTTTCTGTAAATACCTGAGGCAACCTTGCACCGTATGTTGACACGTGTCCAACACAAATACAGGTTGCCTCGGTTTGACTCGGGTTGCCTCGGTTGCCTTGGTTGCCTCGGACACATGTCAAACTATGGAGCCAAGTTTTCTCGGTTGCCTCAGATGCCTCGGGGTATTTACAAAAATTAAAAGTCAAGGGACATTTTGCACAAACACCCCTTGAGAAAAGGGCATTTTGCCAATTTTTATACGTGGTTGGGTAAATAGTTAAGAATTACTTTACATTTTAAGTTATCACATGAATTTATTAGTGTATGTCACACATGTTTGCAAAGTTTCATTAATAGAAAAATACGTAAAAGAAAAAAAAATCAATAAAGTAATATCTTACATAACAATAGCTTTGTGCGTTCCTTCAACGGTTCAACTATTTAAAATAAAAAAACTCAAATTATAATTCACCAAATGACAAATATGTGAAATCCTTTTTACCATTAGTTCCTTATCAAATTATGGTGCCTAATATTATTTAATCACCCCAAAATTTTTTTCATATTCTTTTAAAACGACACGTTACTAGTTAGTGGGTCGAGTCGTGTAGTGACATCTCGACAATATGATATTAAACAAACAAATGAAAAGTAATTTAAGAGGAAAATAAATTATTAAAGAATAAAAACTTGAATGATTCAAGTTGCCACTAGGTTCGTATGGTCTCGCGTAATGTTATTGTGTGAATTAAACAAATATTTTGACGTACTTTATGATTTTAAAATAAAAACTTATTAACCTGGTAAATAAAATTTATTAATGGTGAGTTAAATCGGATATGGGAAGAAACTTGGTCTAGGAGTACTACTGTTCGATTACAATTCCCACGTATTTATAGTTTGGACATCAAGAGAAACTTTCTTATCACATATAGGATTCTTTTGCTCTTTTCCGACTAGAGTGTCCTTAGGCGTTGTCCTAGGGGAGGTACGGAGTTTTTTTTAGAAAGGGGAGGTGCCACTTCAACAATAGTACGCCTTAGAGATGACTTTTTCGTCCCTAAGTGAAGGGTTATTCTTCTCTAGAAGTTTAGAGACGACCTATTCCACCCAAATTTTCCGTGCCCAAAAATTCGACCCTAAAATTCTAAGGACAACCCTCTTTTTGAAGTTTAGGGACGACTATATGGGGCCCACTGCTTTTTGGTGGAAAAGTTTGACAAACTTAGGGACGACCTCATTTCGAAGTTTAGGGACGACTAAGTCGTCCCTAAGTTTTCATTAAAAATAAACTTTTTTTAATAATTAATAAAAATATTTTTTTATAATTAATAAATTCTTTTTTCAAAAAAAGAAAATAAGTAAAACAAAACTTAGGGACGACTTAGTCATCCCTAAGTGTAAAAGGTGGGTCGTCCCTAACTTAATGCACAGGTCAGCAATGACAAAACTTAGGGTCGACTTGGTCGTCCCTGAGATTAATATTCTGGACGTTTTTTTGCTAAATTGTAAAATATGGGTGTTGTTTGTTACATTAGGGACGACTAAGTCGTCCCTAGATGTACTTGGGGGTAAAAAACTGGGCATTTTTCAGTTTCCAGATTTTTTTTCCGGAACTTTTTCCGGAAAAATCTACAATTTAAAATGGCAGAATTCGGCAAATCCGCAATACTGAATAATAACAAATCAAAAAACGTTACAATACCACATTAAGATAATTCATCCAACGTTACGATACAATATTCATCAAATACACTTATACATCCTAAATCAAATGTTTCACACGCTACAAGTCTTAAACTTTATTGCACATGCATAATAAGAAAAAAATACTACTACAACCTCTATTCGTCGTCCTCAACCTCGTCAGCCGAAAAGTCACTAGGTCATCTTGCTGCTCGTCATCCCCCTCGTCATCCCCTGATAAGTTTTCACCACTATTTTGGAGATCCCTATCTCGACCCAACTCGTCAACGGACCGGTAATCGTCCATATGAGGATTAATGATTACGCGAGAACCTCCGGGTTGGGAATGTAAAGTTGAGCCGATATCATGAGTTGAGTTTGAGACGGGACGATAACAATGGTTAAAGGTATTGTTAGTGACGGGAGTCATAGGTAAAGTGCCGGTATAGAGAGGTTGGAGTGGTTGGAGATGGCCAGGAAAAGGTGGTCGGAATGGGTTGATTAAAGGGAAAGGGGGATTAATGGGTCGGTGGAAGGAGGTTGCAATGGTTGATTAAAGGGAAAGGGGGGTTGGACTAAGTGAGCCCAATCAGGAGCTAGGGGGGAATAAAACTGGGTCGTGGTGGGGGAACTAGGTTAAAACTAGGAGGGTTAATTGGGTGAGTAGTATTTGATGAGTTAAAGTTCTTAAAAAACTCACCCAGTGCACTTTGACATTGTGTCATATTTTGGTACCACGTCTGACCCCATTGTTGCGCCGCGTCTGCCTTTAACCCTGCCAAGTAAGCCCGTTGTTGCGCCTCCTGTGTTTGTTTCTTCATCATCTCCATCTCTTGTATACTAGCCGTCTCACAGGTTCTCGTTAGCAAGGATAGAGAGACAAAAGGATAGCTTCGAAAGTAGGTAGGCTAGGGAGATGCTCAAACCGGGGCTGGATCGAATTCCTGTAAGACTTCTATCCTTTTTCTCTTTCTTTCTTACTATATTCCCCTGCCCCCTATATTCAATTAAAAGACTAGAAAACCTCTCTTGTGCGTCTACGTACCCGTCTTACCAATACTGATTAGCTTAAGACTGAAAATCTTAGTTAGATAGCATCTATTGTATTGTCTATCTTAATTCGCTTAAAGCCTTACTTTCAACTCGGCCTCCCGGTCAGTATATCCGAGTTCGACTTAAATAGTCTCGGTTTTCATATTTTGATATGTGCGGTCCTCAATCGCCGGACGGCTGCCCTCCATCCCCTTGCTTCACGTGCGTGCCTTTCTTATCATTTGTTGGCTAGCCCTTTGTATTTCATGGCATGGCTACATGTGCCCTTTGGATTTGATGGCACTTCAACCGGGGTCTTTTTTCATCCTTCGATGCTAACTCTTAACTCATGTTTCCACCTCCAGCTTAAGCACTTCTATCGATCAATTCTGGTTCAAGATTTGAAACTGACAGCCGAACCCAACGAGTGAAGTATACGTAAGGAGTCAGAAGAAAGCAAGCAATAAAAAAAGAAAGATTCCACGGCGATATCAATTCCATCATATCTGAAAGAAATTCCTGAAATAAATAAAGAATTCTGTCACTTCAAGAAAGAAGGCAGGAATTCCATCAATAATTGCCAAATCCTAAATTCAGTCTTCACTGATAGATAGAAAGAGAAATTCTGTAAAGCAAAGAGAAGGCTTGAAATCAAATCCATCTTAATACGAAATTTTGAAATCAAAAATCTTTCCACTTCCAGCACACCTCCTTTCCATGCTACTTCTTTCTTTTCCACTTCATGACCAGGAATTATAGGTCGGCATTTCTTTCATTCCATCAAGAAAGGCACCTCTGGACGTCTGCTTCAACTTCAAGCCGGGGGACCATGGATCAAGAATTCTGGTTCCCCTTCTCTTTTCAACTTCGCAGTCTGCTACTATTAGAAGGATATGGATTTCTTTCCCCCGGATCCCGATTGATCGGGAGTGCTACTCTTTCCATCAAAGCCTTCATTGACACTCATTTTGCTCCACTCACACCCGAAAGAAAGCTAGCTCATCTCTCAGACTGGATCCGGTCGTAGAGAGTGATTGATCGGTCACCAACCTGCAAGACCAAGAATTGGAAGAAAGATCTCTGCTTAGGCTTCCAATCTCTCTACCTCTCAAAGTCACCACTCCTGGAGGTCAGAATCCCATCCTCGGGCCGTCCTCACCACCTTCTTTTGTCCGATCCTTCTCCTTTTGAATGATCGTCACGCTTCTCTTGAGATCGAGATCAGCTTCCCAAGTCAGAACTAGAAAGAATAGTAAATAGCACCGCTGATAGACTTCATATGAGAAAATGGGATGATTCCTCAGGCAGTGTAGCTTTGTCGGGGTGCACCTTTGGTAGCAGCGGCATCTCTATTTCTCTCTGCAAATGCATCCCATTGAGACTTCTCCCCCTGGGCAGGATCTTCCAACCTTTCATTCATTTCTTGATCCATCAACCTGGGAGCGAAGCCCTTCATCTTTCTCTTTTTGCTACTAATAACTGGGCTTCCCTTCACCACAAGATGCAAAAGATTGAAGTTTCAAACCTGGCGGTATCACCGTTTAGGAAAAACTGCTTTCATGCGGTCTCCTTCTTTTTCGGATGAAGGTGAGTGGCAAAGTCTGGTTCAACTAAGGAGTAGGTCGTCCTATCTGATAGAGCGGGTAATGCTCAAATTCTTTTTTTCTTGGGGTTGACGCCGAGAAAGACTAAAGACGGGTCCCTGGTCAAAGACTTGGTTGGATGCGGGATCTACTCCACGAGGAGCGGTACGGACGTAGATGATATCATCACGACCTCTCTTTTCGTACCGCTAAGGGATGCTTAACGCCACTTCGCCAACTGGCGTTACCTGCGCTTTCGTGTCTCTCAGTGTGGTCAGCACTGGGTGTTTCCGAGCAGCGAGGCTTACACCCATTCGCATTAGTTCATCCAAAGTTCCTTACCCTTATGCACGAATTATTGAATAAGCCATCTTCCTATCAAGGTGAAGGAGTCAACTGAGCATCTCAGCGGCGGGATTCAATACCCGGATCGAATCAGAGTTCACGCCGCCCGCCCTGAACAAATAGGAGGCGTGGGCCACAGGTCGCACATAAGCCGCCGGGTCGCACGACAGAAGAACACCCAACATAAAGATGCACACTCCTGCATGTGAAATATTCATCTTCATTGGAGCTTTTTTGTAGTAGTCGTGACCAACAGCCATCAGCTGTCGGCTCGTTGGTAAGGTGAGAGCTTCAAGCCCGATTTCTGCTGGCGCACCCCCCACACAAGCACCGCCCGACGAAGGGGGGACGGCTAAAGCTACAGGCCCAAAAACTTCGACCCTTCTTTCTAAATGGGGGTGCCCAGGGCACCTCATCTTGTCATTTCGTCCTTGCTCGTTCCCGTTAGGCTTTCTTCATCATCTCCATCTCTTGCGCATGTTGTTCCATGATTTGATTCATTTCATCCCAAGTCACATTGTCAGGTCTAGCTGGAGGACCGCGTCTGTCATAAGTTACAACAACAATTGTTCATTATATACAACAAGACATAAATATGAATAATTGGTTTATATTTTGTTTTATTGAGGATATATAACCTGCGAGTAGTTGGGCCCTACCCGGTAACTTCTTCCTGCCCATTCCCGACACATTTTGTTAATGGGCATGATTTGAGCCACTATTTCTTCATCGATCATGTACGGGATGATCTTGGATCTAATTTGGTCTTGCAGGGCTTTCATCTTTAGTTGTGAAAGAAAAAAACAGTTTAAAACAAATAAAAATAGTTACTAAAGCATGTAAAGAGTTGTATATTACTTACATATCTTTCCTTGTTTGCTTTTTGTTTGGTCTAAAAGTTGATGTGACATAAACTCATAATGAAGAAACATCAAGACGTTTGTTCAGACACGCTGACACGTGAAAGCTAGACGCTGACACGTGTATTCTAGACGCTGACAAACATCAAGACGCTGATGGAATCTATGTAGAGGATATATTTGATAAGTTGTGGGACGATATATTCAGAATATAGTTTATCTAAATAGAATGTTTTATGTTTATTTATTCTTATCTCTTGTAAACCTTATTCCTTACACTATAAAAGGAATCAAGGGTCATAGGTTTATTTATCAGTTTCATATACAATATAAACCTAAAGTGTGTGTCGACTAGGCATGGGATTAAATGTATACACGCTTAGTGATTGTTTATTATTAATATAATGAGAAATCCTTGGGAGAAATTCATCTTTGTGTTCTTGTGTTCAAACACCTTGTTAAACGTTTTTCATTCTATTCCGCCTTGATTCAATCAAGTGAATGAGATTCGTTCCTAGTAATTAAAAGATCTAGGAATCTTAGGATTCCACACTTTTTCTTTAAGTGTGCCATTATTTGAAAGCCCCTTCCTCCACGTTTCAACCATGTCCTCGTAGCGCCCTTCCTTGACTTTCTGTAAAATATCAAATAAATTAAGAACGAGCTATAATAAATAAACAATATAAACGCCTTTAATAAAATCACAATAATTATAAAGAGTCATACGTATGGATTCATTCCTTAGGCGAATGATTTTTTGCCATGAGTGGTCGGTACCGTGTTTTTGGAACGATTAGCAGTATTAATCTCACTTCTTGTCACCCTATCTAGATGTGACCACCAATCAACCAAGTCAACCCAGTCATCTTGGGTTATTTAGTCCCACATTTTCTGCGGCGGCAGATGTCTTCTTGCCTGTGCGGGCGTCTCATTAACTGAATAATATTGCTTCTTGATCCAGTTCTTGTGTTTTCTATACAACAACCTCAGTTGGAGTTCTAACACAAGCTTAACCCGGTCCGCCACCGGATACACACTACTGCCATACACCACATGAGTCTGATTATTGTACCATGGCGCGAGGTCGAAATATGTCTAAATAAAAACATATGAATTTAAATAAACAAACAAATTAAACATAACACACATATCTAAATATCGATAAAAATAAAAATATAAGTAAAATAAACAATTATGACCTCAAGTGTAGGTAAAATATGCGCTTTATCAGAGTCTGGAATTTCGTCCTATTCGCAAGCAAAGTGTCCGGACTAATTCCCCCATAAGATGACTCAACAGGGATGCATTATCGCCCAGAGGATGGAAGGTTTTCATATCCTGAAAATCAAAGCCAAAGGTCTTTCCTTATTTTCTCTGTACGCATTCCTTAATCTTGTACTTGAGGTCTCAAAACGTTGATTTGAACCTACAAAAGATATGTTATTTAGTCGTGAAAATTTAAGTGACATAAATTATAAATATCAGTGTTATAAAAAAATATAATGATTTCTTACGTTGACAGTGGGCTGGTATAGGACGTGTGGGCCGTCTGGGTGGATCACCACCAGCATCCCCACCGTGTGATTTAGGAGCTACACACGCCATCTGTAAAATAACAAGTTCATATCAATATACACATTTTATCATATAAAAATATTTTCATTAATATACAACATTACACGCAATTTAGTTAACCAATTAATACTAATACACAAAATTCATATCTATATACACATTTTATCATATAAAAACATTTTCATTAAAATACAAAATTACACCTTTAAAAAAATAAAAACAGCTCATCATCATTTTAGCGTATAACAATTGTTTCATTCAAACTACAACTTAGGCATATAACAATCGTTTACAAATAAAAAATTACACATTATAGCATATAACAATTTTTTCATTCAAAATACAACTTAAGATCAATTGTCATCTTCACAATCATCGCTAGATAAAACTTTTGCAACAACATTACTAGGGTTCACTTCATCATCATCCGACACTAAATCACCATCATCATCATCATCATCATCATCATCATCATCATCATCATCATCATCATCATCATCGTCATCATCATCATCATCAATGATGTGTGCAACGACCTCATCTGCATTACTAATAATATCATCATCAACCGGTTGGGCGTCTACTTCTGTCGATTGAGTATTTACACTCAAATCCGTAAGATCCAAATTAGGCAAACCAACAGACAGTGTAACATCTGATGAACTGCTACCATGTATAACATCTTGATCGGACTCTGCCACATCTCGTAAGATCCAAATTAGGCAAACCTGTTCGACGACCTTCTAATGAAGCGGTCGTCTAGCAAGGTCTTCAAGGTAGAATACTTGTGTTGCTTGTGTCAGGAAAATGTAGGTTATTTTGGTGAAATAGCCTATCAGTCAAAATATGATGTATGCCTTACTCAATGGAAGAATGTTTGTTGTGTTTGGTACAATTGATAGGGTTAATTGTGTCAAACCATTTACATCGAAACAACAAAACCTTGCAGTTGCCGATATAAGTGAGCTCCAAAATTTCTTCGATTTGACCATAATACATCTCTCCATCAACCCCGGGTGTTGACACTCCGCTGCATTGAGTGGTACGAAGTATATCGCGTTCACGTACCATAAACATCACACCGTTTACTATGCAAGCGGGGTATGTACACAAATTAGTAGGTCCACATGCCAAAGAGAATAACACGGCACTACCGCCCCCACTCACTTTTTTCACGAGTCTACAAAAAAGAGGTACAAAAAGGTTTAGATGAGGAATAACTCCAAGGTAATATATCTAATGTATTTACCTTGTTATTAAACCACGCAGGAAAACTCGTTTCCATATTATTAGACGATTCTCTTCAAAGGTTCATGATATTAGAAGAAGTCATCGAGAAAGAAGATTTTTCAAAATTATAAAATACAAAAAGGAAGAAACATACTCGCTGTAAGCCGAGATGTCTGCTTCGACTTCAGGACTGTTGTTAAGTGCCAACCACGTAACTACCTGCATGTCGTCATTATTCATACGAGTTGGGTTGATTCTACCCGTCGGTGTGCATACGGTCTGGAACACCTCGAATTTATCTGGTTGTCCAGGAAAATCATCTTCATTTCTTCCAAGACGGTTAAATCTCGTCTCGACATCCTTAAGGTAACGCGAACAAAAATTTAATGCCTCTTCTACAACATAAACCTCAGCAATAGAACCTTCAGACTTCGCTTTATTTCGTACATAATTCTTTAGCTTTTTCATGTATCTTTCAAATCGATACATCCAGCTGCCACGAGTAACGGAACCTAAAATAGCCTCATCGGGTGGATGTATAACCAAATGAGTCATTATGTCAAAAAAAGCAGGAGGAAAGATTTGCTCCAAATTAACCATCATAATGATCAATTTGTTTTTAGCTTCTTTCATGTCCTGCACAGTCAAACTTCAAGCACAAAGCTGCTTAAAGAATAAGAAAATCTCGATTATAGATTTTGCAACGTCTTTGGGCATGTATTGTTGCACTCCATAAGGAAGTAACCGATGCATCATTATATGACAGTCATGAGATTTCAGGTCTGTTATATTGTCATCATCAGCGGTCACTTTTTTCTTGAAGTTGGATCTAAAGCCATTAGGTAGTCTGACTCCTTTGATGAATTTAGAAAAAAAGTTTTCTTTTTTCTGGAGTGAAAGAGAACTTTGGATGAGGCTTATGGAACTTCCCGTTATATTTTTTAACTAACCACAACTCCTTTCGAACTCCCATTTTTGCAAGTCTGGCCTTGCCTTTGGCGTGTCTTTCAATTTTTCGTTCTGTAACAGGGTATTCAGTAAAGCCTCAATGAAATTCTTTTCGATGTTCATGACATCGTAACAGTGTTTTAGTAGAAGAAAGGGCCAATAATCAAGATCTCAAAAGATAGAACGCTTACTCCAGTTCAATTCAACAACTCGATTATGAGGGCGGTCTCTTGAGCAATTGTTAGATGTTTCCCCGGTTTACGTTTAAAGAATTTACTAATCTGCAATTGGATATAAAGTTCTGAAAACTTTCTAGGTTTAGACTTATGTACGGGAGAACCATAGAATTCTTTAGATTTTCTCCTTTTTGGATGATTTCTTCTTAACCATCTTCTGTAACCAACATAAACGAATTTTTTCTTGATACGCATCGATGGAGTGTCCACATTACAAGTAGGGCATGCGTGGTAGCCTTGCCCAGTCCACCCAGACAAACTACTTCGAGATGGAAAATCATTGATGGTCCATAAAACTGACGCTTTCATTTTGAAATGAGTACCCGTAGCAGCATCTTTCGTCCAGAATCCCTCCCATAAATCTTTGAGTTCTTTAATCAGAGGCTACAAGAAAACGTCAATGTCCTTTGTAGGTGATTTAGGGCCGGGAATTAACATCGTCGACATTAAATAAGTTTCTTTCAAACACATCCACGGTGGTGTGTTGTATGTTGTCAATATAACCGGCCACATGCTGTAAGTTTGGCTCATCATGCCAAAAGGATTAAAACCATCAGCAGCCAACCCTAATCGAACGTTTCTAGGGTCACCAGAGAACTCAGGTTTCATCATGTCAAAATATTTCCATGCTTTACCGTCACACGGGTGATTAATTTTATCGTCTTTCTTAGACTGTCCGGTCGCATGCCAAGTCATCCACTTTGTTATGTATTTTTTGTTGAGCATACGTTGTAGTCTAGGTGTTATCGGAAAGTAACGCACCACCTTGTTGGCAACTAATTTCGTCCCCTTTTTATTCTTTGGGTTTTTCCATCTACTCGTATTACAGACTGGACAATTATGCCTCGCCTTGTTTTCCGTTGTTCCCCAATATAAAAAACAATCATTTATACAAGCATGGATCGATTTGTATCCTAACCCGATCTTTTTGTATATCTTTTTTATTTCATAGTATGAAGACGGTAAATTGTATCCTTTACTAGGGGAACATGCCTTTTGGAGAAGAGCTAGAATCTTGTTAAACCCGACATCAGTTATTTTGGGTAAAAACTTGATGTGCGAAATATCTTATGTAAATTCCAATGTGCTCATATCACAACCCGGGTACAAGTTTTGGGTAGACCTAGAAAGTAACTCTTCAAACTCGTTACTAGGACTCGATGTTTGGGTTGGTTGAGGACCAGTTCTTTGAGTTGGTGGAGTTTGAGAGGGTGGAGTTTGAGATGGTGGATTTGGAATAGTATTTGCAGAAATATCTTCGAAGAATGCATCCATGTGAATGCGACCAGGTGAATGTGGTAATAGTGGAGGTAACAGAAGAATTGGTTCACCGTGATATATCCAAGTGGTGTAATGTTTGTCAAACCCGTATTCGGATATGTGTGCCTCAAGTTGTCTGAGGGTAACCATAATTTCACGGTTACAACAACGACTACATGGGCAACGGAGCTTTTGTGAGATGGGGTGCAAAAATTTCTCACAATCCTGGATGAATGCAAAAATACCATCTAAAAATTCATTGGAAATACGATTGGATAGAGTCGTCCAACTCTTATCAATTGTTATAACTGCGTTGCAAATAAACATACTCGGATAAATGATTTTTTTATACGTAAAATGTCATACTAATCAAATGAATATGAACTCTTTTGTTTCTTCCTAGCGCAACTATAGAAGGTAATCCTAACCCGCCTTTTGAATGTTTCTTTCCATATATGAATGCATATAACCGGTTTACTATTTGAGAAAATTTCAGCAGCATTTCCCCTCTACTCCCCAAATAAAGACATATTCGTAGGAGTAGAGGAGAAACACTGTCAAAACCATCTCAAATAATAAACCAGTTATACGCACTCATATCCTAAATGAGACAAAACATCAAAAAGCAGTCCCAAACAGGGGACTTTCCGAAATTAATTCCTAATAAATTAATTTTGGACGGGTTTTCTATAGGTTGATTAACTTCGGACGGGAATTTTCCAAAATTAATCGATAAAATCCTAAAACATTCTTAAAACTATTTACTACAAAGACAAACAATCATATATCATATATATAATATAATAAACATATGCATAATATTAATTACACACCTGGGTCACGGCCGAAATAAACAAAGACAGAAAGATAGGAAAAGATATCCGGATGAGGATGTTGTCCTGATTGTTCCGGTGCTAACCAAACACAAACATAAAAGAAAAACAACATAAATTAATTTGTTTCCGAAATTTTATCTCATTTGAAACAAACACCAAAACAATTTCAAAAAAAAACATTACTTTTTATACGACTGTGACTTGGATCTTGGTTCTCGGCTGTGACTCGGTTCCCTGCGACTGTGACTCGGGTCTCAGCTACGACAAACATATAAAAAAAATTAAACTCGTGCCTATTTCATAATAAGCCAAAATCCCGATATAAGCAAAAACAAACACCTACTTCTGGTGGTGGCTACTGCTGCTGCTGTTGCCGCGACGGTGGTGGTGGCTACTGCTGCTGCGGCGGCCATGGCGGTGTTGGTAGCTACTGCTGCTGCTAATGTAGTGGTGATGTTGCTGCCGATTACCACAACGGTAATGACGAATTAAATAACAAAAAAACAAAATTAAACTACATATAAGCTGAAAACATGTAAGCTGAAAAAATAATCCAAAACAACCTGCTGATGTGGTGGTGGTATTGTTGTCGTCGGTGGTGATGGTGGTACTGCTGCCGACCCAAAACATTATCATTGTCATTATCATTATACCAAAATTAAAAAATTATCATTATCATTATACCAAAATTAAACAAATTATCATTATCATTATAACAAAATTAAACAAATTATCATTATCATTATAACAAAATTAAACAAATCATCATTAAAAATAGAAAAATCAATTACCTTTGTATAGATTGGTGGGTCGAATTAGTGATGGTGGCGATAGGTCGGACGGACTGGTGGTAATGGGTGGGACGGACTGGTGGTGATGGGTCGTGCTGGTGTGTAAGTGTGGTGGTGGTGGGATGGAGTGGTTGTGATGGGACGAGTGGTGGTGATGGGTCAGACGGATTCGTGCAATGTGGTTGTGATGGGACGGACGGAGTGCGTTTTTTTTGTTTAGTAACATCAAGATGAGAAAGAAGATACGGGACGAAGATGTTTATCTTTCATTTAGGGACGACACTTTCTTCGAAATTTAGGGACGACATAGTCGTCCCTAGGTGAATTATAATTTTTTTTATATATTAAAGTTTAGGGACGACCGGACTGTAAAACTTAGGGAAGACTAAGTCGTCCCTAGATTTTTGGGTGATTTTGGGATGACCAAGTCGTCCCTAAGTGTATACCGAGAAAACTCAAAACCAAAGCGGGTTATTTAAACTTTGGCCAAATTTTCCAAAAGTTGGCTAAGTGTTTGGAGGATTTTTTGGCAACATTTAGGGACGACTTTGCACTAATATTAAGGGACGAGTAAGTCGTCCCTAAGTGTTTTTCATATATTTTTACAATATTCCTTTTATGTAATAAAATTAATAATAAAAGTTAATAATAAAAATTAATAAAAAAAGTTAATAATAAAAATTAATAATAAAAATAAAATAAATTATTGTAATTAATAATAAAATATACGTTATACTTAGTTTGTAATAATCACAATTGACAAATACGTTATTGTCTTACATGTATAATTAGTTTAAATTCAATTTAGTTACGGTTATACGTATTTGTCAATTGTGATCAAATTAATAAAAGTTAATTATAAATTTTTACATTATACCTTTTACGTTAAAGGTTCAATAGACGAGTCAATATACTAGGGTTATACGTTAAAGGTTCAACAGACGAGTCGATTTGCTAGGGTTATACGTTAAAGGTTCAACAGACGAGTCGATATGCTAGGGTTATATGTTAAAGGTTCAACAGACGAGTCGATATGCTAGGGTTATACGTTAAAGGTTCAACAGGCGATTCGATATGCTAGGGTTATACGTTAAAGGTTCAACATACGAGTCGATATGCTAGGGTTATGCGTTAAAGGTTCAACAGACTAGTCCATATGCTAGGGTTATACGTTAAAGGTTCAACAGACGAGTCGATATGCTAGGATTATAGGTTAAAGGTTCAACAAACGAGTCGATATGCTAGGGTTATACGTTAAAGATTCAACAGACGAGTCGATATGCTACGGTTATAAGTTAAAGGTTCAACAGACGAGTCGATATGATAGGGTTATACGTTAAAGGTTCAACAGACGAGTCAATATGCTAGGGTATACGTTAAAGGTTCAACAGACGATTCGATATGCTAGGGTTATACATTTGAGGTTCAACAGACAAGTCGATATGCTAGGGTTATACGTTAATGGTTCAACAGAGGAGTCGATATCCTAGGGTTATACGTTAAAGGTTCAATAGACGAGTCGATATGCTAGGGTTATACGTTAAAGGTTCAACAGACGATTCAATATACTCGGGTTATGAGTTTGAGGTTCAATAGACGAGTCGATATGCTAGGGTTATACGTTTGAGGTTCAACAGAAGAGTTGATATGCTAGGGTTATACGTTAAAGGTTCAACAAAAGAGTCAATATGCTAGGGTTATACGTTTGAGTGGTACTCTATATAATATGATATTTTATTGTTGTACAATGATTAATTTGGGTTTCAACTTGTGCGTTCATAAATATTTAGTATTTGCTACATTATGAAAAAACAATAACTTTTGTGAGTCGTTTTATTATAGAAAATGCAATTTTTTGTAACGGAAATTGTAACGAAACCCACTTCAACTTCATGTCGTTGCATTCGAGTACCAAATTCTATTCGTTGCAATTTCCTTGTAATATATGTTGTAGAAAAACCGTTGGAAAACCATTGAAACATGATCCGTTGCAATAACGGTTGCTAATTTACAATGAATTTTTCTTGGTTGGAAAATTGTTGCAACCCTTTTTTCCCCGTTAGAAATTCGTTGTAATATAATTTTCTATGGAGCATTAACGCTACGGTAGGAATCCGTTGCAAATATGTTGCATTGACCATTTGTAACGGATTTGCAACCGGTTCCTACCGTAGCATTAGCCCACTTGTGTTGTAGTGTATTTATCCAGAGTTAACTGTCACTTGAGTGGGTCAAAGCCGTTACAAGTTTAATAGTTCTGCTCCATAGTATGTCATGCCTCGAGTCCAACTAAAGCATTAGCTAACCCCCTGAAGGGTATTCTTACTAAAGCCTTCTGAAGAAGACCCGCTAATTAAACAGTTAAAGACATGTCTTCAAGGATATTACTCTCCGATGGAATCCTTTAGCTCAATATAGAGCTAAAGCCACCAAGGAGAGTCCATCATGAATACTGTATGTATGAAGTCACACTTCCTGAAGAGTTAAATCCCTAAAGATTATCAGCGATACTGAACAACATTTAGCCACTATAAGAGTTTGTTGTTCCTTTTTAGTTCATGCTCCTACTTCAGTACCTTTTCAAAGAAATTATCAATTGAAAATTTTATAACTTCATCCTTGGGATGATCTATAAAAAATTTGGTTCAGTCCCTTGAACGATCAACTTTTCACGTTGAACTCAGTCCCTAAGTTTCCTAAGGAGGGAGTTTGGTGTCTTAGCATTCAGTACCTAGGTTGGACTTTAAACCTACCCCATTAGCAGACTTTATAACCAAGTCTCTAGCCAGTCCTTTCGTTAAGGGTTCAACTAAGTTTTGTTGAGACCTCACTAACTCTACATAAATCACCTCATTGTGATAAAGTCACAAATCATGTTATTTCTGACACCTAAATGGCTAGACTTACCATTGTACATTTGACTATAAGCCTTAGCTAGTGTAACTACACTACATAGATATGGGTTCTATAGGTTTAATCCATACTAGAATCTCAAGAACAAGTTTCTTAACCATTGAGCTTGTTTACCAGCAACTATAAAAGCCAAAAATTTAAAATCCATTATTTAATAAGCTATGCAAGGTTGCTTATTGGATGCCCAAGAATTTGCACCACCACCAAGCATGAATAGCAGGCCACTGGTGGATGAATTATCCTCGCTATTTCTTGCTAGTGCTGAGTACGAAGATTACTAGTGTACATACTTAGTTTACCCACAAAAAAGAAATGTCATGCCTTGTACAATTATGACATACACCAAGCAGCAAATCACCCTAGAATACTCAAGTTGAGATACAGACTGGCCATTATTGGGCATCAACTTCTAACTTGTATCCATAGGAGTACTCATTGGAGTACAATCAAAGTGATTGAGTTTCTTTCATACCTTTTTAATATATTGAGACTAAGAAATTTTTATAAAATCACTTTCATGTTTAATCCTTACAAAAAGGATAACATCAGCCTCCCCTATGTCTTTCATAGAAAAACTTGATGAAAAAAGTTCCCTTTATCAGGTCTACCTGAACTTGGATAGTGCCAAAGATCCTCATGTTATAAACATATAGGAAAATGACGACTCATTTACCAGATTCATCAAATTTGATATATACACATTTTTTTATCTTGCATAAATAAATAAATAGCCATGATGGTTCAGTCACAAACACCCTTTCTAATAGAATTAACTGTCACCTTTTCAAATTATACATTTTTATGACGATGACGGTTCATCAACGACAGTTTTGTGACTAAAGCTGTCTCTAATCATCATTTAGTGGTAAACATTAAAACGCAACAAAATCTCTTTTTCTTCTGAAGACTCAACCTAGTTGACCCTTGTTTATTTTGAAAATAATTACCCTACAATTGATGACTGACAGGGGATATGGATGATTTGACGTTCACGTGGATGAATGACATTTTTTGTGCACACAACGCAAAAAAATAAAGAATGAGCCACGTTAGTTTTTTGTTTATAATAAGACTAAACATTTCTTTCATTTATATTTACGTAAGAACATAATTACTTACCAATCAATAAGAGCATATAATATGTTAAAATTTTATAAAGAGGTTTAAAAGTTTTTGTGTCATAATGAGAAATTATTTCATGCCTAAATATTTCATTTCAACTTAGATATAAAGATATTTAGGATTTGAAGAGGTCTAAAACAATGTTCACATTTAATTCATATTAGAAACTAAACCATTCATATATTTTAAAAGCTTTAATCCATAGTGGGAATTGTATGAAATAATGTACATTTTTATTAAATAAATCTAGTAACAATAATAAAATTAACAGGAAATTAATCAATAGAAATTGAATAATAAAATAAATTGAAAGCTATAAATACCAATAAAAGAGGCTCGTGTTAAACATGATTCCTTTAAAACAGACCCGTCGTAAGTTTCCCAGTATACAACGTTCAAAGCTGTTCTACAACCGGACTAGACAAACTTGCCTGAAAGATCACGGAAGCAGTCATGCGTTCTTTATCAAAAGATTGCTGGAACACTGCAGGTGAAAAGCTTCATTTTTCTGATATGTTAACCAAATAAAATACGTTTTAATTGATAGCCGGTATATGTCTTGGTTTCCAAGACAACATATATGCTCCAGAAATAAACTGACATGCAAATCTTTTCATGTCTTAGCCACTAAGACAAAATATTTGCACAAAGATAAACTAGAGATGCAAATCTGTTATTTCAAAATCTTATTTGCATATCTTTTAATATATGCAAATATGTTATTTCACCACCTTATTTGCATAACTTTAAATACATAAAACTTATGTATGTTAGATAGCTCATAGGCGAGGTTTCAAAGTTGTTTTCATGTCCGTTGGTCGCGCGGGCTCGCACAAGTTCATAAGCTTCAAACTCATTTTGACCAAAAATATGTTGGTGTTGGCGTAAAACCAACCGTAGAGATTTTGAATATCAATAACCCACTTTCACTTTCTTTTATAGTCCATATGGGACATTTTTTGTTTCCTAAGTTTTGTTTCACGTTCCTTACTTTGAGACACGTTATCTTATTCATATTAACTCCGTTTGAATAAAATTTTGCTCGTTGTGAAGCTCTTTCGAGGAAAACGCAAAGCTAATAATTACTAGGAATATATATAACATGCATGCATATTAAATTATGTCCAAAATTTGCAAAAACTCACTTTGTAAAATACATTTTCCAACATGAATAAGTTCATGATATAAAAACAGTTTATAGTTAAGAATATACTTTTATAAACCCTTTTGAAAGTCTATTTATAAGTGATACTCTAAGTAAATGACGCATATGTTTCACCATGTAACTAGACATGTCATTAAGCATGAAAAACATATATAGTTTATTTTTTGAGTAGAAAGGTTGATCAGATATGTAATACTTTGTTTGATACTTTATGTTTAATGGAGATTTGAAGTTCTTAGTTGAGCTATGCACTATGTTGGCATCAACAAACAATAATCAAAGATGAAGAACATATAGAAAACAAGAATCAACAAGATTTGCGGAAGCTTTTCTTTATTATCAAATAAAATTGAAGGTACAAATTTCTTATCTTATGAATCCCTAAAAGCCTAAGATACAAAAACTTATTTCCTAAGATACGAAAAATACCAAATGGTCCTTAAAGTTTTAACCACATTTATAACAATCTTCACTGTGATTGAAACTCCTAAAGAATACCAAATGTTTCTAAACAAATTCTAAATTCCAAATGCTAGAAAAACTAGCCTAATTTACACAAATAAGTGAATATGAAAACGATCCAAAACAAATCAAACAAACGAACAAACCTGAAGAAGACCGAAAACAAGTCCAAACAAATGATTGAATCTGAAAACGATCCAAAACAAATCCCTTAAAAGCAAATCACATTCGTAACCTGCGTAGCACGAGCTTTCCTTAGCACTAGCTGCTACCAAAGCTTTTTCCTTTAGCTTAGGACAATTGAACTTCCAATGGTCTTCCTCCTTGCAATAGTAACAAATATCTTTGGGATTAGGACCCGAAGAACTTGATGATGCTCCACCTTTATTTTTACCTTTTTCAAATCGAGCCCTCTTACGACTTGTGGTTGACAAACCCACAGATTAAGACTCATAGCCACCTCCTGATGCTTGTTGACAGAGCTCTCTTGAATGTAAACTAGATCTAACATTTTACAAAGTAATAGTGCATGTCTTTACCAACAACAAAAGAACTAACAAAACATTCAAACGAAGGAGGTAATGACACAATAAGAATAAGAGCCGCATCTTCATATTCAATCTTCTCTTCAACATTCTTCAAATCTTCAATGAATCAAGATTCTCTTACAAGGATGAGCCTTCTTTCATTCGAAGCGAGAAAAAACAACACAAAAATTTATCAAAGCTACCAGAACAAGAGACCAAGCCATTTGCACTGGTGTGTGGTGTACTAGTTTTGCTATCATTTTTGCAATATGTTTATTCATAATTTAGGTAGTTGTCGCTTGGATCTGTCGTTGTAGGCATTGTACCCTAAATTGAAAGCTATTGTTTTACTACGTAATCTTAGATTTGAAATCAATTTTCTCCTTCTCATTGCACGTACTATCATATCTTCATTTGCATCATACATAGCATATATTGATAGGTGACTGTAAGTAATAGTAATAAGTTTCACTAGTAGAACAAAAAATAATTTAGTCTAGTGATATTTATTTTCTGTTTAGCTCGTACAATCGTGTGTCTATATCAGATTAGCTCGAGACACGTGCAAGCCGTAAGGTTATACTTTATATATCTCTCAAAAGAAACAAAGGCTTGCTATTGTTTTGTGTGAAAAGATCCTAATCTTAGATAATGGATGCTACAAACTTTATGTATAGGCGACAGCCGTGAATATATCGAAAGGTTATAATAGTGGAACCTGGTGAGGAATTTTGAAAAGAATTGTACTACCTAAGTATTTCAAAGAAAAAATGGTACAAATTTTACATGTTTTTAGTAAATTCGCTTTCTTAAATGTCAACTAAATCTAACAACTATTTTATTCTTACAATGAACTTTACATAATAGCTTGCAACTGCAATTTTAATCATTTTCCTAACAAACAAGTGTAGATACTTAGTTAACTGACACAAAAAGAAATATCATGCCTTTTCCAGTCATGACATACATCAAGTAGCAAATTACAATAGAATAATCAAGTTGAGATACAAATAGGCCATTATTGGGCATCAGCTTCTTACTTGTATCCACAAGAGTACTTCAAAGTGATTGATTTCTTTAGTACCTTCTTAATATAATAACACTAAGAAATTGCTATAACATCACTTTCATGTTTAAGCCTTACACCAAGAATAACATCAGCCTCTCCATGTCTTTCATGGAAAAATTGATGACAAATATTCCTTTTATCAGGTCTACTTGAACTTGGTCAGTGCCAAAAATCAGCATGTCATCAACATATATGGAAATGAAGACTCATTTACCAGATTCATCAAATTTAATATATACACATTTTTCATCTTGGTTAAGTAAATAAACAACCGTTATGGTTCAGTCACAAACACCCTTTCTGATAGAATTAACTGCCACCTTTTCAAACTTATACATTTTTATGGCGGTGACGTTTCATCAGCGACGGTTTTGTGACTAAAGCTGTCACTAATCATAATTTCATGGTAAACACTAAAACGTAACAAAATCTCTTTTTCTTTCGAAGACTCAACTTAGTTGACCCTTTTTTCTTTTGAAAATAATCTCGAAATTTCAATTCATCATTGCGTCCGAGCTCTAATTTTATTTCAAATATTTGGACCAATATTTAGTACCCGACTTTTATTTATCATGTTCGTTCAACAAATCATATTGAATTCTCGGCTAACCGGCATGGTTAGGGCTTTAACGTATCGAATACGTGTCATTTATTATTTATCGGCAAAGTCTATGTCCGTCATCGACCGTGACATAGAAATATTTTCTATTATCGTCGTTTTAATTTCTCGTTTTACTAGTATTCTTCGTAATTTACGTTCAACCTTTATGCGCTATTCGTTTATACGAAGCGTTAACGTTTATTAAATTATAAGCCCTCATTTATTTATCAAAATATCAATGTTCTCCGAATGTCGACGTTTTTATTTTATATTGAGCGTTTATTTTTCGTGTTTAACGCGTATCTTTCAAATTGAGTAACTTTCAAAATATCGGGCTTTGATAATACCCGCTTTAGCAAATTGTGTTAACATTTTAACTAATAAAATAAATATACACAAAACTAGCCACCTAAGTGTGGCATGTCATATTTTGGCTACAAAAAATTATACGTGTCTTAATACATCAATTCTTACATGAAACTAAATCTAAAACTTCATTCTTGCAATCACAAATCTATCTATTATTTCTCTTGTTCCTGCCTTGAATCCCACAACATAAACACAATCATATATCAATGTGATCTAATTATTTCATACAAAGGTTGAACTATTAATTGTTCTAGCTATATTCTTGGTAATTATTTCATAAGGAAAAATCATCATCAACAACATATTGAAGGGTTTTGAAGCTGAAGTAAATGGATTTTATCATGTGTATATAATATTGGGTATATATCATATGGTTGGCTAAAGATTTGAGCTTGAGCAAGGAGCACTTTGGTTGTATTATTGTTGATGATTTTTTTTCATCATATTTTGTAAGGTTCATGTTATTTTCTTGTTATAAGATTAATTTTCACATATGTATCTTTATCATTTGATCTATGTAAATTTTAATATCACTACAAGAAAACAAAGAACAGATGACGGGGGTTTCCCGCACCAGCCTTTCTTGGCGACGTTTCCCTGACGACCTGTCGCCACGGATTCCCCTTCCTTGGCGACATGTCGCCAAGGAAACATCGCGAATTTGGCCAGGGAAGGGGTCGAATATTGTAGTGTATGTAATAGTTTGGGAAACAAGCCGGAGGATGAATTTGGACCATAAGATTTTATATCAGTAGCAAACGTGCACTTTGAGTAATCTCAGTAGATTTGACATATTGGATTATTGATAACAGTGATATATCAATGTTTTATGGTGATTTTGTCGGGTGACTCGTCTCGTGACGATACCCAATGAATTAGATAAGACCGAAACAATAAAAAATGACGAATCTCAACATGTTGTATAAACAGGCTGAAAACGTATCAAATAATAAAGAACCAAGTGAAAGGTATTACTATAAGTTGTATATAAATTTATGAAGAACTAGAATCAATTGGATAGTTCATCAGTTCTTTATGGTTTAGAAATGGCGGCCAAAACGATGAGAACGAGATTGGCAGCTAAAAACAGCCAACTCTTCTAAGTGAGAAAATGGTCAAATGAGCTATGATTAGTATACATTAGTTGTAATTGGACTGAAATAAGTAAAATATATAAGTTGATATATGGTCAAATGAGCGAAACATATCGGGAAAAGGTAATAAATGGACTATACTCAATTAACGTAAAACGAGATGATTTTTATAAAAACCGAAGTGGTATGACACACTTGTCTAGATTTATAGACTCTTCGTATACTAATAATTAGAGAACTCGAGTCCCGACCAACATGAAATATTAAGTGGATATTTTTTGGAGGTGTTTTAGAATCCGAAAACCATGTAAAGTGGACTTGGGCTATGGAAGCCCAACTTGTACTTGTAATGGCTATTGGGCCATAATTGGGCTTAGGATTGATAACTATTTTGGAGTATAAAACTGAACTTGAAAATGGGTTTAAGTTAGATAAACATGAAACGGGTTTAAGTTATATAAACATGTAATAGGCCACTAATGGGCTTTATTAGGCTTAAATGTCGTAACTGGACAATACATAGTGGATTGTTATAAAAAAATCTTATGAAAAGTTTTATGAAACTTATACAATGTCCAAACTTACTTATGTGAACTATTTACATATATATATGACTTTGTATAGTCTCGAGCCTAAGACGCGTCTACTTATATTAGGTCTCGTTCGGTTATATGTCGATCGTTGGGCATCTCGTTCTCGATCAATGAGCGATTGATATCTTGTGAAGTCGTAGACGCGTCTTAGGCTCGAGACTATACAAAGTCATATATATATGTAAATAGTTCACATAAGACGTTTGTTCCTTGATCTACGTGTAGTAGCTATATCAGGTGAGTTCATGCCTTGATTTTACTAGTTTATATGTTTTATAAACCCACGAGGGGAATACATGCTCTTGTTATAAAAATATATGTTGTTTATATATATGCTTTTGAGAGAACACATTTTTATGAATAAACATGCGATGTTTGGCTATATGCTTTGAACGAATACAAGTTGTTGTAAATGAATGTAACACGTTTGATTGAATGCTTTTGGAAAATGAACACAAGCGTTGTTTGTATAGGTAATGATCCAATATTAGTAAGGCTAAGTTGCGTATTGCCAGTGAAAAGTCCCTATAAATCATGAACCGTTAACTAAAAGTGATGGGTAGGCGCTTGTACAGATGAATGGATCCATTGGGAATGATGACCCCCACCCGGGCAAGTCGCACTTGTGAGTTGGAGGCTCATCCGGGTGTGTTGTACGTGAGGTATGGGGTATTTGACAAGATACCTGACTAGGAAAAAATTATTGATTAAAGCATCGGTGTCATGAGCTTAACGTAATAGTGTGGAATATAGATATTGTAAGTGTTGCAATATCTCCAATGGATTCTTGTGTTCAAAAGACCCTACAAAAGATGACTGGGAGGGGAAATGGATGATTTGATGTTCACGTGGATGAATGACATTTTTTATGCACACAACGCAAAAATAAAGAATGAGCCGCATGAGAGCACATATTATGGTGTTCGAAGAATAGGTTAAAATTTTATAAAGAGGTTTAAATTTTTTTATGTTATAGTAAGAAGTCATTTCATGCCTAAAATATTTTATGTCAATGTAGATATGAAGATAATTAGGATTTGAAGAGGTCTAAAATAATGTTCACATTCAGTTCATGTTAGAAACTGAACCAATTTTATATTTAAAAGCTTTAATCCATAGTGAGAACTGTATGAAACAATGTACATTTTTTTTAAATAAATCGAGTAACAATAATAAAATTAACATGAAATTAATCAATAGCAACTGAATAATAAAGTAAAAGGAAAGCAGTAAATATCTATAGACGAGACTCTTGTTAAACAGATTCTTTTAAAATTGACCCGCCGTCTGTTTTTCAAGGTATAACGTTCAAAGCTGTTCTACAACCGTACTATACAAAGTTGCCTGAAAGATCACGGAAGCAGTCATGCGTTTTTTCGAAAGATTGGTGGAACACTGTAGTTGAAAAGCTGCGTTTTTTTTATATGTCAACTGATTAAAATACGGTTTAGTTTATAGCCAGTATATGTCTTGGTCTCCAAGATAAAATATATGCTTCAAAAATAAACTAACATGCAAATCTTTTCATGTCTTAGTCACTAACACAAAATATTTGCACAAAGATAAATTAGACATGCAAATCTGTTATTTCAAAACCTTATTTGCATATCTTTTAATATATGCAAATATGTTATTTCACCTCCTAATTAGCATTACTTTAAATACATAAAACATATGTATGTTAGTAGCTCCTAGGCGAGGTTTCAGAGCTGTGTTCGTGTCTGTTGGTCGTGCAGGCTCGGACAAGTTCATAAGCTTCGAACTCATTTTGGCCCAAAAATATATTGGTGTTGGTGTAAAACCAACCTTAGAGATTTTGAATATTAATAACCTACTTTCACTTTCTTTTATAGTCTATGTGTACTTTCACTTTCTTTTATAGTCTATGTGGGACATTTTTCATTTCCTAAATTTTGTGTTACACTCACTTTAAGACACGATATCTTATTTATATTAACTACGTTTTGGAGTTTGGACATACTTGTTTGTTGTGAAACTCTTTTCGAGGAGAACCAGAGCTACTAATTACTACGAATATATATAATATGTATGCATATTAAATTATATCCATACTTTGGAAAATCTCACTTTGTAAAATACACATGAATAAGTTCATGATATAAAAACGGTTTATAATTAAGAATATACTTGTATAAACTCATAAGAAAGTCTATTTATAATGCATGCCCTAAGTAAATGACGCATAGGTTTCAACATGTAACTATTAAGCATAAAAAAACATATATAGTTTATTTTTTATGTCGAAAGATTGATCAGATATGTAATACTTTGTTTGATACTTTAAGTTTAACAGAGATTTGAAGTTCTCAGTTGAGCTAAGCACTATTTAAAATATGGTCCAAATACGTGGAATAATCATTTATTTAATTAAACTTCACCGTAATGATATGACCTCCAATAATCATTTATTTAATTAAATATTTTTTACCATAACTTCGAAAACATTACGAATATGTAATGACGTCTCTATTTATATCTAAAAATGCGTCATTGTCTAAGATAAGGTTTAAATATGGTTTGTTAAGTTGTATCTGAAATTTCAGTTGACATTTTTTTTTTTGGCAAAGTTGACATTTCAAAACAATGGAATTTGCTAGCTACGCATGTCATAAAAATTAGTAACACCGAATTTGAAGTTTTTATATTGGAGAGAAGCAGATATGCATATCTTTTTTTACCTGAGTTTAGGCTCAACTCATTTCAATAATCTGATTTAAAGTATCTTTAACAAAGTAGTAATGGTAGGGAGAAATAACAGTAAGCAGTGCCCCATTATTTTCTACCTTTGATTGTGCTTTTGTTTACGCACGCTAAAAAGAAGATCCATGGAACTCGAGACTTGCTGGTGCAGCTACAAATGGGTTGCTTTCGTTGCTGCAAGGTTTTGGGCCTATGGGTAGGCGGTTATGGGTTCTGCTGCTCTTTTGGCTTTAATGGAAGGGATGTGTCTTACGTTTGCTAATTAGCTTGGTGCCCAGTAAGAGATGCCGCAGGTTATAAGTAGTCCGTGTCGCCAGAGATGGAAGACCAGGCGCATGTGAAAGATGAAGTTCTGGATTACAACAAGCTATTTTATAGAGTTCTTTGTATTTAGGTAATGAGCTTTTAAGTTATTCAATGTTATGACTAGTGAGTTCTCCAAGTTAAGTAATTTAAATGAAGGTTGTAAAGAAAAGCATTATACATGAAGAATAGACATATCCATATAAAACCTTTAGGATCGGATCGGGTACAAGAAAATAGTTACAGACTGCACGACACAGTGCTTATTCCAATCGTGACTCTAACATAGAACACGATTCAATACGTTACATTAAGGAAATGACAAGGAAAATATTAAATCACACATTTTTTATCCGAACGTTATTGGTTTAAGCCAAATTACTTGGGAGCAATAACTAGTCCCAAGCTGTCTAGGTAATCTCCAGAGTTTCCGAAGAATCCTATAATCTCACCTCTATTCACGGGCAGTGAGAATGTAGTTCCAGTTTGTCCCCCGAATGGACCTCTTACATTCCTCCCAACTTTAAAAGACAAAGATGTTATGATGTTACTAAGATCTTGATATGATCCATAGGTTCCGCTAATCTCAGATAAGTGTTGCCCGTTAGGAATTTCCACCTGATTATTAATAATTACTCCACAAATTAGTAGACAAATTTTATGTGTAGTATATATAGATACAAATAAATAGATAGATGTTATAAGGCCGGTGCACGTACAATATGAGTTGTACCATCAGTCAAATTGAGATCGCCTCCATATATATCAGAGTTGACTAGTCTGTTTTGTTGATTGAAACAAACGAACTGGATTTGATATATGCAGCGACCGTTGGTAACGACTTGGATTTGTTGAAGTCTGGCACCATTAGGAACTAGGAATGTCCACGGTCCAGTTCCACCGCTGCCACCCCATGATCCAACTCTCACAGTAGCCTGTGGCATATTACATATTCGATCGGATTAAAGATATACTAGTATAACAAAGCTAAAAACTAAGCATAAGAAAGAGATATACCATTATATTATAAATCTTAATTAGAAGATGTATATATGTTTTAAAAGTAAACGTTGATGTGGTACATTTTACTTCAAACAATCCATGCATATATATATAGGCATCAACCAGGGGCTTTCAAGTAAATTCGCTTTCTTAAATGTCAACTAAATGTAACAACTATCTTATTACTAGCTGAAATTTAAAGATCTTTACATAAGAAATAGCTTGGAATTTTAACCAATTTCCTAACAAACAAGTTCTGACCAAACCAAATTTGCTTTCATATAGTAACAACTATCTTATTCCTACTTGAAGGAATCACATCTCTTAATACATCGACTTTTACAGATTGACTTCACCTACTCGATCTTTTTTCGTATCAGACAATAGAGAGTTTGAAGAGAAGTGTAAGACTTCAGTAGCTAACCTGCAGCAAGTTGCTGATAATGCGAAGAGGACTTGCTCCAGATAATGATAGCACGCTCAAGAAGCTGATCAGCTATGTCAGTAATAGAAAAATGTTGGAGCAAAAAATATTTCAATAAAATACTATTTTGCAAAACAATAGGTTCATGCATGAAAATTCTAATAATTACAATTCATGTCAAATGACAAATATCTGAAATCCATTGTACCATTATTTCGTTATCAAGTTATACGTTGTCTAAATTATTTAATCACCCAAAAGTCTTCAAATTAACCAAATAAATGAAAAGGAATTAAGGAACCAAACAAAATATTTAAAAATATCAAACTTGAGTGATTATAGTGTATTAAACAAATATTTTGATATACATTTTGATCTTAAAATAAAAACTTATTAATCGAGTAAATAATACATTGCACATTAGCAACGAAATTTCAAAAGTATAATTTGTGTTCCCAAGCATAACAAACACAAATATAAATTTTGTAAATCAGCTAATTAAAGATAGTTGAGTACAAAAAAAGGTCGAAAATGGTCATGAGATCAACCTAGCGAGTAAAAAAAAGCTTTCCCTTCCTTGATAAAAAATAGGAAAGACCTTAATATTAATAAAATAAGAAAAGATATATGTCGTTTGAAATGTTCATTATTGCAATACTAGACTAATATACTATCACTATCTTAAACATCAACTAAAAACTAGCAACTATCTTATTCTTACTTGAAACTATTTTTTTAGAACAATACGTCAATCTTGTCTTTAGTCCCAATCCCAAATTATATCATCCATAATGGACAGGCTCCGGGACCCAAACCACTAGACGAGACCCACGAAAAGAGACTCATAAAATTCACGACTTCGTACTAAAGAAGAAGATCATAAATTTTATTTCTTACAAAACTTGAAACCAAGACTAAACTCACTCCCTAAGCTCCAGAAAAAGCATAGGTGGCCAATTGCTCTAAATTAGTTTTTCTACTTGAAACTTAAAGAGCTTTAATGCTTTACATAATAGATTGCATTTTTAATCAATTGATTAACAAGCTAGTTTTTACCAAACCAATAACTAAATTCGCTTTCATATAAAAACCAAAATATTTTTTTCATCTTTTAGTTTTATGTTTGATTTAATTACTAATAGTATCTGGCTGGTTTGCTTATAACTTGCTTGTTACTGCTTGATTATGATAAAAGAAATGGTAATCACATCAGGGGCGGAGCTATGCCTTGGCCACATGTGGCACGTGCCACACATAGATTTGACATGTGAAACAGCCAAACAGGGCGGATTTGGCTAATTGGCTGATGTAATTCAATTTAAGGCATGAATCTGATAACAATGTGGTCAAGAATGAAAGCTATGAGATTTAATCAAAAAAATGAGCTTAAATTCGATTAGTATAAATGATAAAGTAAGTTAGAAAAGTAGGCTGAGAATGGTGGTTAAGTAGTCGTGTTAGTCGAAGGAAGAAGATGACTTTTTAAGTATTTTACATATTTGCCCCTTAAACTTTAGGTTATTTGCATTTGTCTCATATTTTTAGTTTTAAATTAATAAATGTAAAGAAACCACAGTAGTTAACTAGTTATTAACCTTTGTTCTACAACACTGAATATTTTGATGAGTTCATTATTAAGCTTTGTTCTAAAACGCTGAATATTTTGTTGGGTCATAACTCACTAAAAGTGTATTAATACATTAATGGCTAAGAATTTTTCAAAGACGTTTCACTAAAATTAGTGTCATAAATTTGACATCATTAACTATCTTTTCTAAGTTTTTGTAGTGTTTGATTTCTTTAATCTTTTTATTTAACTTTTTTTCCGTGACTTATTGTCTTCGAGTACAAACACCGTGATGTTTAAATACTATATTTTCGATGTAATTATACTAGCTTGTATATAATATTTTTAACACCACATTTTTTCACTCCATATTAATTAAAAGTTGAGGCCGTTTTAAAAAATTAAAATGATAAAACTTAGGTAAAAAAAATATGTGCCACACATGTTTGAAAGACCTGGATCCGCCACTGAATCACATAAATGGAGCTAAAATAAAAAAGGGTAAGTATGGAAATTATGGTCGTCTTTGCTCTATTATACATGAATTGCATCTGAATGATACGTGTTGTTTTGCTATACTCATTATATTCTATTACATAGTATTTTAGTACGAGATCACGATTATGAGTTACCAAAGCCACATTATGATAAAAATGAGAAAATATACATAAAAATATGTTAGATATGTAATAATATTTGTGCACTTGGTGTTTGCTAAAGTCACACGTATTGAATTTGACTTGAAAAATTAGTTAACGTGGTTTGATAAACTCAAAAACCATAAAACGGTTACAACTGGAATTGGAAAAATCCAAAGTACGATGTACTTTTTCATAGGTACATCAGTTGTCGCGAATTGTAAAAATAAAAAGAATAAAGTACACCGCCCTTTTAAGAGATTATGTCAAGTACTTGTAGGTTTAAAATCAAACAGAAAGGTGTATATTATTTATATTTCCACAAATGCCCCTTTTACAAAAGAGTTTGTGACAGATGCCCCTTAATTTTAAATTTTCTGTAAATACCTGAGGCAACCTTACACCGTATGTTGACACGTGTCCAACACAAGTACAGGTTGCCTCGTTTTGACTCGGGTTGCCTCGGTTTGACTCGGGTTGCCTCGGTTGCCTTGGTTGCCTCGGACACATGTCAAACTATGGAGCCAAGTTTTCTCGGTTGCCTCGGATGCCTCGAGTTACTTACAAAAAATTAAAAGTCAAGGGACATTTTGCACAAACACCCCTTGAGAAAAGGGCATTTTGCCAATTTTTATACGTGGTTGGGTAAATAGTTAACAATTACTTTACATTTTAAGTTATCACATGAATTTATTAGTGTATATCAAACATGTTTGCAAAGTTTCATTAATAGAAAAATACGTAAAAGAAAAAAATCAATAAAGTAATATTTTACAAAACAATAGCTTTGTGCGTTCCTTCAACGGTTCAACTTTTTAAAATAAAAAACTCAAATTACAATCACCAAATGACAAATATGTGAAATCCTTTTTACCATTAGTTCCTTATCGAATTATGGTGCCTAATAGTATTTAATCACCCCAAAAGTTTTCATATTCTTTTAAAACGACATGTTACTAGTTAGTGGGTCGAGTCGTGTAGTAACATCTCGACAATATGATATTAAACAAACAAATGAAAAGTAATTTAAGAGGAAAATAAATTATTAAAGAATAAAAACTTGAATGATTGAAGTTGCCACTAGGTTCGTATGGTCTCGCGTAATGTTATTGTGTGAATTAAACAAATATTTTGACGTACTTTACGATTTTAAAATAAGAACTTATTAATCGGGTAAATAAAATTTATTAATGGTGAGTTAAATCGGATATGGGAAGAAACTTGGTCTGGGAGTACTACTGTTCGATTACAATTCCCACGTATTTATAGTTTGGACATCAAGAGAAACTTTCTTATCACATATAGGATTCTTTTGCTCTTTTCCGACTAGAGTGTCCCTAGGGGAGGTGCGGAGTTTTTTTTAGAAAGTGGAGGTGCCACTTCAACAATAGTACGCCTTAGGGATGACTTGTTCGTCCCTAAGTGAAGGGTTATTCTTCTCTAGAAGTTTAGGGACGACCTATTCGACCCAAGTTTTCCGTGCCCAAAAATTCGACCCTAAAATTCTAAGGACAACCATCTTTTTGAAGTTTAGGGACGACTATATGGGGCCAACTGCTTTTTGGTGGAAAAGTTTGACAAACTTAGGGACAACCTCATTTCGAAGTTTAGGGACGACTAAGTCGTCCCTAAGTTTTCATTAAAAATAAACTTTTTTTAATAATTAATAATTTTTTATTTATAATTAATAAATTCTTTTTTTGAAAAAAAGAAAATAAGTAAAACAAAACTTAGGGACGACTTAGTCATCCCTAAGTGTAAAAGGTGGTTCGTCCCTAACTTGATGCACAAGTCAGCAATGTCAAAACTTAGGGTCGACTTGGTCGTCCCTGAGATTAATATTATGGACGTTTTTTTTGCTTAGGGACGACTTTGTCTTCCCTATATTGTAAAATATGGGTGTTGTTTGTTACATTAGGGACGACTAAGTCGTCCCTAGATGTACCCGGGGGGTAAAAAAACTGGCCATTTTTCAGTTTCCAGGTTTTTTCCGGAACTTTTTTCGGAAAAATCTACAATTTAAAATGGCAGAATTCGGCAAATCCACAATACTGAATAATAACAAATCAATAAACGTTACAATACCACATTAAGATAAATTATCCAACGTTACGATACAATATTCATCAAATACACTTATACATCCTAAATCAAATGTTTCACACGCTACAAGTCTTAAACTATATTACACATGCATAATAAGAAAAAAATACTACTACAACCTCTACTCGTCGTCCTCAACCTCGTCAGCCGAAAAGTCACTAGGTCATCTTGCTGCTCGTCATCCCCTGATAAGTCGTCACCACTGTTTTGGAGATCCCTATCTCGACCCAACTCGTCAACGGACCGGTAATTGTCCATATGAGGATTAATGATTACGCGAGAACCTCCGGGTTGGGAATGTGAAGTTGAGCCGATATCATGAGTTGAGTTTGAGACGGGACGATAACAATGGTTAAAGGTATTGTTAGTGACGGGATTAATAGGTAAAGTGCAGGTATAGAGAGGTTGTAGTGGTTGGAGATGGCCAGGAAAAGGTGGTCAGAATGGGTCGGTGGAAGGAGGTTGCAATGGTTGATTAAAGGGAAAGGGGGGTTGGACTAAGTGAGCCCAATCAGGAGCTAGGGGGGAATAAAAATGGGTCTTGGTGGGGAACTAGGTTAAAACTAGGAGGGTTAATTGGGTGAGCAGTATTTGATGAGTTAAAGTTCTTAAAAAACTCACCCAGTGCACTTTGACATTGTGTCATATTTTGGTATGACGTCTGACCCAATTGTTGCGCCACGTCTGCCTTTAACCCTGCCAAGTAAGCCCGTTGTTGCGCCTCCTGTGTTTGTTTCCTCATCATCTCCATCTCTTGCGCATGTTGTTCCATGATTTGATTCATTTCATCCCGTGTCACATTGTCAGGTCTAGCTGGAGGACCGCGTCTGTCATAAGTTACAACAACAATTGTTCATTATATACAACAAGACATAAATATGAATAATTGGTTTATATTTTGTTTTATTGAGGATATATAACCTGCGAGTAGTTGGGCCACCACCCGGTAACTTCCTGCCCATTCCCGACACATTTTGTTTATTTTTACTGGGCATGATTTGAGCCACTATTTCTTCATCGATCATGTACGGGATGATCTTGGATCTAATTTGGTCTTGCAGGGCTTTCATCTTTAGCTGTGAAAGAAAAAAACAGTTTAAAACAAATAAAATTAGTTACTAAAGCATGTAAAGAGTTGTATATTACTTACATATCTTTCCTTGTTTGCTTTTTGTTTGGTGTAAAAGTTGATGTGACAGAAACTCATAATGAAGAAACATCAAGACGTTTGTTTAGACACGCTGACACGTGAAAGCTAGACGCTGACACGTGTATTCTAGACACTGACAAACATCAAGGCTTCTGATGGAATCTATTTAGGGGATATATTTGATAAGTTGTGGGACGATATATTCAGAATATAGTTTATCTAAATAGAATATTTTATGTTTATTTATTCTTATCTCTTGTAAACCCTATTCCTTACACTATGAAAGGAACCAAGGGTCATAGGTTTATTTATTAGTTTCATATACAATATAAACCTAAAGTGTGTGTCAACTAGGCGTGGGATTAAATGTATACACGCCTAGCGACTGTTTATTATTAATATAATGAGTAATCCTTGGGAGAAATTCATCTTTGTGTTCTTGTGTTCATACACCTTGTTAAACGTTTTTCTTTCTATTCCGCCTTGATTCAATCAAGTGAATGAGATTCGTTCCTAGTAGCTAAAAGATCTAGGAATCTTAGGATTCCACACTTTTTCTTTAAGCGTGCCATTATTTGAGTGCCCCTTCCTCCACGTTTCAACCAGGTCCTCGTAGCTCCCTTCCTTGACTTTCTATAAAATATCAAATAAATTAAGAACGAGCTATAATAAATAAACAATATAAACGCCTTCAATAAAATCACAATAATTATAAAGAGTTATGGATTCATTCCTTAGGCGAATGATTTTTTGCCATGAGTGGTCGGTACCGGGTTTTTGGAACGATTAGCAATATTAATCTCACTTCTTGTCACCCTATCTAGATGTGACCACCACTCAACCAAGTCAACCCAGTTATCTTGGGTTATTTGGTCCCACATTTTCTGCGGCGGCATGTCTTCTTGCCTGTGCGGTCGTCTCATTAACTGAATAATATTGCTTCTTGATCCAGTTCTTGTGTTTTCTATACAACAACCTCAGTTGGAGTTCTAACACAAGCTTAACCTGTTCCGCCACCGGATACACACTACTGCCATACACCACCAGAGTCTGATTATTGTACCATGGCGCGAGGTCGAAATATGTCTACATAAAAACATATGAATTTAAATAAACAAACAAATTAAACATAACACACATATCTAAATGTCGATAACAATAAAAATATAAGTAAAAGAAACAATTATGACCTCAAGTATAGGTAAAATATGCGCTTTATCAGAGTCTGGAATTTCGTCCTATTCGCAAGCAAAGTGTCCGGACTAATTCCCCCATAAGATGACTCAACAGGGATGCATTATCGCCCAGAGGATGGAAGGTTTTCATATCCTGAAAATCAAAGCCAATTGACAAAGGTCTTTCCTTATTTTCTCTGTACGCATTCCTTAATCTTGTACTTAAGGTCTCAAAACGTTGATTTAAACCTACAAAAGATATGTTATTTAGTCGTGAAAAAATCAAGTGACATAAATTATAAATATCAGTGTTATAAAAAAATATACCGATTTCTTACGTTGACACTGGGCTGGTATAGGACGTGTGGGCCGTCTGGGTGGATCACCACCAGCATCCTCACCGTATGATTTAGGAGCTACACACGCCATCTGTAAAATAACAAGTTCATATCAATATACACATTTTATCATATAAAAATATTTTCATTAATATACAAAATTACACGCAATTTAGTTAACCAATTAATACTAATACACAAATTCATATCTATATACACATTTTAACATATAAATTTTTTTCATTAAAATACAAAATTACACATTTAAACAAATAAAAACAGCTCATCATCATTTCAGCGTATAACGATTGTTTCATTCAAACTACAACTTAGGCATATAACAATCGTTTACAAATAAAAAATTACACATTATAGCATATAAAAATTGTTTCATTCAAAATACAACTTAAGATCAATTGTCATCTTCATAATCATCGCTAGATAAAACTTCTTCAACAACATTACTAGGATTCACTTCATCATCATCCGACACTAAATCATCATCATCATCATCATCGTCATCATCATCGTCATCAATGATGTGTGCAGCAACCTCATCTTCATTATTAATAATATCATCATCAACCGGTTGGGCGTCTACTTCTGTCGATTGAGTATTTACACTCAAATCCGTAAGATCCAAATTAGGCAAACCAACAGACAGTGTAACATCTGATGAACTGCTACCATGTATAACATCTTGATCGGACTCTTCCACATCTCGTAAGATCCAAATTAGGCAAACCTGTTCGACGACCTTCCAATGAAGCGGTCGTCTAGCAAGGTCTTCAAGGTAGAATACTTGTGTTGCTTGTGTAAGGAAAATGTAGGTTATTTTTGTGAAATAGGCTATTAGTCAAAATATGATGTATGCCTTGCTCAATTGAAGAACGTTTGTTATGTTTGGTACAATTGTTAGGGTTAATTGTGTCAAACCATTTACATCGAAACAACAAAACCTTGCGGTTGCCGATATAAGTGAGCTCTAAAATTTCTTCGAGTTGACCATAATACATCTCTCCATCAACCCCGGGTGTTGAAACTCCACTGCATTGAGTGGTACGAAGTATATTGAGTTCACGTACCACAAACATCACACCGTTTACTGATCGGCGTCGAAGTACCGGTCAAAAGTAAACCTAATTACCTTATATTAGATAGGGTAAATGGGTATCGATCCACGAGGACTATGTGGTTTTAGTTTAAGTTTTGAGGTGATCACTGATCAATAAAGGTTTTGGTTTTGAAATCTGACAACTAAAATACTTTTGATAATAAAAATGCTGATTAAAAATTAAAATAATTATTAAACTAATAGTAAAGCTAGAAAAATAAAATAAGATGTAAACAATTAAAAGAACAATGCAATCCCTTCCAGCTCCTAATATTTATGGTTTATCACACTAATGGATTATTGAAACTTTTTAGAACCGATTACAAAGATTATATTGACTTAATATGAATGAATTAATGTCGGCATTTATTATGTTTATCAATGACTCGCAATAATAAATCTTATATTAATCCAACCAATAATTACGTTTTAACAATTTATTTAGGCACAACTTATGTTTATTATACGACCATTTTTTTTTTTTTACTAAATAAAATAAGTATGAATCGTTAACTAACAATAAATTGTCTAACACAAATAATTAAACATAATATCAAATCGATAAAAATAACTTATAAATAAATTATAAATAAATGTAATAAAAATATGATAATCCAAAAGTAATGTTCAAACCATAAATAAAGTTACCGGAAGGAATTACAACAAAATTAGCCAGACATTGCGGTACACTCGACCCGCCTTATAACAACCATCATTTTTTTTTATATTCTTCCGCAGCCGTCTTTTTGTCCAACCCAATCCTCCACTTTGGGACAAAAAGAATCCTTTCAAAAAAGAAAATTGTCTTTTTTTTTTCTTGTGTTAATCGGCAAAAAAAAAAAAAAAACAAATCTACTTCCTCTTTTTTTTTTTCCGATTCTTCTTTGCGGCTAAATTAAAAACGCACCCTTTTTGTGAATTCCCTCAATGTCCCCACCTTTCTTTTGCAATTGTGTTTTGCGGCTGACTCCACTTTCTTGTCGTCTCTTTTTTTTTCTTTAATAGTTGCAATTAGTCGGTTATGGTGTTGGCCACTGGGTCCAAATGGGCCAAAAACCTTTTTTTTTTTAACATATAATAACTTTGGCCCAATAAAAATTAACCCAACACAAATAATTTCTCAAACAAAGCCCGGACAAATAAAAGATGACCGAAAATATTGCGACCCGCTCAAATCTTTTTCTTCAATATTTTTTCTTCATTCATCGGCGCTCACAATATCTTTTCTCCAACAAATTAATTAAAGCGGCCATTTTATTCCATTTCGCTCGTAACCTATATAATCACAAACACACTCAAAGTACATATATAACGACTAAAAAATATACAATTATACTAAATTAACATGCTATGAGGTGTATTCAAAATACACCAGATTAACTCCCCTCAACTTTAACTTTTACCGTCTCGTGTAAAAATAAAATAAAAATATACAAGCATGTTAATTTTATAATTTTTAATCATACTATTGAAATTTAATCAAAAAAATCACATTCAACCTAATACATTAATAATCATCCTATATGACAAATAATCCAAAAATGATTACCAGTATTTTTGTCCTTCTTAAACACTTAGCATAACCATTCCCATTAATTCCATTTACTTTATATTTCATATAATTAACCATGTGGCCAACGTACCTATTACACACCTATAATCAATATAAACATTAATCTAAAACAAGAGGTGAGAATATCGTACACCTTTTGTTGGAAATACGTTTTTCCCAATAAAGTCTCGGTCACATCTTAGTTAGCATAGATCACGAGATATAGACTATTTAGAACTTTGTAACTTGGAGCGACCTCCCTTAGGGGGAGATTGTTGGAAATACGTTTTACGTATTTATGAAGGATCGGTCGCTCCAACGATAATTATGTAATGGGCTCGTGATCTATTTACTTTATGTATGGTCCATATAGCCCACATGTAGGGTGGGCTATATATAACCCCTCCTAGCATGTTAGGAGGGGGTTGTTGATTCTCATTTTCAATTAATCATTATTCATCTTTTCTTTCTCTCTCCATATTTCCCCTTTTCTCTCCTTTCTCTCTCTAATCCTTCATCTTATTCCTTCATCTCTTTATGATTATCATCTAAATCAACCAACCTAATCCACCAAATCCATCACATAGAATAGGCCATTAATTTCGTAGACCTTCACCTTTTATAACGTTGGAGTTTTTATAGCATAAGAGCACATCATAAGCCATCATACTTTAGCTTACATACTTCCATTTTTTTTTCTCATCATTTTTTTTCTTTTCACGCATTTTTTTTCTTTTTTTTTCTTTCATTTTTTTTCACTTTTTTTTTTTCACATCACACATAAGCTCTATCTTTTTAGCCATTCGAGACCGTTTCTTATACAAGTCATCCCGAACGCTTTATACACTCCTTTTAAGATTGATATAAAGACCAATTATTCAGAAAAAATGAATATCTATCCTATAGGTGCATACTAAGATACATTGGCACATGAGAACCGGTTAATTAAGTCTGTTTAGTTAAATAGGAACAGTTATACTTCGTGCCTACTGGTACATCACATGATGAAATTATCTACCACATAGTCTAATTATACAATGCACTAAATTAAACTAATCTTTCTAATTTCATTACAACAATACAAGGATTGGGTTATTTCACCTAAAATTGTCTCAGCTAAGTGCAATGCTATCCATCATAAAAATTGGCGTCTGACCCATGCTAACAACTAAAGTATCACCTTGCGCGGGTGACGAATCAGATAGGCAAGCCCAGCATATGACTACCACCAATAATTATGACAGTTCTCCAACTCTTTTCTAAGGCCACCGTGCGCGGGTGGCGAGCCGAATAAGATCAACTATAAATGTCCTAACCCAACTATTACATTACTATATTTCATATTATTTATTCAAACCTTTTACTCGATCTAAGCAAAGGTAAGTAGAGGGAATTTAACCGGCGTGGTTTGATCATCTAAATTATACATATGCCTAACTACATGCAAACAATCAAATCAATTTAATAACCAAATTATACAATGGAATCGGGTGCACCTGATAATTTCGGCCAAATCCTCTAGCTTGCTCCAATAAATCATCCACAAACTAATCTTCAGAATCTGTAAACACTCAACAAACATATATGTAGAAGAACTTCCACATCTAATTAGCACAAGACTCTTATAATGTGATTTAAAATTTTAAAAAATTTTCAATTTTCCCCAAAAATCACATTTTAACCCATTTTGACCAAAATTTCACACAAAAACATGTAACACACGTGCCCCTCCCCTCAACTTAAAGCATTGCATTGTCTCTAATGCAAAAACTTTAAATTGAAATTTTGGTTAAAAACTAATTTGACAAACTCACACAAAAAAACAAAAACCTAACTCACTTTCGTAGGAATCACGGTTGCATTTAGCGTATGCAACAAGCCTTTAAACCACTCGGTAGCCCGACTGGACGAGTTTTGTCTCGTGAGGGTTTGTAGTGAACACACCCACAAAGTTCCACAAACCACGGGTTGCCTCCCGCGAAGCGCTAAGTTTACCGTCTTCAGCCAGACATAACTCGTATGAGCTATTGAGACGATTGGATTGGTTCCAAGTAAACCACATCCACCGTTTCCATCTGATCACTCTCCAACTCAACATACGGCTTTAAACGGTGTCCATTAACTTTAAAAGGCTCTCCACCCACCATATTTTTTATTTCAATGGCTCCGTATAGAGAGACTTGAGTCACAACGTATGGACCCGTCCATTTACTTCTCAACTTTCCAGGAAAAAGCTTAAGTCTAGCATTGAATAACCAAACTTTTTGACCAACCAAGAAGGACTTCTTGGTGATGTGTCGATCATGAAAAGCTTTGGTTTTCTCCTTATAAATCCTAGAACTCTCATAAGCATCACGTCTAATCTCATCTAGTTCAGATAATTGAAGTTTCCTAGAACTACCCGCTTTCTCTAAATCCAGATTAACGGTCTTAATCGCCCATTCAGCCCTATGCTCTATCTCAACCGGTAAATGACACGCCTTGCCATATACCAACTTATACGGTGACATACCAATAGGAGTCTTAAACGCCGTCCTATATGCCCACAAAGCATCATCTAACCTCAAGGACCAATCTTTCCTATCACTACGAACGGTCTTTTCCAAAATCCGCTTAATCTCCCTATTAGATACTTCCACCTGTCCACTAGTCTGTGGGTGATAAGGGGTAGCTATCCTATGATTAACTCCATAGTGTTTCAGTAATTTCCCAAATCTAAAGTTCTTAAAGTGAGAACCCCCATCACTAATTACAGCCTTAGGAATACCATGTCTAGCAAAGATATTCTTCTTAACAAACTTAAGAACTACACTATGGTCATTTGTTCTAGTAGCTTCAGCCTCCACCCACTTAGACACATAATCAACTGCCACTAAAATGTAAATATTGCCATGGAAAGTGGGGAATGGTCCCATAAAATCAATACCCCACACATCAAAGATCTCAACAACGAGTATGGGATTCATAGGCATTTGATCACGCCTTGAAATCCCTCCAACTTGTTGGCAACGAATACACGCTTTCACAAAAGACTGGGCATCCTTGAAGATAGTCGGCCAAAAGAAACCGCCTTGTAAGATTTTATGCCCAGTTTTTGTAGCACCAAAGTGTCCACCACATGCATAAGAATGGCAATGAGCCAATATGTCCATATGCTCATGGTCAGGAACACATCTCCTAACAACTTGGTCAGCACACACCTTATAAAGCTCCGGATCCTCCCAAAAATAATGCTTCAACTGAGAGAAGAAGTATTTTCTTTGTTGCTTGGACCAAAAATCCGGGAGCTTTTTAACAGCTAGATAATTAACTATATTTGCGTACCAAGGAACCTTAGAAACCTCAAATAAACTTTCATCCGGAAAGCTTTCCTTAATCACATCAGAAGGGTTGAACGGCGGAGGGATAATTCTAGACAAATGGTCGGCAACTACATTTTCTGACCCCTTTTTATCCCGAATTTCTAGATTAAATTCCTGTAAAAGCAAAATCCACCTAAGCAACCTCGGTTTTGTCTCTTTCTTAGTCAACAAATGTCTTAAGGCACTATGATCTGAGAATACTATCACCTTAGAATGCCCCCAAATATATGACCTAAACTTATCAAGAGCAAAAACCACGGCTAACAACTCTTTTTCAGTAGTGGTGTAATTCATTTGAGCTTCTGAAAAAGTCTTACTAGCATAAAAGATCACAACGGGTTTCTTATCGACCCGTTGTCCTAGAACCGCCCCAGCGGCATAATCAGTCGCATCACACATGATCTCGAAAGGCTTCGACCAATCAGGTGATTGCAGAATAGGGGCTTCTACAAGCTTTTGCTTAAGCATGTTGAATGCTTTAAGACATGATTCATTAAAGACAAAACGTTCATCTTTTAAGAGTAGATTGCAAAGAGGCTTTGATATTGCACTAAAATCTTTAATAAATCGCCTATAGAACCCGGCATGACCAAGAAAAGATCGCACACCTTTGACGGTAGTGGGAGGAGGAAGGGTTGAAATTACTTGAACTTTGGCACGGTCAACCTCAAATCCTTTTTCAGACACAACATGCCCTAATACAATTCCCTCTCGAACCATGAAATGGCTCTTCTCCCAACTAAGCACCAAATTAGTTTCGGTGCATCTTTTTAACACACTTTCAAGCTGATCAAGGCAGCTTTCAAAGGATTGACCAAAAATGGAGAAATCATCCATAAATATCTCTACAGATTCTCCAACCATGTCAGAAAAGATACTCATCATACACCGCTGAAAGGTAGCGGGTGCATTACACAGGCCAAAAGGCATTCTTCGAAATGCAAACGTTCCATAAGGACATGTAAACGTAGTTTTGGCCTGGTCATCAGGATGGATGGGTATTTGATTATAACCGGAATACCCATCCAAGAAGCAATAGAATTTCTTACCAGAAAGCTTCTCAACTATTTGATCAATGAAAGGTAGTGGGAAGTGATCTTTAGATGTGGCATTATTCAGCTTACGGTAATCTATACAAACTCTCCACCCAGTGACTGGTCGGGTTGTGAGTTTTTCCCCATTCTCGGTTTCAACAACGGTGATTCCGGCCTTTTTAGGCACCGTTTGAGTAGGACTTACCCATTTACTATCCGAGATGGGATAGATGATACCAGCATCTAACCATTTAAGAACTTCCGTCTTCACCACCTCCTTCATATTAGGATTCAGACGCCTTTGCGCATCTCTTGCTGGCTTAATATCTGGGTCCGTAACAATTCGATGCATACATAATGAAGGGCTGATCCCTTTCAAGTCTGCAATCGTCCATCCTATTGCTGCTTTGTACTTGGAAAGCACTTTTAGAAGTGCTTCCTCTTGTGATTCAGAAAGATCAGAAGCAACAATAACGGGTAAAGTATTGTTAGGACCTAGAAAAGCATATTTGAGATTGGATGGCAAAGGTTTTAACTCAAGAGTTGGAGGCACCTCCAAAGACGGCTTCGTAGCCGTGTCAAAAGTAGAAGGCAAGGGCTCCACTTTATAAGACCAAGGTGGTTTTTGATGGTCCAAAGAATTGACCAAACACTCTTGAATCTTTAGAACTTCAACAACATCAAGAATCTCCTCATTATCACCAGTTAGATATAATTCCAAAGGATCATTCTTAAGCATACGGGATGCATACTTTTGAACTTCCTCATCAATCACATCTACTTGGTAACATTCATTCATCGTAGGAGAATTCATAGAATTAAACACATTCAATCTTATCTTCTTATTACCGAAGGCAATATCCATGGCGCCAGTTCGACAATTAATCCTAGCATCTATCGTGGCTAAGAATGGGCGCCCAAGGATAATAGTTGGTTGAACATCTTTGTATTGTGACTCGGTGTCCATAACAAAGAAGTCAACTGGGTAATAGAAATCATCAACTTTCACAATAACATCCTCTAAGATACCTCTAGGAATTTTGGTAGATCGATCGGCTAAGGAAATAATGGTGTCTGTCTTACGAAGGGTTCCTAAATCATACTTATCAACCAAACTAGCAGGAAGGATGTTGATACTAGCACCAAGATCAAGGAGCGCCTTCTTAATGGCAATATTTCCGACCACAACTGAAATCAGTGGTGCTCCAGGATCTTTGAATTTAGGAGGAAGGGAGCTAGATAAGACTGCACTAACATGCTCAGTTAGGTCAATCTTTTTAGGCAAAGACGCCTTCAGCTTCCTCTTCTGGGTACACAAGTCCTTTAAAAACTTGGCATATGCAGGAATTTGCTTGATAGCATCAATAAGGGGAAGACTGATTTTAACTTGCTTGAAAGTCTCCCACATATCCTCAGCGTGAGGACCCTTTTTAGCTAACCTTGCAGATGTCGATTTCTCCAAAGCCGTAGGGTAAGGTGTGCTGGACACACCACCCTCCCCAACTTCAAGAGTTTCAGTAGCTTTAGGATTCGGTGTTATTGGTTTAGGAAAATCATTTAACAAATCATTCACCAACTCAGAACCAGACTTAACATTATCAGAATTTTTACCTTCAACGATGATTTCGTCATCAGTAACGAAATCCTCGACATCAGGAGAATTTGGAATCCCCTTGTCATTGTTGTAGATTTTACCGTTTCGAAGAGATGTCACCATATTCACATGCTCATTTCCATTTTTCTTGTGTGCGGGATTCATGGTGGGGTAGCTCGGTAGCCTTCCCTCATCTCTTTTGCTTAATTGATCCGCTAATTGACCAACTTGTCTCTCAAGAGCTGCAATATATTTAGTAGTGGTCTCGTGTCTTTGATTAGTGACCTCAAATTTCCTATTGATCTCTTGATTGTTGGTAGACAATGAATCCATAAGCCTATCAAACTTTCGGTCAAGGTTCAAGAGACGATTGTCATCTTGGCCTTGGCCCTGATTTGGATATTGTTGTTGTGGCCTATGATTGTAAGAATTTGGTTGGAAATTAGATGAATCGCCACCCTCATACCTTGGTTTGTAACCATAGTGTTGTTGTTGGGCATTATTAGGGCGAGTGTCTTCATCTTTCCAACGGAAATTGGGGTGATTGCGCCATCCAGGATTGTAACTTTCGGAGAATGGATCATTTCGTGGACGACCCCTGTAGACTCCATTTACCTCCTCATTCGGTGGCGCCCCCCAACTTTGACAATTATCGACAGAGTGACTTGGATCACCACACATTGAACAACCACTATGCGACACATTAGACACATTTGGAACACCTTTTCCTATATTTTTCAACAAAAGATCAACTTTCTTACTTAACTCGCTAATTTCAGAATTTGTGCCACGATGGTTAGACACATAATTGGCGGAAGATGGGTGGTTGTTTCGATCCACTGAAGCTTGGGTCTTAGAACCTTTGCTTAGTTTTTTAAAAAACTCCCATTCTTCCTCCATAGGTCGCGAGAAAAACATACCCCCACTAGTGGCCATCACAAATTGTTGGTTGTTATAATCCAACCCATCATAGAAGACTTTGACAAGCTCCCATTTTGGAACATCGTGATGAGGGCATGTTCTTAATAAATCCTTAAGTCTATTAAATGCTTCATGAAACTGCTCGCCTGGGATTTGACGAAAGGATTTAATCTTATTCCTAATAGCAGCAGTTTTACTTATAGAATAAAATTCCTCAAGAAAAGCAGATTGCATTTCAGACCATGAGTTAATACTACCTGGCTCAAGAGATGAGAACCAGTCCTTAGCTTGATCTTTAAGAGAAAAAGGAAAAAGGCGAAGTCTTACCTCATCCTTGGTAATGTTATTAACCTGATGTGTGTCAGCAATTGAGAAGAATTCTCGCAGATGTGCATATGGCTCCTCACGACCTCTAAACACTGGCAAGATTGCTATGAGGTTCGGCTGGATCTTGAAGTTACTTGTAACCCCTTTAACCGGATCCGGATAAACGATAGGCGAGGGATCCTCGAAGATCCCCGGCCTGTAATAAGAATCAACACCCCGTGGTGGAGATTCTCCTCCGCTACTACTGCCACTAGTACTTCCGCCAGCATCTTCGTCACCTGGCATTTCAGCGAAAAGCTCTGCTAAACCTGAAAAATCAAGATTAGTAGAAAACTGTCGAAACGTCTTCCTTTTTAACCTTGCACTTTTCTCAACCTCGGGATCGTAAGCTAACGGTGATGTACGTCCCGATCTACGTGTGCGCATACACTAACCTGCACACTCACAAGAAACAAAACAAACAAACAAAACAAAACAAAACAAGAAAAATAAAATCTTTTTGTATTTTTGTATTTTATTAAAGAAAAATATTAACAAAAACTTAAACGAAAAGCTCACTGAGTCCCCGGCAGCGGCGCCAAAATTTGATCGGCGTCGAAGTACCGGTCAAAAATAAACCTAATTACCTTATATTAGATAGGGTAAATGGGTATCGATCCACGAGGACTATGTGGTTTTAGTTTAAGTTTTGAGGTGATCACTGATCAATAAAGGTTTTGGTTTTGAAATCTGACAACTAAAATACTTTTGATAATAAAAATGCTGATTAAAAATTAAAATAATTATTAAACTAATAGTAAAGCTAGAAAAATAAAATAAGATGTAAACAATTAAAAGAACAATGCAATCCCTTCCAGCTCCTAATATTTATGGTTGTTCACACTAATGGATTATTGAAACTTTTTAGAACCGATTACAAAGATTATATTGACTTAATATGAAAGAATTAATGTCGGCATTTATTATGTTTATCAATGACTCGCAATAATAAATCTTATATTAATCCAACCAATAATTATGTTTTAACAATTTATTTAGGCACAAGTTATGTTTATTATACGACCATCTTTTTTTTTTTTTTACTAAATAAAATAAGTATGAATCGTTAACTAACAATAAATTGTCTAACACAAATAATTAAACATAATATCAAATCGATAAAAATAACTTATAAATAAATTATAAATCAATGTAATAAAAATATGATAATCCAAAAGTAATGTTCAAACCATAAATAAAGTTACCGGAAGGAATTACAACAAAATTAGCCAGACATTGCGGTACACTCGACCCGCCTTATAACAACCATCATCTTTTTTTTTTTATATTCTTCCACAGCCGTCTTTTTGTCCAACCCAATCCTCCACTTTGGGACAAAAAGAATCCTTTCAAAAAACAAAATTGTCTTTTTTTTTTCTTGTGTTAATCGGCAAAAAAAAAAAAAAACAAATCTACTTCCTCTTTTTTTTTCCCGATTCTTCTTTGCGGCTAAATTAAAAACGCACCCTTTTTGTGAATTCCCTCAATGTCCCCACCTTTCTTTTGCAATTGTGTTTTGCGGCTGACTCCACTTTCTTGTCGTCTCTTTTTTTTTCTTTAATAGTTGCAATTAGTCGGTTATGGTGTTGGGCCACTGGGTCCAAATGGGCCAAAAACCCTTTTTTTTAACATATAATAACTTTGGCCCAATAAAAATTAACCCAACACAAATAATTTCTCAAACAAAGCCCGGACAAATAAAAGATGACCGAAAATATTGCGACCCGCTCAAATCTTTTTCTTCAATATTTTTTCTTCATTCATCGGCGCTCACAATATCTTTTCTCCAAAAAATTTAATTAAAGCGGCCATTTTATTCCATTTCGCTCGTAACCTATATAATCACAAACACACTCAAAGTACATATATAACGACTAAAAAATATACAATTATACTAAATTAACATGCTATGAGGTGTATACAAAATACACCAGATTATTTACTAAGCAAGCGGGGTATGTACACAAACTAGTAGGTCCACATGCCAAAGAGAATAACTCGGCACTACAGCCCCCACTTATTTTTTTCACGAGTCTACAAAAAAGAGATACAAAAAGGTTTAGATGAGGAATAACTCCAAGGTAATATATCTAATGTATTTACCTTGTTATTAAACCACGCAGGAAAACTCGTTTCCACATTATTAGACGATTCTCTTCAAAGGTTCATGATAATAGAAGAAGTCATCGAGAAAGAAGATTTTTCAAAATTATAAAATACAAAAAGGAAGAAACATACTTGCTGCAAGCCGAGATGTCTGCTTCGACTTCAGGACTGTTTTTAAGTGCAAACCACATAACTACCTGCATGTCGTCATTAGTCATACGAGTTGGGTTGATTCTACCCGTCGGTGTGCATACGGTCTGGAACACCTCGAATGTATCTGGTTGTCCAAACAAATCATCTTCATTTCTACCAAGATGTTAAATCTCGTCTCGACATCCTTAAGGTAACGCGAACAAAAATTTAATGCCTCTTCTACAACATAAACCTCAAAAATAGAACCTTCAGACTTTTCTTTATTTTGTACATAATTCTTTAGCTTTTTCATGTATCTTTCAAATCGATACATCCACCGGCCACGAGTAACGGAACCTAGAATAGCCTCATCGGGTAGATGTATAACCAAATGAGTCATTATGTCAAAAAAAGCAAGAGGAAATATTTGCTCCAAATTAACCATCATAATGATCAATTTGTTTTTAGCTTCTTTCATGTCCTGCACAGTCAAACTTCGAGCACAAAGCTGCTTAAAGAATAAGAAAATCTCGATTATAGGTTTTGCAACGTCTTTGGGCAAGTATTGTTGCACTCCATAAGGAAGTAACCGATGAATCATTATATGACAATCATGAGATTTCAGGCCCGTTATATTGTCATCATCAGCGGTCACTTTTTTCTTGAAGTTGGATCTAAAGCCATTAGGTAGTCTGACTCCTTTGATGAATTTAGAAAAAAAAGTTTTCTTTTTTCTGGAGTGAAGAGAACTTTGGATGAGGCTTATCGAACTTCCCGTTATCTTTTTTAAATAACCACAACTTCTTTCGAAATCCCATTTTTGCAAGTCTAGCCTTGTCTTTGGCGTGTCTTTCGATTTTTCTTCTATAACAGGGTATTCAGTAAAGCCTCAATGAAATTCTTTTCGATGTTCATGACATCGTAACAGTGTTTTAGTAGAAGAAAGGCCCAATACTCAAGATCTCAAAAGATAGAACGCTTACACCAGTTCAATTCAACAACTCGATTATGGGGGCAGTTCTCTTTAGCCATTGTTAGATATTTCCCTGGTTTACGTTTATAGACTTTACTAATCTGCAATTGGATATAAAGTTCTGAAAACTTTCTAGGTTTAGACTTATGTTCGGGAGAACCATAGAATTCCTTAGATTTTCTCCTTTCTGGATGATTTGTTCTTAACCATCTTCTATAACCAACATAAACGATTTTTTTCTTGATACGCATCGATGGAGTGTCCACATTACAAGTAGGGCATGCGTGGTAGCCTTGCCTAGTCCACCCAGACAAACTACTTCGAGATGGAAAATCATTGATGGTCCATAAAACCACCGCTTTCATTTTGAAATGAGTACCCGTAACAGCATCTTTCGTCCAGACCCCCTCCCATAAATCTTTGAGTTCTTTAATCAGAGGCTACAAGAAAACGTCAATGTCCTTTGCAGATGATTTAGGGCCGGGAATTAACATCGTCGACATTAAATAAGTTTCTTTCAAACACATCCACGGTGGTGTGTTGTATGTTGTCAATATAACCGGCCACATGCTGTAAGTTTGGCTCATCATGCTAAAAGGATTAAAACCATCAGCAGCCAACCCTAATCAAACGTTTCTAGGGTCACCAGAGAACTCAGCTTTCATCATGTCAAAATATTTCCATGCTTTACCGTCACACGGGTGATTAATTTTATCGTCTTCCTTAGACTGTCCGGTCACATGCCAAGTCATCCACTTTGCTATGTATATTATGTTGAGCATACGTTGTAGTCTAGGTGTTATCGGAAAGTAACGCACCACCTTGTTGGTAACTAATTTCGTCCCCTTTTTATTCTTTGGGTTTTTCCATCTACTCGTATTACAGACTGGACAATTATGCCTCGCCTTGTTTTCCGCTGTTCCCCAATATAAAAAACGATCATTTATACAAGCATGGATCGATTTGTATCCTAACCCGATCTTTTTGTATATCTTTTTTATTTCATAGTATGAAGACGGTATATTGTATCCTTTACTAGGGGAACATGCCTTTTGGAGAAGAGCTAGAATCTTGTTAAACCCGGCATCAGTTATTTTGGGTAAAACCTTGATGTGCGAAATATCTTATGTAAATTCCAATGTGCTCATATCACAACACGGGTACAACCTTTGGGTAGACCTAGCAAGTAACTCTTCAAACTCATTACTAGGACTCGATGTTTGGGTTGGTTGAGGACCAGTTGTTTGAGTTGGTGGAGTTTGAGAGGGTGAAGTTTGAGATGGTGGATTTGGAATATTATTTGTAGAAATATCTTCGAAGAATGCATCCGTGTGAATGCGACCAAGTGAATGTGGTAATAGTGGAGGTAACAGAAAAATTGGTTCACCGTGATATATCTAAGTGGTGTAATGTTTGTCAAACCCGTATTCGGATATGTGTGCCTCAAGTTGTCTGAGGGTAACCAAAATTTCACGGTTACAACAACGACTACATGGGCAACAGAGCTTTTGTGAGATGGGGTGCAAAAATTTCTCACAATCCTGGATGAATGCAAAAAGACTATCTAAAAATTCATTGGAATTACGATTGGATACAGTGGTCCAACTCTTATCAATTGTCATAACTGTGTTGCAAATAAATATACTCGGATAAGTGATTTTTTATCCGTAAAATGTCATACTAATCAAATGAATATGAACTCTTTTGTTTCTTCCTAGCGCAACTATAGAAGGTAATCCTAACCCGCCTTTTGAATGTTTCTTTCCATATATGAATGCGTATAACTGGTTTACTATTTGAGAAAATTTTAGTAGCATTTCCCCTCTACTCCCCAAATATGTGTTTAAAGGCATATTCGTAGGAGTAAAGGAGAAACACTGTCGAAACCATCTCAAATAATAAACCAGTTATACGCACTCATATCCTAAATGAGACAAAACATCAAAAAGCAGTCCCAAACAGGGGACTTTCCGAAATTAATTCCTAATAATTTAATTTTGGACGGGTTTTCTATAGGTTAATTAACTTCGGACGGGAATTTTCCGAAATTAATCGATAAAATCCTAAAACATTCTTAAAATTATTTACCACAAAAGACTAACTATCATATATCATATATATAATATAATAAATATATGCATAATATTAATTACACACCTGGGTCACGACCGAAATAAACAAAGAGAGAAAGATAGGAAAAGATATCCGGATGAGGAGGTTGTCCTGATTGTTCCGGTGCTAACCAAACACAAACATAAAAGAAAAACAACATAAATTAGTTTGTTTCCGAAATTTTATCTCATTTGAAACAAAGAGAAAAACAATTTCAAAAAAAACATTACTTTTTATACGACTGTGACTTGGATCTTGGTTCTCGGCTGTGACTCGGTTCCCTGCGACTGTGACTCGGGTCTCAGCTACGACAAACATATAAAAAAAATTAAACTCGTGCCTATTTCATAATAAGCCAAAATCCCGATATAAGCAAAAACAAACACCCACCTCTAGTGGTGGCTACTGCTGCTGCTGCCGCGGCGGTGGTGGTGGCTACTGCTGCTGCTGCGGCCATGGCGGTGTTGGTGGCTACTATAACTGCTAATGTAGTGGTGATGTTGCTGCCGACTACCACAACGGTAGTGACGAATTAAATAGCAAAAAAACAAAATTAAACTACATATAAGCTGAAAACATATAAGCTGAAAAAATATCTAAAACAACCTGCTGATGTGGTGGTGGTATTGCTGCCGTCGGTGGTGGTGGTGGTATTGCTGCCGACCCAAAACATTATCATTGTCATTATCATTATACCAAAATTAAAAAAATTATCATTATCATTATACCAAAATTAAACAAATTATCATTATCATTATAACAAAATTAAACAAATTATCATTATCATTATAACAAAATTAAACAAATTATCATTAAAAATAGAAAAATCAATTACCTTTGTATAGATTGGTGGGTCGACTTAGTGATGGTGGCGATAGGTTGGACGGACTGGTGGTGATGGGTGGGACGGACTGGTGGTGATGGGTCGTGCTGGTGTGTGAGTGTGGTGGTGGTGGGACGGAGTGGTTGTGATGGGACGAGTGGTGGTGATGGGTCAGACGGATTCGTGCAATGTGGTTGTGATGGGACGGACGGAGTGCATTTTTTTGTTTAATAATAGTAAGATGAGAAAGAAGATAAGGGACGAAGATGTTTATCTTTCATTTAGGGACGACACTTTCTTCGAAATTTAGGGACGACATAGTCGTCCCTAGGTTAATTATAATTTTTTTTCATATATTAAAGTTTAGGGACGACCGGACTGTAAAACTTAGGGAAGACTAAGTCGTTCCTAGATTTTTGGGTGATTTTGGGATGACCAAGTCGTCCCTAAGTGTATGCCGGGAAAACTCAAAACCAAAGCGGGTTATTTAAATTTTGGCCAAATTTACCAAAAGTTGGCTAAGTGTTTGGAGGGTTTTTTGGCAACATTTAGGGACGACTTTGCACTGATATTAAGGGACGAGTAAGTCGTCCCTAAGTGTTTTTCATATATTTTTACAATATTCCTTTTATGTAATAAAATTAATAATAAAAGTTAATAATAAAATTAATAATAAAAGTTAATAATAAAATTAATAATAAAAATAAAATAAATTATTGTAATTAATAATAAAATATACGTTATACTTAGTTTGTAATAATAACAATAGACAAATACGTTATTGTCTTACATGTATAATTAGTTTAAATTCAATTTAGTTACGGTTATACGTATTTGTCAATTGTGATCAAATTAATAAAAGTTAATTATATATTTTTACATTATACCTTTTACGTTAAAGGTTCAATAGACGAGTCAATATGTTAGGGTTATACGTTAAAGGTTCAATAGACGAGTCGATTTGCTAGGGTTATACGTTAAAGGTTAAACAGACGAGTCGATATGCTAGGGTTATATGTTAAAGGTTCAACAGACGAGTCGATATGCTAGGGTTATACGTTAAAGGTTCAACAGACGAGTCGATATGCTAGGGTTATGCGTTAAAGGTTCAACATACGAGTCGATATGCTAGGGTTATACGTTAAAGGTTCAACAGACGAGTCCATATGCTAGGGTTATACGTTAAAGGTTCAACAGACGAGTCGATATGCTAGGGTTATAGGTTAAAGGTTCAACAGACGAGTCGATATGCTAGGGTTATACGTTAAAGATTCAACAGACGAGTCGATATGCTACGGTTATAAGTTAAAGGTTCAACAAACGAGTCGATATGATAGGGTTATACGTTAAAGGTTCAACAGACGAGTCAATATGCTAGGGTATACGTTAAAGGTTCAACAGGAGATTCAATATGCTAGGGTTATACGTTTGAGGTTCAACAGACAAGTCGATATGCTAGGGTTATACGTTAATGGTTCAACAGAGGAGTCGATATCCTAGGGTTATACGTTAAAGGTTCAACAGACGAGTCGATATGCTAGGGTTATACGTTAAAGGTTCAACAGACGATTCAATATACTAGGGTTATGAGTTTGAGGTTCAACATACGAGTTGATATGCTAGGGTTATACATTTGAGGTTCAACAGAAGAGTCGATATGCTAGGGTTATACGTTAAAGGTTCAACAAAAGAGTCAATATGCTAGGGTTATACGTTTGAGTGGTACTCTATGTAGTATGATATTTTATTGTTGTACAATGATTAATTTGGGTTTCAACTTGTGCGTTCATAAATATTCAGTATTTGCTATATTATGAAAAAACAATAACTTTTGTGCGTCGTTTTATTATAGAAAATGCAATTTTTTGTAACGAAAATTGTAACGAAACCCACTTCAACTTCATGTCGTTGCATTCACGTACCAAATTCTATTCGTTGCAATTTCCTTGTAATATATGTTGTAGAAAAACCGTTGGAAAACCATTGAAACATGATCCGTTGCAATAATGGTTGCTAATTTACAATGAATTTTTATTGGTTGGAAAATTGTTGCAACCCTTTTTTCCCCGTTAGAAATCCGTTGTAATATAAATTTCTATGGAGCATTAACGCTACGGTAGGAATCCGTTGCAAATATGTTGCATTGACCATTTGTAACGGATTTGCAACAGGTTCCTACCATAGCATTAGCCCACTTGTGTTGTAGTGTATTTATCTAGAGAGTTAACTGTCACTTGAGTGGGTCAAAGCCATTACAAGTTTAAAAGTTCTGCTCCATAGTATGTCATGCCTCGAGTCCCACTAAAGCATTAGCTAACCCCCTGAAGGGTATTCTTACTGAAGCCTTTTGAAGAAGACCCGCTAATTAGTAAACAGTTAAAGACATGTTGTCAAGGATATTACTCTCCGATGGAATCCTTTAGCTCAATATAGAGCTAAAGCTACCAAGGAGAGTCCCTCATGAATACTGTATGTATGAAGTCACACTTCCGAAGAGTTAAATCCCTAAAGATTATCAGCGATACTGAACAACATTTAGCCACTATAAGAGTTTGCTATTCCTTTTTAGTTCATGCTCCTACTTCAGTACCTTTTCAAAGAAATTAACAATTGAAAATTTTATAACTTCATCCTTGGGATGATCTATATAAAATTTGGTTCAGTCCCTTGAATGATCAACTTTTCACATTGAACTCAGTCCCTAAGTTTCCTCAGGAGGGAGTTTGGTGTCTTAACATTCAGTACCTAGGTTGGACTTTAAACATCCCTATTAGCAGACTTTATAACCAAGTCTCTAGCCAGTCATTTCGTCAAGGGATCAGCTAAGTTTTGTTGAGACCTCACTAACTCTACCTAAATCACCTTATTGTGATAAATTCACAAATCATGTTATTCCTGACACCTAAATGGCTAGACTTATCATTGTACATTTGACTATAAGCCTTAGCTAGAGTAACTACACTACATAGATATGGGTGCTATAGGTTTAATCCATACTAGAATCTCAAGAACAAGTTTCTTAACCATTGAGATTGTTTACCAGCAACTATAAAAGCCACAAATTTAAAATCCATTATTTAATAAGCTATGCAAGGTTGCTTCTTAGATGCCCAAGAATTTGCACCACCACCAAGCATGAATAGCAGGCCACTGGTGGATGAATTATCCTCGCTATTGCTTGCTAGTGCTGAGTACAAAGATTACTAGTGTACATACTTAGTTTACCCACAAAAAAGAAATGTCATGCCTTGTACAATTATGACATACATCAAGCAACAAATCACCCTAGAATACTCAAGTTGAGATACAGACTGGCCATTATTGGGCATCAACTTCTAACTTGTATCCATAGGACTACTCATTGGAGTATAATCAAAGTGATTGAGTTTCTTTCGTACCTTTTTAATATAATGAGACTAAGAAGTTTTTATAAAATCACTTTCATATTTAATCTTTACAAAAAGGATAACATCAGCCTCCCCTATGTCTTTCATAGAAAAACTTGATGAAAAAAGTTTTTATTAGGTCTACCTGAACTTGGACAGTGCCAAAGATCCTCAGGTTATAAACATATAAGAAAATGATGACTCATTTACCAGATTCATCAAATTTGATATATACACATTTTTGATCTTGCATAAATAAATAAATAGCCATGATGGTTCAGTCACAAACACCCTTTCTAATAGAATTAACTATCACCTTTTCAAATTATACATTTTTATGACGATGACGGTTCATCAACGACAGTTTTGTGACTAAAGCTGTCTCTAATCATCATTTAGTGGTAAACACTAAAATGCAACAAAATCTCTTTTTCTTCTGAAGACTCAACCTAGTTGACCCTTGTTTCTTTTGAAAATAATTACCCTACAATTGATGACTGAGAGGGGATATGGATGATTTGACGTTCACGTGGCTGAATGACATTTTTTGTGCACACAACGCAAAAAAATAAAGAATGAGCCACGTTAGTTTTTTGTTTATAATAAGACTAAACATTTGCTTCATTTATATTTACGTAAGAACACAATTACTTACGAATCAATAAGAGCATATAATATGTTAAAATTTTATAAAGAGGTTTAAATGTTTTTGTGTCATAGTGAGAAATTATTTCATGCCCAAATATTTCATTTCAACTTTGATATAAAGATATTTAGGATTTGAGAAGGTCTAAAACAATGTTCACATTCAATTCATGTTAGAAACTAAACCATTCATATATTTTAAAAGCTTTAATCCATAGTGGGAGTTCTATGAAATAATGTACATTTTTATTAAATAAATCTAGTAACAATAATAAAATTAACAGGAAATTAATCAATATAAATTGAATAATAAAATAAAGTGAAAGCAATAAATATCAATAAAAGAGGCTCGTGTTAAACAGGATTCCTTTAAAACAGACCCGTCGTAAGTTTTCCAATATACAACGTTCAAAGCTATTCTACAACCGGACTAGATAAACTTGCCTGAAAGATCACGGAAGCAGTCATGCATTTTTTATCAAAAGATTGCTCGAACACTGCAGGTGAAAAGATTCATTTTTCTGATATGTTAACCAAATAAAATACGTTTTAATTGATAGCCAGTATATGTCTTGGTTTCCAAGACAACATATAAGCTCCAGAAATAAACTGACATGCAAATCTTTTCATGTCTTAGCCACTAAGACAAAATATTTGCACAAAGATAAACTAGAGATGCAAGTCTATTATTTCAAAATCTTATTTGCATATCTTTTAATATATGCAAATATGTTATTTCACAACCTTATTTGCATAACTTTAAATACATAAAACTTATGTATGTTAGATAGCTCATAGGCGAGGTTTCAAAGCTGTTTTCATGTCCGTTGGTCGCGCGGGCCCGCACAAGTTCATAAGCTTCAAACTCATTTTGACCAAAAATATGTTGGTGTTGGCGTAAAACCAACTGTAGAGATTTTGAATATCAATAACCCACTTTCACTTTCTTTTATAGTCCATATGGGACATTTTTTGATTCCTAAGTTTTGTTTCACGTGCCTTACTTTGAGACACGTTATCTTATTCATATTAACTCCGTTTGAACAAACTTTTTCTCGTTGCGAAGCTCTTTCGAGGAAAACACAAAGCTAATAATTACTAGGAATATATATAACATGCATGCATATTAAATTATGTCCAAAATTTGTAAAAACTCACTTTGTAAAATACATTTTCCAACATGAATAAGTTCATGATATAAAAATAGTTTATAATTAAGAATATACTTTTATAAACCCTTTTGAAAGTTTATTTATAAGTGATACCCTATGTAAACGACTCATATGTTTCACCATGTAAATAGACATGTCATTAAGCATGAAAAACATATATAGTTTATTTTTTGAATAGAAAGGTTGATCTAATATGTAATACTTTGTTTGATACTTTATGTTTAATGGAGATTTGAAGTTCTCAGTTGAGCTATGCACTATGTTGGAATCAACAAACAATAATCAAAGATGAAGAACATATAGAAAACAAGAATCAACAAGATTTGTGGAAGCTTTTCTTTATTATCAAACAAAATTGAAGGTACAAATTTCTTATCTTATGAATCCCTAAAAGCCTAAGATACAAAAACTTATTTCCTAAGATACGAAAAATTCCAAATGGTCCTTATAGTTTTAACCACATTCATAACAATCTTCACTGTGATTGAAACTCCTAAAGAATACCAAATGTTTCTAAACAAATTCTAAATTCCAGATGCTAGAAAAACTAGCATAATTTAAACAAATAAGTGAATCTGAAAATGATCCAAAACAAATCAAACAAACGATCAAACCTGAAGACGACCGAAAACAAGTCCAAACAAATGATTGAATCTGAAAACGATCCAAAACAAATCCCTTAAAAGCAAATCACATTCGTAACCTACGTAGCACGAGCTTTCCTTAGCATTAGCCGCTACCAAAGCTTTTTCCTTTACCTTAGGACAATTGAACTTCCAATGGCCTTCCTCCTTGCAATAGTAACAAATATCTTTGGGATTAGGACCCGAAGAACTTGATGATGCTACACCTTTATTTTTAAATCGAGCCCTCTCACGACTTGTGGTTGACAAACCCACAGATTAAGACTCATAGCCACTTCCTGATGCTTGTTGATGGAGCTCTCTTGAATGCAAACTAGATCTAACATTTTACAAAGTAATAGTGCATGTCTTTAACAACAATAAAAGAACTAACAAAACATTCAAACGAAGGAGGTAATGACACAAGAAGAACAAGAGCCGCATCTTCATATTCAATCTTCTCTTCAATATTCTTCAAATCTTCAATGAATCAAGATTCTCTTACAACGGTGAACCTTCTTTCATTCGAAGCGAGAAAAAACAACATAAAAATTTATCAAAGCTACCAGAACAAGAGACCAAGCCATTTGCACTGGTGTGTGGTGTACTAGTTTTTCTATCATTTTTGCAATATGTTTATTCACAATTTAAGTAGTTGCCGCTTGGAGCTGTCGTTGTAAGCATTGTACCCTAAATTTGAAAGCTATTGGATTACTACGTAATCTTAGATTTGAAATCAATTTTATCCTTCTCATTGCACGTACTATCATATCTTCATTTCAATCATACATAACATATATTGATAGGTGACTGTAAGTAGTAGTAATAAGTTTCACTCGTAGAACAAAAAATAATTTAGTCTAGTGATATTTATTTTCTGTTTCGCTCGTACAATCGTGTGTCTATATATGATTAGCTCGAGACACGTGCAAGCCGTAAGGTTCTACTTTATATATCTCTCAAAAGAAACAAAGGCTTGCTATTGTTTTGTGTGAAAAGATCCTAATCTTAGATAATGGATGCTACAAACTTTATGTATAGGCGACAGCCGTGAATATATCAAAAGGTTATATTAGTTGAACCTGGTGAGGAAGTTTGAAAATAACTGTACTACCTAAGTGTTTCAAAGAAAAAATGGTACAAATTTTACATGTTTTTAATAAATTCGCTTTCTTAAATGTCAACTAAATCTAACAACTATTTTATTCTTACAAAGAACTTTGCATAATAGCTTGCAACTGCAATTTTAATCATTTTCCTAACAAACAAGTGTAGATACTTAGTTAACCGATACAAAAAAAATATCAGGCCTTTTTTCAGTCGACATACATCAAGTAGCAAATTACCATAGAATAATCAAGTTGAGATACAAATGGGCCATTATTGGGCATCAGCTTCTTACTTGTATCCACAAGAGTACTTCAAAGTGATTGATTTCTTTAGTACCTTGTTAATATAATAACACTAAGAAATTGCTATAACATCACTTTCATGTTTAAGCCTTACACCAAGAATAACATCAGCCTCTCCATGTCTTTCATGGAAAAATTGATGTCAAAAATTCCTTTTATCAGGTCTACTTGAACTTGGTCAGTGCCAAAAATCAGCATGTCATCAACATATATGCAAATGAAGACTCATTTACCAGATTCATCAAATTTAATATATACACAATTTTCATCTTGGTTAAGTAAATAAACAACCATTATGGTTCAGTCACAAACACCCTTTCTGATAGAATTAACTGCCACCTTTTCAAACTTATACATTTTTATGGCGGTGACGTTTCATCAACGTTTGTGACTAAAGCTATCACTAATCATCATTTCGTGGTAAACACTAAAACGTAACAAAATCTCTTTTTCTTTCGAAGACTCAACCTAGTTGACCCTTGTTTCTTTTGAAATAATCTCGAAATTTCATTTCAACATTGCGTCCGAGCTCTAATTTTGTTTCAAATATTTGGACCAATATTTAGTACCCGACTTTTATTTATCATGTTCGTTCGACGAATCATATTGAATTCTCGGCTAACCGACAAGGTTAGGGCTTTAACGTGTCGAATACGTGTCATTTATTATTTATCGGCAATGTTTATGTCCGTCATCGACCGTGACATAGAAATATTTTCTATTGTCGTCGTTTTAATTTCTCGTTTTACGAGTATTCTTCGTAATTTACGTTCAACCTTTATGCGCTGTTCGTTTATACGAAGCGTTAACGTTTATTAAATTATAAGCCCTCGTTTATTTATCAAAATATCAATGTTCTCCGAATGTCGACGTTTTTATTTTATATTGAGCGTTTAATTTTCGTATTTAACACGTATCTTTCAAATTGAGTAACTTTCAAAATATCGGGCTTTAATAATACCCGCTTTAGCAATTTGTATTAACATTTTAACTAATAAAATAAATATACACAAAACTAGCCACCTAAGTGTGGCGTGTCATGTATTGGCTACAAAAAATTATACGTGTCTTAATACATCAATTCTTACATGAAACTAAATCTAAAACTTCATTCTTGCAAATCACAAATCTCTCTATTATTTCTCTTGTTCCTGCCTTGAATCCCACAACATAAACACAATCATATATCAATGTGATCTAATTATTTTATACAAAGGTTGAAGTATTAATTGTTTTAGCTATATTCTTGGTAATTATTTCATAAGGAAAAATAATCATCAACAACAAATTGAAGAGTTTTGAAGCTGAAGTAAATGGATTTAATCATGTGTATATAATATTGGGTATATATTATATGGTTGGCTAAAGATTTGAGCTTGAGCAAGGAGCACTTTGGTTGTATTATTGTTGATGATTTTTTTTTCATCATACTTTGTAAGGTTCATTTATTTTCTTGTTATAAGATTAATTTTCACATATGTATTTTTATCATTTGATCTATGTAAATTTTAATATGTAATAGTTTGGGTGAGTTTGAGGCATTCTATGAATTATTTTATTACTTAAAATGAAGTTAAACAAGCCCGGGGATGAATTTGGACTATAAGATTTTATATCAGTAGCAAACGTGTACTTTGAGTAATCTTAGTAGATTTGACATATTGGATTATTGATAACAGTGATATATCAATGTTTTATGGTGATTTTTTCAGGTGACTCGTCTCGTGACGATACCCAATGAATTAGATACGACCGAAACAATAAAAAGTGACGAATCTCAACATGTTGTATAAACAGGCTGAAAACGTATCAAATAATAAAGAACCAAGTGAAAGGTATTAATATAAGTTGTAGATAAATTTATGAAGAACTATAATTAATTGGATAGTTCATCAGTTCTTTATGGTTTAGAAATGGCGGCCAAAACGATGAGAACGAGATTGGCAGCTAAAAACAGCCAACTCTTCTAAGTGAGAAAATGGGCAAATGAGCTATGATTAATATACATTAGTTGTAACTGGACTGATAATAAGTAAAATATATAAGTTGATAATGGTTTTGGTAAAACGAATACACTTAGATTATTTACGGTCTAGGATATATGGTCAAATGAGCGAAACATATCGGGAAACGGTAATAAATGGACTATACTCAATTAACGTAAAACGAGATGATTTTTATAAAAACTGAAGTGGTATGACACACTTGTCTAGATTTATAGACTCTTCGTATACTAATAATTAGAGAACTCGAGTCCCGACCAACATGAAATATTAAGTGGACATTTTTTGGAGGTGTTTTAGAATCCGAAAACCATGTAAAGTGGACTTGGACTATGGAAGCCCAGCTTGTACTTGTAATGGCTATTGGGCCATAATTGGGCCTAGGATTGATAACTATTTTGGAGTATAAAACTGAGTTTGAAAATGGGTTTAACTTATATAAACATCAAACGGGTTTAAGTTATATAAACATGTAATAGGCCACTAATGGGCTTTATTAGGCTTAAATGTCATAACTGGACAATACATAGTGGATTGTTATAAAAAATCTTATGAAAAGTTTTATGAAACTTATACAATGTCCAAACTTACTTATGTGAACTATTTACATATATATATATATATATATATATATATGACTTATGTATAATCTCGAGCCTAAGACGCGTCTAGTTATATTAGGTCTCGTTCGGTTATATGTCGATCGTTGGGCATCTCATTCTCGATCAATGAGCGATTGATATCTTGTGAAGTCGTGCATCGACTATTGGACGTTTGTTCCTTGATCTACGTGTAATAGCTATATCAGGTGAGTTCATAGCCTTGATTTTACTTGTTTATATGTTTTATAAACCCGCGAGGGGTATACATGCTCTTGTTATAAAAATATATGTTGTTTATATATATGCTTTTGAGAGAATACATTTTTATGAATAAACATGAGATGTTTGGCTATATGCTTTGAACGAATACAAGTTGTTGTAAATGAATGTAACACGTTTGATTGAATGCTGTTGGAAAATGAACACAAGCGTTGTTTGTATAGGTAATGAGCCAATATTAGTAAGGCTAAGTTGCGTATAGCCAGTAAAAAGTCCCTATAAATCATGAACCGTTAACTAAAAGTGATGGGTAGGCGCTCGTACAGATGAATGGATCCATTGGGAATGATGACCCCCACCCGGACAGGTCGCACTTGTGAGTTGGAGGCTCATCCGGGTGTGTTGTACGTGAGGTATGGGGTATTTGGCAAAATACCTGACTAGGAAAAAAATATTGATTAAGGCAGCGGTGTCATGAGCTTAGCGTAATAGTGTGGAATATAGATATTGTATGTGTTGCAATATCGCCAATGGATGAGATTCTTGTGTTCAAAAGACCCTACAAAATTAAAGATGATTGGGAGGGGAAATGGATGATTTGACGTTCACGTGGATGAATGACATTTTTTATGCACACAACGCAAAAATAAAGAATGAGCCGCATGAGTTTTTTTGTTTATAATAAGACTCAGCATTTGTTTTATTTATATTTATGAAGGGATACAATTACTTACAAATCAATAAGAGCACATATTATGGTGTTCGTAGAATAGGTTAAAATTTTATAAAGAGGTTTAAATTTTTTTATGTTATAGTGAGAAATCATTTCATGCCTAAAATATTTTATGCCAATGTAGATATGAAGATAATTAGGATTTAAAGAGGTCTAAAACAATGTTCACATTCAGTTCATGTTAGAAACTGGACCAATTTTATACTTTAAAAGCTTTAATCCATAGTGAGAACTGTATGAAACAATGTACATTTTTTTAAATAAATCGAGTAACAATAATAAAATTAACATGAAAATAATCAATAGCAACTGAATAATAAAGTAAAAGGAAAGCAGTAAATATCTATAGATGAGACTCTTGTAAAACAAATTCTTTTAAAATTGACCCGCCGTCTGTTTTTCAAGGTATAACGTTCAAAGCTGTTCTACAACCGTACTATACAAAGTTGCCTGGAAGATCACGGAAGCAGTCATGCGTATTTTCGAAAGATTGGTGGAACACTGTAGTCGAAAAGCTGCGTTTTTTTGATATGTCAACTGATTAAAATACGGTTTAGTTTATAGCCAGTATATGTCTTGGTCTCCAAGATAAAATATATGCTTCAAAAATAAACTGACATGCAAATCTTTTCATGTCTTAGTCACTAACACAAAATATTTGCACAAAGATAAATTAGACATGCAAATCTGTTATTTCAAAACCTTATTTGCATATCTTTTAATATATGCAAATATGTTATTTCACCTCCTAATTAGCATAACTTTAAATACATACAACATATGTATGTTAGTAGCTCCTAGGCGAGGTTTCAGAGCTGTGTTCGTGTCTGTTGGTCGTGCCGGCTCGGACAAGTTCATAAGCTTCGAACTCATTTTGTCCCAAAAATATATTGGTGTTGGTGTAAAACCAACCTTAGAGATTTTGAATATTAATAACCTACTTTCACTTTCTTTTATAGTTTATGTGGGACATTTTTCATTTCCTAAGTTTTGTGTTTCACGTGGCTCACTTTAAGACACGATATCTTATTCATATTAACTACATTTTGGAGTTTGGACATACTTGCTTGTTGTGAAACTCTTTTCGAGGAGTACGAGAGCTACTAATTACTACGAATATATATAATATGTATGCATATTAAATTATATCTAAACTTTGCAAAATCTCACTTTGTAAAATACACATGAATACGGTTTATAATTAAGAATATACTTGCATAAACTCTTTAGAAAGTCTATTTATAATGAATGCCCTAAGTAAATGACGCATAGGTTTCAACATGTAACTATTAAGCATAAAAAAACATATATAGTTTATTTTTTAAGTCGAAAGATTGATCAGATATGTAATACTTTGTTTGATACTTTAAGTTTAACAGAGATTTGAAGTTCTCAGTTGAGCTAAGCACTATTTAAAATATGGTCCAAATACGTCGAATTTGGCCACACTAATTAAACTTCACCGTAATGACCTCCAATAATCATTTATTTAATTAAATATTTTTTACCATAACTTCGAAAACATTACGAATAGTAATGACGTCTCTATTTATATCTAAAAATGCGTCATTGTCTAAGATAAGGTTTAAATATGGTTTGTTAAGTTGTATCTGAAATTACAGTTGACATTTTTTTTTTGGCAAAGTTGACATTTCAAAACCATGGAATTTGCTAGCTACGCATGTCATAAAAATTAGTAACACCGAATTTGAGGTTTTTATATCGGAGAGAAGCAGATATGCATATCTTTTTTTACCTGAGTTTGAGCTCAACTCATTTCAATAATCTGATTTAAAGTATCTTTAACAAAGTAATAATGGTAGGGAGAAATAACAGTAACCAGTGCCCCATTATTTTCTACCTTTGATTGTGCATTTGTTTACGCACGCTAAAAAGAAGATCCATGGAACTCGAGACTTGCTGGTGCAGCTACAAATGGGTTGCTTTCGTTGCTGCAAGGTTTTGGGCCTATGGGTAGGCGGTTATGGGTTCTGCTGCTCTTTTGGCTTTAATGGAAGGGGTGTGTCTTACTTTGCTAAGCTTGGTGCCCAGTATGAGATACCGTAGGTTATAATTGAAGAGGTGTCAGTCCGTGGCGCCAGAGATGGAAGGCCATGCGCATGTGAAAGAGATGAAGTGAAGCCATATGTGAAAGATGAAGTTCTGGATTACAACAAGCAAGTTTATAGAGTTCTTTGTGTTTAGTTAATGAGCATTTAAGTTATTTAATTTTATAAGCTGATCAACCTGATAAGTTTATAAACTGAATATATCAAATTTTATGACTAGTGAGTTCTCCAAGTTAAGTAATTTAAGTTACGGTTGTAAAGAAAAGCATTAAACATGAAGAATACACATATCCATTTAGAAGAAAATAGTTACAGACTGCACGACACAGTGCTTATTCCAATCGTGACTCTAACATAGAACACGATTCAATACGTTACATATATTACACAACATTAAGGAAATGAAGAGGAAAATATTAAATCACACATTCTCGATCTCAACATTGGTTTAAGGCAGGCTTGTTAATTACTTGGGAGCGATAACTAGTCCCAAGCTGTCTAGGTAATCTCCAGAGTTTCCAAAGAATCCTTTAATCTCACCTCTATTCACGGGCAGTGAGAATGTAGTTCCAGTTAGTCCCCCGAATGGACCTCTTACATTCCTCCCAACTTTAAAAGACAAAGATGTTATTATGTTACTAAGATCTTGATATGATCCATAGGTTCCGCTAATCTCAGATAAGTGTTGCCCGTTAGGAATTTCCACCTGATCATTATTAATAATTACAGAAATTAGTGGACAAATTTTATGTGTAGTATATATAGATACAAATAAATAGATAGATGTTATAAGGCCGGTTAGATGTTATAAGGCAGGTGCACGTACAATATGAGTTGTACCATCAGTCAGATTGAGATCGCCTCCATATATATCAGAGTTGACAAGTCTGTTTTGTTGATTGAAACAAACGAACTGGATTTGATATATGCAGCGTCCGTTAGTAACGACTTGGATTTGTTGAAGTCTAGCACCATTAGGAACTAGGAACGTCCACGGTCCAGTTCCACCGCTGCCACCCCATGATCCAACTCTCACGGTAGCCTGTGGAATATTACATATTGATCAGATTAAAGAGACTAGTATAACAAAGCTAAAAAGTAAAAGGAAAGAGATATACCATTATATTCTAAATCTTAATTAGTAGATGTATATATGTTTTCAAAGTAAACGTTGATGTGGTACATTTTACTTCAAACAATCCATGCATATATATAGGCATCAACCAGGGGCTTCCAAGTAAATTCGCTTTCTTAAATGTCAACAAAATGTAACAAGTATCTTATTTGCTGAAATTTAAAGATCTTTACATAATAAATAGCTTGGAATTTTAATCAATTTCCTAACAAACAACTTCTGACCAAACCAAATTCGCTTTCATATAGTAACAACTATCTTATTCCTACTTGAAGGAATCACATCTCTTAATACATCGACTTTTACAGATTGACTTCACCTACTCGATCTTTTTTCGTATCAGACAATAGAGAGTTTGAAGAGAAGTGTAAGACTTCAGTAGCTACAGCAAGTTGCTGACGCTCCAGAGATGCGAAGAGGACTTGCTCCAGATAGTGATATAGCACGCTCAAGAAGCTGATCACAATGTCAGTAACAGAAAAATACATTAGCATCAAGCAACGAAATTGTATAATATGTGTTCACAATCATAACAAACACAAACACAAACATAAATTTTGTAAATTAAGCTAATTAAAGATATTTGAGTCCAAAAAAGGTCGAACATGGTCATGAGATCAACCTAGCGAGATCATGTATATCCGAGTAAAAAAAGCTTTCCCTTCCTTGATAAAAATAAGGGAAGACCTTAAAATTAATAAAAAAGGATTTATGTCGTTTGAAATGTTCATTATTGCAATAGTAAACTAAAATACTATCACTATCTTAAACGTCAACTAAAAACTAGCAACTATCTTATTCTTACTTGAAACTATTTTTATTAGAACGATACCTCAATCTTGTAGTCTGACTCTCGAGTTATATCATTCATAATGGAGAGGCTCCTCAAACCACTAAAAGAGACCCACGAAAAGAAACTCATACAATTCACGGCTTCGCACTAAAAAAGATGATCATAAATTTTATTTCTTGCAAAACTTGAACCCAAGAATAAACTCACTCCCTTAGCTTCAAAAGAAGCATAGGTGGAAAATTGCTCTAAAGTAGTTGGTTTCTACTTGAAACTTAAAGAGCTTTAATGCTTTACATAGTAGGTTGCATTTTTAATAATTGCCTAACAAGCTAGTTTTTACCAAACCAAAAAGTAAATTCGCTTTCATATAAAAACCAAAATATTATTTTCATCTTTTAGTTTTATGTTTGATTTAATTACTAATAGTATCTGGCCGGTTTGCTTATAACTTGCTTGTTTATGATAAAGGAAATGGTAATCACATAAATGGAACTAAAATAAAAAAACAGGTAAGTATGGAAATTATGGTCGACTTTGCTCTATTATACATGAATTGCTTCTGAGTGATACATGTTGTTTTGCTATACTCATTATATTCTATTACATAGTATTTGAATACGAGATCACGATTATGAGATACCAAAGCCACACTATGATAAAAATGAGAAAATATATACAGAAAAAATATGTTAAATATGTTTTCTGTAAAAATATTTGTGCACTTGGTGTTTGTTAAAGTCACGCATATTGAATTAGAATTTAAAAATTAGTTAACGTGGATTGATAAACTCAAAAACTATAAAACGTTTACAACTGGAATGGAAAAATCCAAAGTACGATGTACTTTTACATAGGTACACCAGTTGTCGCGAATTGTAAAAATAAAAAGAACAAAGTATACCGCCCTTTAAGCCCTTTAAGAAGGGGTTGGTTACTAATACCTATTTTTTTACAAGTAATACCCTCCCTAAACTTTTTTACTTACTTTTATTTATTTTAATTTTTTATAATTTTGTTTGTATTATAAAACTGTGAAATAAAAAAACGGAACAAAATTTTTAAAGTTTGATAAGCCAAAAGCAGTAAAACATGAAAACTGCGGAGCCGTAATCTGTCTTCTCCAGTTAATAAAATGAGTAAAATATACGACACTGAGATTATAAAGTATTAGGGTTCAAAAATTATAATTGTAAAAAATACGAAACAATAAAACATAAAAAATTGTCAGTTCCTGTCAGTATACCTCGTATTAGGGGCGGCATCGGTGGTAGAACAGTGGGAAGGGGGTAGCACTAACATCACCCTTTAAGAAATTATGTCGTACTTGTAGGTCTGAAATCAAACAGAAAGGTGTATATTTTTATATTTCCACAAATGCCCCCTCTACAAAAGAGTTTGTGACAAATGCCCTTTGATTTTAAATTTTCCGTAAATACCCCGAGGCAACTGAGGCAACCATGCATCATATGTTGACACGTGTCCACACAAGTACATGTTGACTCGGATTGACTCGGTTGTCTTGGTTGCCTCGGGACACATGTCAAACTATAGAGCCAAGTTTCCTCGTTGCCTCGGATGCCTCGGGTTATTTACGAGAAATTTAAAGTCAAGGGACATTTATCACAAACACCCCTTGAGAAAAGGGCATTTTGCGCACTTTTTATGCGTGGTTGGGTAAATAGTTAACAAGTACTTTACATTTTAAGTTATCACATGACTTTATTAATGTATGTCAAACATGCTTGTAAAGTTTTATTAGTAGAAAAATACGTAAAAGAATAAAAAAAATCAATAAAGTAATATTTTACAAAAGAATAGCTTTGCATTCCTTCAACGGTTCAACTATTTAAAATAAAAAAATCAAATTACAATTCACCAAATGACAAATATGTGAAATCCGTTTTACCATTAGTTCCTTATCGAATTATGGTGCCTAATATTATTTAATCACCCCAAAAGTTATCATATTCTTTTAAAACAAAAAGTTAGTAGTTAGTGGGTCGAGTCATGTAGTGACATCTCGACAATATGATATTAAACAAACAAATGAAAAGTAATTTAAGAAGAAAACAAATTATTTAAGAATAAAAACTTGAATGATTCAAGTTGCCACTAGGTTCGTATGGTCTCGCGTAATGTTATTGTGTAAATTAAACAAATATTTTGACGTACAAATCGAGTAAATGAAATTTATTAATGGTGAGTTAAATCGGATATGGCAAGAAACTTGGTGTGGGAGTACTCGTGTTCGATTACAATTCCTACGTATTTATAGTTTGAACATCAAGAGAAACTGTCTTATCGCACATAGGATTCCTTTGTTCTTTTCCTACTAGAGTGTCCCTAGGCATTGTCCTAGGGGAGGTGCGGAGTTAACTCAGTTTGACGCGCTTAGAGCTACTATCGGGAATGTGTCCCTTACGAACCAAAGTGACACTTGTCAATGGTCTCTCAATGTTGTTATGGGGTTTTCAGTGGCTTCTATTTAAATCATAATAGACAAAACAATGTTAGAGGCTGGCCTTGTGACACTAGATGGAATTGCAATATTCCCATCAAATTAAATGTATTTCTTTGGATATTAAACCTCAATAAGCTTGCTTCTAGGGCTAACTTACATATAATGGGCATTGAGATTGTCTCTATTTTATGTCATATGTGCGAGCTAAAGAATTATGGTCTCTATTAGGTAAGTGGTGGGAGTTGGATATTCCGTTTTAATCCAATATCTCAGATTGGTTTAGAAGGCTTGATTATGTGCGTGTTGCTTCTAAGACTCGTTAGGCTCTTGAAGGTGTGTGTCGGGGGAGAGGGGAGGGGGTTATGCATTATATTTAGAACTTTTGAAAAAAATTGTTTTCTCTAGTCCTCTTCCTAAAAAGACAACTCTTTGGGATTTTATTATTTCTCAATATTTTTTGTGAATTTCTTTTAACAATATTATATGTAAGATTAGTTGGGTAGGTTGGTTACAAAACTGTATAGAAACTATAGTCTCTATGTAAGTTTTTTTTTTCTATTTTGCTAGTTTTCAAAGCAACTCGCCGTTCAAAAACAATTGTTACATAATATAGCATCATGCAAGAAGTCTCAGAAGTACAATATGTACAATATGTGGTCACAAGCATAACACATACACAAACACAAAAATTAGTAGATTAGCTAATTAAAGATATTAGTAATACTCCTCTATGAAATGACTCAAATATGTATAACTTATATTGAATATCCTGTTTAGATGATAACTCAAATATAGTATGAGGCTATGAGCATGTGCATTAGTGACACAATCATTTGTTTGTCTAGGCTTGTAATGCAGATGTTACATTATTCATATTACAATGAATTTGAACCAGTACTATGCTTAATTCATAAAACCTAAATCATATTAACACCTCAGTAATCATGGGTATACAAGAAGTTAATACAAGATCATATATAGACAATTAATTAATAAAACATAAAGAAAGCATACCTTCTTGCAAGTGATTAATACACCTTTATTGAATAACAAATTAACCAAAAACTTACTTAAGCTCAAACAATAATCTTTCAAAGTATACACACACAATATATTTATACAAGTGAGTATATTTGTGTGAAACCACCAATAAACCAAACACTTGAATCAATCAAAACGAGAGACCGTTGCCTTTTTTCTTCTTGGTGGAACCACGCGAACAAACCAAAATCCTAATTGGGGTGTTTAGGTCGATCAACTAAAGCAGGAGAGTGATGAGAGTTTTAGGTTTAAACTTACTATTAATGACTTAACCAATACCTCTCCTTATACATATTAGTGTATAAATGGCCCAAGCTCGGATTGTGGGATGGGTCTATTACGGTTTTACCACTATATATAGTAGATGAATAAAACATATACCAATGGGGTTTTATATTGTGTATCATGGTATCGGACCATATCCCGGTCCTGTAACTAAACTTCCGCCCAATACGAGTCTGTAGTAACTCGAACTTTAAAATCAACATTTAGACCAAGTTCTAATACTATTTCTAATATTCGGACCAATATTTATTAATCGCCTTTTATTTGTCATGATCATTTTTGCGAATAATATTGTGTTCTCGACTAAGCGGTAAGGTTAAGGCTTTAACGTATTGAGTATAATGTAAGAGAATTTGCTAGTTGAAAAGTTCGTGTTCTCGGTATCTTCTCGAATTGATAACTGGTTAAGTGCAAGAGATTAGTTGTTCTTGGTGAATCAAATGAAAGGTTGTCGTTGTCTATACTAATTAAAAATAAAGACTTGGAAAGATAAAATTAAAGACGGTAAAAAGAAACAACAATGAAAGATTAAAACTTGACTAAAAGTAAATGACGAGGAATTAAAAGTAAAAAGGTAAATAATGCAAACTAAAACTTAAACTAAAAAGGAAGGCAAGTAAAAATGCAAATAAGGAAAAAGGCGGGAAAAGTAAAGCTTAAAACTAAAAGCTGGAAAACACTCATTCGGAAAAAAACAATTCATCCGGAATATGTCACTTATCCGGAATAAACTATTTGATTCGGAATAAGGTTTTGATCCGGAATAAAAAAAAAGGAAAAATGGTTGATTCAGAATAAAGGTTTGATCCGGAATAAAAAATAAGAAAAGTTTGATTCGGAATGTAAGCTGATCCGGAATGTTATTCCGAATGAAATCCCTTGATCCGGAATAATGGATATTCCGGATAAACACCACTGATCCGAAATGTTTAATATTCCGGATGGAGAAGGTTGATCCGGAATAATTATTCCGGATGAGTGAACTTAATTCATAATGAACAAAAAGGGAACTTGATCCGGAATAACGAAATATTCCGAATAAAGAGGCTTGATCCGGAATAACAAGTATTCCGAATAAAGGAGCTTGATCCGCAATATTCTGCTGAAACGATTGATTCGGAATGAAAGTCTGATCCGGAATAAACTGGGAGAAGAAACAGTAAGCATAGAACGAAGATCAGGGGAAAAAGAAGAGAGCACGAATTTAACCAAAACTAATCAAGATTAACCAAAAGATTACACCAAAACAACCACAAATGATCTACTAACAATAACCAATCAATCCAAATCAATAACACCAACAATCATAACCAAAATAATCAAAACCCACTTAATCAAAACTATAAAACTCAAGAACATGAACAATAAAAATGAAGAACAAATCAAACAAGAAAGGTAGAAGGAGATTAACAATAAAATAAAGATTCAAGAAAATTAAAAGTAAACTTACTTGAATTAAAAGGTGCAATACAAGAAATTAAAGTGCAAGAAATTAAATTGCAAGGTATGAAAATGGTGGAAGTGGTGGTTTGTCAAGCCACCCAACCACTACAAATGAAGGAAATCTAAACTATATATAGGGAGATTAGGTAGGAGCTTAGGAAGCTTCCTCCCTCTTTCTTCTTTCTTTAATTGCACATTTAAGTCCTTAATCTTCTTAATCTTTTGACTTTAATGACTTTGTCTCGAGATTTCTTCAAACTCGTCTTGTAATTCTTCAATAAATTAGACTTGAGTTCTTCGGCTTTTAGTAAACTTCCGTCTTTTGACTTTTTCTTCGATAAATCTTCAGAATTGGTCTTGGACTTCCGTTCTTTTTGCACTCTTGATTTCTTGACTTCGTCTTTCGTCTTTTCTTCGATAAAAGCCCGTGAATGCCCGTGTTTTCTCCACTTTTCACCTTTTCGTCCTAAATCACAACAAAAACACAAACCACGCATAATTCCGACATAAATGACATAAAATACACGTTTTGGCTCGGTTATTATTGTAATTAAGTGGTAAAAAGGATGGGTGTTTACACACCTATCAAATCCCCTACACTTAACCATTGCAATGTCCTCATGCAATGCATTAGTTACAAAGCAAGATTACACTTTTCATCATAATCAATCTGTCTTGGCCTTTATTAAAGAGATAGAAAATTATAAAACAAGTACATAAATAAAAAACATACCTTCGGGTTTTGGAAATGTCATGCATAATTGATAGGTGTGAAAACACCCATCCTTTAACCACTTAATTCTGGCTAAAACGAGACCAAAACACGTATTTAATATCATTTGTTTGGAATTATGTGTGGTTTTTGTGTTTATTGTGTTTTCAGAGTCGACCGGATGAATATTGAAGAAAACATGGGATTGCACGGGTTTTATCAAGGAAAAAAGACTCAAGACGAAGTCTATTGTCCAAGAGATGCAAAGGATTTGAAGTTATTGTGCATATGTGAAGATTTATCGAAGAATAGAGCCAAAGATGGAAGATTCATATATGTCGAAGAACTCGAGTCTATTAAATAAAAGATTATAAGACGAGTTGGAATTATTCACCGACACTTCTCAAACCCAAGTCAGAAACGTTTATTTAAAGATGCGTGAAGACTAAAGAAGAAAGAAGAGAAAGGAGCCCAAACCAAAGCCCAATCACAAAGCCCACCACCATACACACGCCTATATAAAGGCCCTTACTTCACAAATTTCAAACACTTAGTTAGTCTTAGTTTAATTTTTCATTCTCTCTAGTTTTAGAGAGAGAAAGTTCTAAACTTTCTCTCACTAGATTTCATCTTTTTCTCTTTCTAGATCAAAACATTTGTATTACTTTTCATTAATCAAGATCAAGTTTTTATCTTTTAATCTTTGATCTCATCCTTCCTTTCTTTTACTTTTATTTTTTTTGGTACAAATCTCGTATGATCCGTGTTGTTCATCAATGATTTGTGCTTAAAAAGTTGATTACTTTTTATGTTTCCTTAAGTTTATACACTAATAAGCTTTAAGATCCTTGTTCTTATTGGCTTATTTGTTGATTTATTTTATTTACTTTTTAAAGTTTTATAAAAAGTTCATTTCTTTATTGATTCGATTTATAAGTTTGATTTTGAAGTTAGATAAGTTGTTCTTAAGTGCTTATTTGATCAGCTTATAGTTGGATTCGAGTTTGTTTTGGGAGTTAGCTTATTCCATAAGCTTATTTCCTTGGCTTTTTACTCGAATTTGCACCATTTTCAGAAAGGGTAACTCCCTTTTCCGATCGTATTCCGACCAAGCCACCTCCCTCTTTCCGATCGTGCGATCGGAAAAGGGTTTAGTGTTTTCCGATTATAGCAAGTTTGCCATTATTCCGATTGAGGCTTAATTTGAACATTCCGATTGATGCTCTTGCCTAGTATTCCGATTGTGCACCTTTTAAAACATTCCGATTAGTCTCACTAGTTCAATATTCCGATCAGTTTATCTCCCATATTCCGATCTATAGATCGGAATACTTTCCGATTGACCCTAGTTTGTTTGTTCCGATTTGATTGTTTTGCTATTCTCCGTTCTTACTTTCTTTTAGTAGTTTCCAATTAAGTTCTTATTTTTCACAAAGTTTTTCCAAGTGTTAGTTTTTATTGAATGTCCATTTATTTTTCTAATATAATCTTTAAAGTTTTCAAACATCTAATTTTAAACTCGTCTTTTCACGTTAATCATTTAAGTCTTTAACTTTACTCTTCGACACTTAATTTATTGTCATTAGTTTAAAATAGATAAACAAACCAACCACTTTTTAATAACCAAGAACAAATCATTCCACTAAGAGCTGAGATCAATTCGAGAGGACTGAGAGACATAAAATCTGGAACCCATAAAAAAACCAAGTATCAAATGGCGCCGCTGCCGGCTCTTCTCGTTAAGATCAAAAGTTTTTTGTGAGAACTTGGATTTTGGGATCCTTCCCCGTGAACGTTACTTTTTCATAAAAATTTTCAAAAACACAAAAAAAATATAAAATTTTCAAAAATCCAAAAAAATTAAAAAACATAAAAACCAAAAATATTTTTGCTTTGTTTTTCTTTGTTCGTTCTTTTGCAGGTGTATGCGCACTCGATCCACGTCTTATCAAGAGCCCGAGCCTCTCGATACTTAGACATGGCCGGTGTACAAAACAACAACAACCCACCTTTCAACAACATGAACAATAACAACAACAATGAGCCTCTAACGGATAATCGCCCGATGATTGAACTGCTGCAAGCTCATGTAGATGGCAACACTGATCCAATTGTTATACCAGCATTTACAACTGATCCAATTCTTTTTCGGGGATGTTAATAGTCAAATTTTAATAAAGTGGTGTAGCTAGTTTAGAAGTCTTTGACATATTAGGCCCGTTGCGTTTATTTTGACTCAACCCGAATAGACTTATCTAAGTTTATTCTAGCTAGTATCCTTAACCATGTAGACCTTAATTGGTTTATTAGGTTAAGCATCCACGAATCTCATTACTTGAGATTTTAAATTGTGGAGAACGAGAAATGATAGAGTCAATTATAAGTCGGTATTCTTGCACAAGCTCACTTGGTGTAATTATTTGCCTATTCTCCCATCACTTGCTAATAAAATTATCTGCAATAAGTAAGGTCGTACGATTTGAAAAGTTACTTAGCTTCTAGCCCAAGATCGTTTAAAAGTTGCTCGGTAATGATAAGAGTTCATAGCCAAGGCATAACTTATGAAGCGGGGCGCGAAGATTGGCGAGTCCGAAAAGGCCCTAACAAGGCATGAGGATTCCATTTTATTGCTGAAGATCCAAAGTGATATGAAAAGCATTATTTCCAAAATCAATATGAAGGATCAAGAATCACGACGAAAAGCAATCAACTCCCATAAAGATCAATGGAGAAGTCTATCCGAAAAGACCCTAACAAGGTATGAGGATAAATAGATCCAAGTCCGAAAAGGAGGCGGATCGTTGTATCTCAAAATCCCAATTAGAGATTGAAGAATAATCATGAAGTCGTGGTCAACAAGGTTGGAGTACCCCTCAAAAGTCTCCAAGTGAAGAAACTCTATTAACGATGAGAAGACCATTATCTCAAGCACGTCTCTCAAGATATGAAGTATGAAGTACATGCCAAATGTCGGCCCGAGAAAGGTCTCAAATCGCGAACCAAGTTATGCCAAGATATGAACTTTTTGATATCTCGAGAAGCAGTTTTAAGAGATTTTGTCCTTTAGCTAACTATTGATCAAATCGTCCTACTTTGCTTTCAGCCTAAATAAACTATCGAAATAAGTCCAAAAATGCATCTTCATGATCATTCTAAGACAAAAATAAAATATAAGAGATACACCTAGGAATAAGGGAGTTTAAGCATTTAATTAAGCCATGTGTGTAAGTGTTTGAATTGCTAACTTATAATAACAATGATCTCGTTTTTAAGCTTAGTTTGGGGAACGTGAAACTTGAGGGTGATAAATCTTCGCAGCACCGAAGCCCTAATGTAAGTCCTCGATCTCTTTACTAGTTATTTCCACTTAAGCTATTTTCTATCCTCTTGTTTACATTAAAGTTTTAATTTCTCTTAGTACTTTCATTTTTGTTTAGTAGTATATTAATAAGGCCAAGGTTGATTGATTATGAGAAAAGTGTAAATGTGCTTTGTCACTAAGCATTGCATGAGGGCATGGCAATGGTTAAGTGTAGGGGATTTGATAGGTGTGAAAACACCCATCCTTTTACCACTTAATTCTGGCTAAAACGAGACCAAAACACGTATTTAATATCATTTGTTTGGAATTATGCGTGGTTTTTGTGTTTATTGTGTTTTCAGAGTCGACCGGATGAATATTGAAGAAAACATGGGACTGCACGGGTTTTATCAAGGAAAAAAGACTCAAGACGAAGTCTATTGTCCAAGAGATGCAAAGGATTTTGAAGTTATTGTGCCTATGTGAAGATTTCTTGAAGAATAGAGCCAAAGATGGAAGATTCATATATGTCGAAGAACTCGAGTCTATTATATAAAAGATTATAAGACGAGTTGGAATTATTCACCGACACTTCTCAAATCCAAGTCGGAAACGTTTATATAAAGATGCGTGAAGACTAAAGAAGAAAGAAGAGAAAGGAGCCCAAACCAAAGCCCAATCACAAAGCCCACCACCATACACACGCCTATATAAAGGCCCTTACTTCACAAATTTCAAACACTTAGTTAGTCTTAGTTTAATTTTTCATTCTCTCTAGTTTTAGAGAGAGAAAGTTCTAAACTTTCTCTCACTAGATTTCATCTTTTTCTCTTTCTAGATCAAAACATTTGTATTACTTTTCATTAATCAAGATCAAGTTTTTTTCTTTTAATCTTTGATCTCATCCTTCCTTTCTTTTACTTTTATTTTTTTGGTACAAATCTCGTATGATCCGTGTTGTTCATCAATGATTTGTGCTTAAAAAGTTGATTACTTTTTATGTTTCCTTAAGTTTATACACTAATAAGCTTTAAGATCCTTGTTCTTATTGGCTTATTTGTTGATTTATTTTATTTACTTTTTAAAGTTTTATAAAAAGTTCATTTCTTTATTGATTTGATTTATAAGTTTGATTATTTGAAGTTAGATAAGTTGTTCTTAAGTGCTTATTTGATCAGCTTATAGTTGGATTCGAGTTTGTTTTGGGAGTTAGCTTATTCTATAAGCTTATTTCCTTGGCTTTTTACTCGAATTTGCACCATTTTCGGAAAGGGTAACTCCCTTTTCCGATCGTATTCCGACCAAGCCACGTCCCTCTTTCCGATCGTGCGATCGGAAAAGGGTTTAGTGTTTTCCGATTATAGCAAGTTTGCCATTATTCCGATTGAGGCTTAATTTGAACATTCCGATTGATGCTCTTGCCTAGTATTCCGATTGTGCACCTTTTAAAACATTCCGATTAGTCTCACTAGTTCAATATTCCGATCAGTTTATCTCCCATATTCCGATCTATAGATCGGAATACTTTCCGATTGACCCTAGTTTGTTTGTTCCGATTTGATTGTTTTGCTATTCTCCGTTCTTACTTTCTGTTAGTAGTTTCCAATTAAGTTCTTATTTTTCACAAAGTTTTTCCAAGTGTTAGTTTTTATTGAATGTCCATTTATTTTTCTAATATAATCTTTAAAGTTTTCAAACATCTAATTTTAAACTCGTATTTTCACGTTAATCATTTGAGTCTTTAACTTTACTCTTCGACACTTAATTTATTGTCATTAGTTTAAAATAGATAAACAAACCAACCACTTTTTAATAACCAAGAACAAATCATTCCACTAAGAGCTGAGATCAATTCGAGAGGACTGAGAGACATAAAATCTGGAACCCATAGAAAAACCAAGTATCAAATGGCGCCGCTGCCGGGGATCCTTATAACAATTGGATAAGCAATTATATAAGACTTATAACATACGGAAAGACTTTGGCGACGGTGAATGGACCAGACCAGCGGCTCTTCAACTTTCCAGAGAAGATCAAGAACTGAGAGTTCCACGTTGGTGATCAAGTCTTGCTTTTTAACTCTCGGTTGAAGATCTTCTCTGGAAAGTTGAAGAGCCGCTGGTCTAGTCCATTCACCGTCGCCAAAGTCTTTCCGTATGGGACCATTGAGCTTTCTCAGCCAAATGGGCCCAATTTCAAGGTGAATGGCCAGCGTCTGAAGTTGTACTTTGGTGAGGACATCTCTCAAGAGATGATTCCATCCCTTACCACGTTCCCCATGAACTAATATTGGGTCGAGTCAGGCTCGTGACTCGGTTATCAAAAACAAGCGCTCCTCGGGAGGCAGCCCGAGTATCTATCCTTTTATGTTTTTACCTCCTAAGTGTAGGGGGGCCTGTATAGGTGTTTGTTTTTGTGTGGTGATGTGATTACAAGGATAAGTGCACTCTTGGAACCTCTGAAGAACCGTGCTCCCGTGTTATCCGAAATCCAGTTCTATCTCTCAACTATCGTGATTAAATTTTCTTCATACTCTCATTTAAAATTGATCACTTTCGTCGTCTCTACCTTAACTTGATTTAACCAACGTGCACAATGTCATAAGTGTAGGGGAGATTTTTCCCACATGCTTAAACATTGAGGACAATGTTTATCTTAAGTGTAGGGGGGACTTCTATCGAAGTTTTAAGTGGACTTTTCCATGAAAATGCCTTCATTTAACCGGAAAATCATATTTTTCAACATTTTTCAAATTTTTTATTAACTTTGGCCATTTAGTCGTAATTTTTAAATTTTTATCTTTGCTTTCATATGTATATATCCCGCAATAAAGTCAAATTTTAATAAAGTGGTGTAGCTAGTTTAGAAGTCTTTGACATATTAGGCCCGTTGCGATTATTTTGACTCAACCCGAATAGACTTATCTAAGTTTATTCTAGCTAGTATCCTTAACCATGTAGACCTTAATTGGTTTATTAGGCTAAGTATCCACGAATATCATTACTTGAGATTTTAAATTGTGGAGAACGAGAAATGATAGAGTCAATTATAAGTCGGTATTCTTGCACAAGCTCACTTGGTGTAATTATTTGCCTATTCTCCCATCACTTGCTAATAAAATTATCTGCAATAATTAAGGTCGTACGATTTGAAAAGTTACTTAGCTTCTAGCCCAAGATCGTTTAAAAGTTGCTCGGTAATGATAAGAGTTCATAGCCAAGGCATAACTTATGAAGCGGGGCGCGAAGATTGGCGAGTCCGAAAAGGCCCTAACAAGGCATGAGGATTCCATTTTATTGCTGAAGATCCAAAGTGATATGAAAAGCATTATTTCCAAAATCAATATGAAGGATCAAGAATCACGTCGAAAAGCAATCAACTCCCATAAAGATCAATGGAGAAGTCTATTCGAAAAGACCCTAACAAGGTATGAGGATAAATAGATCCAAGTCCGAAAAGGAGGCGGATCGTTGTATCTCAAAATCCCAATTAGAGATTGAAGAATAATCATGAAGTCGTGGTCAACAAGGTTGGAGTACCCCTCAAAAGTCTCCAAGTGAAGAAACTCTATTAACGATGAGAAGACCATTATCTCAAGCACGTCTCTCAAGATATGAAGTATGAAGTACATGCCAAATATCGGCCCGAGAAAGGTCTCAAATCGCGAACCAAGTTATGCCAAGATATGAACTTTTTGATATCTCGAGAAGCAGTTTTAAGAGATTTTGTCCTTTAGCTAACTATTGATCAAATCGTCCTACTTTGCTTTCAGCCTAAATAAACTATCAAAATAAGTCATAAAATGCATCTTCATGATCATTCTAAGACAAAAATAAAATATAAGAGATACACCTAGGAATAAGGGAGTTTAAGCATTTAATTAAGCCATGTGTGTAAGTGTTTGAATTGCTAACTTATAATAACAATGATCTCGTTTTTAAGCTTAGTTTGGGGAACGTGAAATTGAGGGTGATAAATCTTCGTAGCACCGAAGCCCTAATGTAAGTCCTCGATCTCTTTACTAGTTATTTCCACTTAAGCTATTTTCTATCCTCTTGTTTACATTAAAGTTTTAATTTCTCTTAGTACTTTCATTTTTGTTTAGTAGTATATTAATCAGGCCAAGGTTGATTGATTATGAGAAATGTGTAAATGTGCTTTGTCACTAAGCATTGCATGAGGGCATGGCAATGGTTAAGTGTAGGGGATTTGATAGGTGTGAAAACACCCATCCTTTTACCACTTAATTCTGGCTAAAACGAGACTAAAATACGTATTTAATATAATTTGTTTGGAATTATGGGTGGTTTTTGTGTTTATTGTGTTTTCAGAGTCGACCGGATGAATATTGAAGAAAACATGGGACTGCACGGGTTTTATCAAGGAAAAAAGACTCAAGACGAAGTCTATTGTCCAAGAGATGCAAAGGATTTGAAGTTATTGTGCCTATGTGAAGATTTCTCGAAGAATAGAGCCAAAGATGGAAGATTCATATATGTCGAAGAACTCGAGTCTATTAAATAAAAGATTATAAGACGAGTTGGAATTATTCACCGACACTTCTCAAATCCAAGTCGGAAACGTTTATTTAAAGATGCGTGAAGACTAAAGAAGAAAGAAGAGAAAGGAGCCCAAACCAAAGCCCAATCACAAAGCCCACCACCATACACACGCCTATATAAAGGCCCTTACTTCACAAATTTCAAACACTTAGTTAGTCTTAGTTTAATTTTTCATTCTCTCTAGTTTTAGAGAGAGAAAGTTCTAAACTTTCTCTCACTAGATTTCATCTTTTTCTCTTTCTAGATCAAAACATTTGTATTACTTTTCATTAATCAAGATCAAGTTTTTATCTTTTAATCTTTGATCTCATCCTTCCTTTCTTTTACTTTTATTTTTTTTGGTACAAATCTCGTATGATCCGTGTTGTTCATCAATGATTTGTGCTTAAAAAGTTGATTACTTTTTATGTTTCCTTAAGTTTATACACTAATAAGCTTTAAGATCCTTGTTCTTATTGGCTTATTTGTTGATTTATTTTATTTACTTTTTAAAGTTTTATAAAAAGTTCATTTCTTTATTGATTCGATTTATAAGTTTGATTATTTGAAGTTAGATAAGTTGTTCTTAAGTGCTTATTTGATCAGCTTATAGTTGGATTCGAGTTTGTTTTGGGAGTTAGCTTATTCCATAAGCTTATTTCCTTGGCTTTTTACTCGAATTTGCACCATTTTCAGAAAGGGTAACTCCCTTTTCCGATCGTATATTCCGACCAAGCCACCTCCCTCTTTCCGATCGTGCGATCGGAAAAGGGTTTAGTGTTTTCCGATTATAGCAAGTTTGCCATTATTCCGATTGAGGCTTAATTTGAACATTCCGATTGATGCTCTTGCCTAGTATTCCTATTGTGCACCTTTTAAAACATTCCGATTAGTCTCACTAGTTCAATATTCCGATCAGTTTATCTCCCATATTCCGATCTATAGATCGGAATACTTTCCGATTGACCCTAGTTTGTTTGTTCCGATTTGATTGTTTTGCTATTCTCCGTTCTTACTTTCTTTTAGTAGTTTCCAATTAAGTTCTTATTTTTCTCAAAGTTTTTCCAAGTGTTAGTTTTTATTGAATGTCCATTTATTTTTCTAATATAATCTTTAAAGTTTTCAAACATCTAATTTTAAACTCGTCTTTTCACGTTAATCATTTAAGTCTTTAACTTTACTCTTCGACACTTAATTTATTGTCATTAGTTTAAAATAGATAAACAAACCAACCACTTTTTAATAACCAAGAACAAATCATTCCACTAAGAGCTGAGATCAATTCGAGAGGACTGAGAGACATAAAATCTGGAACCCATAGAAAAACCAAGTATCAAATGGCGCCGCTGCCGGGGATCCTTATAACAATTGGATAAGCAATTATATAAGACTTATAACATACGGAAAGACTTTGGCGACGGTGAATGGACCAGACTAGCGGCTCTTCAACTTTCTAGAGAAGATCAAGAACCGAGAGTTCCACGTTGGTGATCAAGTCTTGCTTTTTAACTCTCGGTTGAAGATCTTCTCTGGAAAGTTGAAGAGCCGCTGGTCTGGTCCATTCACCGTCGCCAAAGTCTTTCCATATGGGACCATTGAGCTTTCTCAGCCAAATGGGCCCAATTTCAAGGTGAATGGCCAGCGTCTGAAGTTGTACTTTGGTGAGGACATCTCTCAAGAGATGATTCCATCCCTCACCACGTTCCCCATGAACTAATATTGGGTCGAGTCAGGCTCGTGACTCGGTTATCAAAAACAAGCGCTCCTCGGGAGGCAGCCCGAGTATCTATCCTTTTATGTTTTTACCTCCTAAGTGTAGGGGGACCTGTATAGGTGTTTGTTTTTGTGTGGTGATGTGATTACAAGGATAAGTGCACTCTTGGAACCTCTGAAGAACCGTGCTCCCGTGTTATCCGAAATCCAGTTCTATCTCTCAACTATCGTGATTAAATTTTCTTCATACTCTCATTTGAAATTGATCACTTTCGTCGTCTCTACCTTAACTTGATTTAACCAACGTGCACAATGTCATAAGTGTAGGGTAGATTTTTCCCACATTCTTAAACATTGAGGACAATGTTTATCTTAAGTGTAGGGGGGACTTCTATCGAAGTTTTAAGTGGACTTTTCCATGAAAATGCCTTCATTTAACCGAAAAATCATATTTTTCAACATTTTTCAAATTTTTTATTAACTTTGGCCATTTATTCGTAATTTTTAAATTTTTATCTTTGCTTTCATATGTATATATCCCGCAATAGAGTCAAATTTTAATAAAGTGGTGTAGCTAGTTTAGAAGTCTTTGACATATTAGGCCCGTTGCGATTATTTTGACTCAACCCGAATAGACTTATCTAAGTTTATTCTAGCTAGTATCCTTAACCATGTAGACCTTAATTGGTTTATTAGGCTAAGTATCCACGAATCTCATTACTTGAGATTTTAAATTGTGGAGAACAAGAAATGATAGAGTCAATTATAAGTCGGTATTCTTGCACAAGCTCACTTGGTGTAATTATTTGCCTATTCTCCCATCACTTGCTAATAAAATTATCTGCAATAAGTAAGGTCGTACGATTTGAAACGTTACTTAGCTTCTAGCCCAAGATCATTTAAAAGTTGCTCGGTAATGATAAGAGTTCATAGCCAAGGCATAACTTATGAAGCGGGGCGCGAAGATTGGCGAGTCCGAAAAGGCCCTAACAATGCATGAGGATTCCATTTTATTGCTGAAGATCCAAAGTGATATGAAAAGCATTATTTCCAAAATCAATATGAAGGATCAAGAATCACGACGAAAAGCAATCAACTCCCATAAAGATCAATGGAGAAGTCTATCCGAAAAGACCCAAACAAGGTATGAGGATAAATAGATCCAAGTCCGAAAAGGAGGCGGATCGTTGTATCTCAAAATCCCAATTAGAGATTGAAGAATAATCATGAAGTCGTGGTCAACAAGGTTGGAGTACCCCTCAAAAGTCTCCAAGTGAAGAAACTCTATTAACGATGAGAAGACCATTATCTCAAGCACGTCTCTCAAGATATGAAGTATGAAGTACATGCCAAATATCGGCCCGAGAAAGGTCTCAAATCGCGAACCAAGTTATGCCAAGATATGAACTTTTTGATATCCCGAGAAGCAGTTTTAAGAGATTTTGTCCTTTAGCTAACTATTGATCAAATCGTCCTACTTTGCTTTCAGCCTAAATAAACTATCGAAATAAGTCCAAAAATGCATCTTCATGATCATTCTAAGACAAAAATAAAATATAAGAGATACACCTAGGAATAAGGGAGTTTAAGCATTTAATTAAGCCATGTGTGTAAGTGTTTGAATTGCTAACTTATAATAACAATGATCTCGTTTTTTAGCTTAGTTTGGGGAACGTGAAACTTGAGGGTGATAAATCTTCGCAACATCGAAGCCCTAATGTAAGTCCTCGATCTCTTTACTAGTTATTTCCACTTAAGCTATTTTCTATCCTCTTGTTTACATTAAAGTTTTAATTTCTCTTAGTACTTTCATTTTTGTTTAGTAGTATATTAATAAGGCCAAGGTTGATTGATTATGAGAAAAGTGTAAATGTGCTTTGTCACTAAGCATTGCATGAGGGCATGGCAATGGTTAAGTGTAGGGGATTTGATAGGTGTGAAAACACCCATCCTTTTACCACTTAATTCTGGCTAAAACGTGACCAAAACACGTATTTAATATCATTTGTTTGGAATTATGCGTGGTTTTTGTGTTTATTGTGTTTTCAGAGTCGACCGGATGAATATTGAAGAAAACATGGGACTGCATGGGTTTTATCAAGGAAAAAAGACTCAAGACGAAGTCTATTGTCCAAGAGATGCAAAGGATTTGAAGTTATTGTGCCTATGTGAAGATTTATCGAAGAATAGAGCCAAAGATGGAAGATTCATATATGTCGAAGAACTCGAGTCTATTAAATAAAAGATTATAAGACGAGTTGGAATTATTCACCGACACTTCTCAAATCCATGTCGGAAACGTTTATTTAAAGATGCGTGAAGACTAAAGAAGAAAGAAGAGAAAGGAGCCCAAACCAAAGCCCAATCACAAAGCCCACCACCATACACACGCCTATATAAAGGCCCTTACTTCACAAATTTCAAACACTTAGTTAGTCTTAGTTTAATTTTTCATTCTCTCTAGTTTTAGAGAGAGAAAGTTCTAAACTTTCTCTCACTAGATTTCATCTTTTTCTCTTTCTAGATCAAAACATTTGTATTACTTTTCATTAATCAAGATCAAGTTTTTATCTTTTAATCTTTGATCTCATCCTTCCTTTCTTTTACTTTTATTTTTTTTGGTACAAATCTCGTATGATCCGTGTTGTTCATCAATGATTTGTGCTTAAAAAGTTGATTACTTTTTATGTTTTCTTAAGTTTATACACTAATAAGCTTTAAGATCCTTGTTCTTATTGGCTTATTTGTTGATTTATTTTATTTACTTTTTAAAGTTTTATAAAAAGTTCATTTCTTTATTGATTCGATTTATAAGTTTGATTATTTGAAGTTAGATAAGTTGTTCTTAAGTGCTTATTTGATCAGCTTATAGTTGGATTCGAGTTTGTTTTGGGAGTTAGCTTATTCCATAAGCTTATTTCCTTGGTTTTTTACTCGAATTTGCACCATTTTCGGAAAGGGTAACTCCCTTTTCCGATCGTATATTCCGACCAAGCCACCTCCCTCTTTCCGATCGTGCGATCGGAAAAGGGTTTAGTGTTTTCCGATTATAGCAAGTTTGCCATTATTCCGATTGAGGCTTAATTTGAACATTCCGATTGATGCTCTTGCCTAGTATTCCTATTGTGCACCTTTTAAAACATTCCGATTAGTCTCACTAGTTCAATATTCCGATCAGTTTATCTCCCATATTCCGATCTATAGATCGGAATACTTTCCGATTGACCCTAGTTTGTTTGTTCCGATTTGATTGTTTTGCTATTCTCCGTTCTTACTTTCTTTTAGTAGTTTCCAATTAAGTTCTTATTTTTCACAAAGTTTTTCCAAGTGTTAGTTTTTATTGAATGTCCACTTATTTTTCTAATATAATCTTTAAAGTTTTCAAACATCTAATTTTAAACTCGTCTTTTCACGTTAATCATTTAAGTCTTTAACTTTACTCTTCGACACTTAATTTATTGTCATTAGTTTAAAATAGATAAACAAACCAACCACTTTTTAATAACCAAGAACAAATCATTCCACTAAGAGCTGAGATCAATTCGAGAGGACTAAGAGACATAAAATCTGGAACCCATAGAAAAACCAAGTATCAAATGGCGCCGCTGCCGGGGATCCTTATAACAATTGGATAAGCAATTATATAAGACTTATAACATACGGAAAGACTTTGGCGACGGTGAATGGACCAGACCAGCGGCTCTTCAACTTTCCAGAGAAGATCAAGAACCGAGAGTTCCACGTTGGTGATCAAGTCTTGCTTTTTAACTCTCGGTTGAAGATCTTCTCTGGAAAGTTGAAGAGCCGCTGGTCTGGTCCATTCACCGTCGCCAAAGTCTTTCCGTATGGGACCATTGAGCTTTCTCAGCCAAATGGGCCCAATTTCAAGGTGAATGGCCAGCGTCTGAAGTTGTACTTTGGTGAGGACATCTCTCAAGAGATGATTCCATCCCTCACCACGTTCCCCATGAACTAATATTGGGTCGAGTCAGGCTCGTGACTCGGTTATAAAAAACAAGCGCTCCTCGGGAGGTAGCCCGAGTATCTATCCTTTTATGTTTTTACCTCCTAAGTGTAGGGGGACCTGTATAGGTGTTTGTTTTTGTGTGGTGATGTGATTACAAGGATAAGTGCACTCTTGGAACCTCTAAATAACCGTGCTCCCGTGTTATCCGAAATCCAGTTCTATCTCTCAACTATCGTGATTAAATTGTCTTCATACTCTCATTTGAAATTGATCACTTTCGTCGTCTCTACCTTAACTTGATTTAACCAACGTGCACAATGTCATAAGTGTAGGGGAGATTTTTCCCACATGCTTAAACATTGAGGACAATGTTTATCTTAAGTGTAGGGGGACTTCTATCGAAGTTTTAAGTGGACTTTTCCATGAAAATGCCTTCATTTAACCGGAAAATCATATTTTTCAACATTTTTCAATTTTTTTATTAACTTTGGCCATTTAGTCGTAATTTTTAAATTTTTATCTTTGCTTTCATATGTATATATCCCACAATAAAGTCAAATTTTAATAAAGTGGTGTAGCTAGTTTAGAAGTCTTTGACATATTAGGCCTGTTGCGATTATTTTGACTCAACCCGAATAGACTTATCTAAGTTTATTCTAGCTAGTATCCTTAACCATGTAGACCTTAATTGGTTTATTAGGCTAAGTATCCACGAATCTCATTACTTGAGATTTTAAATTGTGGAGAACGAGAAATGATAGAGTCAATTATAAGTCGGTATTCTTGCACAAGCTCACTTGGTGTAATTATTTGCCTATTCTCCCATCACTTGCTAATAAAATTATCTGCAATAAGTAAGGTCGTACGATTTGAAAAGTTACTTAGCTTCTAGCCCAAGATCGTTTAAAAGTTGCTCGGTAATGATAAGAGTTCATAGCCAAGGCATAACTTATGAAGCGGGGCGCGAAGATTGGCGAGTCCGAAAAGGCCCTAACAAGGCGTGAGGATTCCATTTTATTGCTGAAGATCCAAAGTGATGTGAAAAGCATTATTTCCAAAATCAATATGAAGGATCAAGAATCACGACGAAAAGCAATCAACTCCCATAAAGATCAATGGAGAAGTCTATCCGAAAAGACCCTAACAAGGTATGAGGATAAATAGATCCAAGTCCGAAAAGGAGGCGGATCGTTGTATCTCAAAATCCCAATTAGAGATTGAAGAATAATCATGAAGTCGTGGTCAACAAGGTTGGAGTACCCCTCAAAAGTCTCCAAGTGAAGAAACTCTATTAACGATGAGAAGACCATTATCTCAAGCACGTCTCTCAAGATATGAAGTATGAAGTACATGCCAAATATCGGCCCGAGAAAGGTCTCAAATCGCGAACCAAGTTATGCCAAGATATGAACTTTTTGATATCCCGAGAAGCAGTTTTAAGAGATTTTGTCCTTTAGCTAACTATTGATCAAATCGTCCTACTTTGCTTTCAGCCTAAATAAACTATCGAAATAAGTCCAAAAATGCATCTTCATGATCATATAAGCTCCAGAAAACTATTGATCAAATCGTCCTACGTTTTAATTGATAGCCAGTATATGTCTTGGTTTCCAAGACAACATATAAGCTCCAGAAATAAACTGACATGCAAATCTTTTCATGTCTTAGCCACTAAGACAAAATATTTGCACAAAGATAAACTAGAGATGCAAGTCTATTATTTCAAAATCTTATTTGCATATCTTTTAATATATGCAAATATGTTATTTCACAACCTTATTTGCATAACTTTAAATACATAAAACTTATGTATGTTAGATAGCTCATAGGCGAGGTTTCAAAGCTGTTTTCATGTCCGTTGGTCGCGCGGGCCCGCACAAGTTCATAAGCTTCAAACTCATTTTGACCAAAAATATGTTGGTGTTGGCGTAAAACCAACTGTAGAGATTTTGAATATCAATAACCCACTTTCACTTTCTTTTATAGTCCATATGGGACATTTTTTGATTCCTAAGTTTTGTTTCACGTGCCTTACTTTGAGACACGTTATCTTATTCATATTAACTCCGTTTGAACAAACTTTTTCTCGTTGCGAAGCTCTTTCGAGGAAAACGCAAAGCTAATAATTACTAGGAATATATATAACATGCATGCATATTAAATTATGTCCAAAATTTGTAAAAACTCACTTTGTAAAATACATTTTCCAACATGAATAAGTTCATGATATAAAAATAGTTTATAATTAAGAATATACTTTTATAAACCCTTTTGAAAGTTTATTTATAAGTGATACCCTATGTAAACGACTCATATGTTTCACCATGTAAATAGACATGTCATTAAGCATGAAAAACATATATAGTTTATTTTTTGAATAGAAAGGTTGATCTAATATGTAATACTTTGTTTGATACTTTATGTTTAATGGAGATTTGAAGTTCTCAGTTGAGCTATGCACTATGTTGGAATCAACAAACAATAATCAAAGATGAAGAACATATAGAAAACAAGAATCAACAAGATTTGTGGAAGCTTTTCTTTATTATCAAACAAAATTGAAGGTACAAATTTCTTATCTTATGAATCCCTAAAAGCCTAAGATACAAAAACTTATTTCCTAAGATACGAAAAATTCCAAATGGTCCTTATAGTTTTAACCACATTCATAACAATCTTCACTGTGATTGAAACTCCTAAAGAATACCAAATGTTTCTAAACAAATTCTAAATTCCAGATGCTAGAAAAACTAGCATAATTTAAACAAATAAGTGAATCTGAAAATGATCCAAAACAAATCAAACAAACGATCAAACCTGAAGACGACCGAAAACAAGTCCAAACAAATGATTGAATCTGAAAACGATCCAAAACAAATCCCTTAAAAGCAAATCACATTCGTAACCTACGTAGCACGAGCTTTCCTTAGCATTAGCCGCTACCAAAGCTTTTTCCTTTACCTTAGGACAATTGAACTTCCAATGGCCTTCCTCCTTGCAATAGTAACAAATATCTTTGGGATTAGGACCCGAAGAACTTGATGATGCTACACCTTTATTTTTAAATCGAGCCCTCTCACGACTTGTGGTTGACAAACCCACAGATTAAGACTCATAGCCACTTCCTGATGCTTGTTGACGGAGCTCTCTTGAATGCAAACTAGATCTAACATTTTACAAAGTAATAGTGCATGTCTTTAACAACAATAAAAGAACTAACAAAACATTCAAATGAAGGAGGTAATGACACAAGAAGAACAAGAGCCGCATCTTCATATTCAATCTTCTCTTCAATATTCTTCAAATCTTCAATGAATCAAGATTCTCTTACAACGGTGAACCTTCTTTCATTCGAAGCGAGAAAAAACAACATAAAAATTTATCAAAGCTACCAGAACAAGAGACCAAGCCATTTGCACTGGTGTGTGGTGTACTAGTTTTTCTATCATTTTTGCAATATGTTTATTCACAATTTAAGTAGTTGCCGCTTGGAGCTGTCGTTGTAAGCATTGTACCCTAAATTTGAAAGCTATTGGATTACTACGTAATCTTAGATTTGAAATCAATTTTATCCTTCTCATTGCACGTACTATCATATCTTCATTTCAATCATACATAACATATATTGATAGGTGACTGTAAGTAGTAGTAATAAGTTTCACTCGTAGAACAAAAAATAATTTAGTCTAGTGATATTTATTTTCTGTTTCGCTCGTACAATCGTGTGTCTATATATGATTAGCTCGAGACACGTGCAAGCCGTAAGGTTCTACTTTATATATCTCTCAAAAGAAACAAAGGCTTGCTATTGTTTTGTGTGAAAAGATCCTAATCTTAGATAATGGATGCTACAAACTTTATGTATAGGCGACAGCCGTGAATATATCAAAAGGTTATATTAGTTGAACCTGGTGAGGAAGTTTGAAAATAACTGTACTACCTAAGTGTTTCAAAGAAAAAATGGTACAAATTTTACATGTTTTTAATAAATTCGCTTTCTTAAATGTCAACTAAATCTAACAACTATTTTATTCTTACAAAGAACTTTGCATAATAGCTTGCAACTGCAATTTTAATCATTTTCCTAACAAACAAGTGTAGATACTTAGTTAACCGATACAAAAAAAATATCAGGCCTTTTTTCAGTCGACATACATCAAGTAGCAAATTACCATAGAATAATCAAGTTGAGATACAAATGGGCCATTATTGGGCATCAGCTTCTTACTTGTATCCACAAGAGTACTTCAAAGTGATTGATTTCTTTAGTACCTTGTTAATATAATAACACTAAGAAATTGCTATAACATCACTTTCATGTTTAAGCCTTACACCAAGAATAACATCAGCCTCTCCATGTCTTTCATGGAAAAATTGATGTCAAAAATTCCTTTTATCAGGTCTACTTGAACTTGGTCAGTGCCAAAAATCAGCATGTCATCAACATATATGCAAATGAAGACTCATTTACCAGATTCATCAAATTTAATATATACACAATTTTCATCTTGGTTAAGTAAATAAACAACCATTATGGTTCAGTCACAAACACCCTTTTTGATAGAATTAACTGCCACCTTTTCAAACTTATACATTTTTATGGCGGTGACGTTTCATCAACGTTTGTGACTAAAGCTATCACTAATCATCATTTCGTGGTAAACACTAAAACGTAACAAAATCTCTTTTTCTTTCGAAGACTCAACCTAGTTGACCCTTGTTTCTTTTGAAATAATCTCGAAATTTCATTTCAACATTGCGTCCGAGCTCTAATTTTATTTCAAATATTTGGACCAATATTTAGTACCCGACTTTTATTTATCATGTTCGTTCGACGAATCATATTGAATTCTCGGCTAACCGACAAGGTTAGGGCTTTAACGTGTCGAATACGTGTCATTTATTATTTATCGGCAAAGTTTATGTCCGTCATCGACCGTGACATAGAAATATTTTCTATTGTCGTCGTTTTAATTTCTCGTTTTACGAGTATTCTTCGTAATTTACGTTCAACCTTTATGCGCTGTTCGTTTATACGAAGCGTTTTTATTAAATTATAAGCCCTCGTTTATTTATCAAAATATCAATGTTCTCCGAATGTCGACGTTTTTATTTTATATTGAGCGTTTAATTTTCGTATTTAACACGTATCTTTCAAATTGAGTAACTTTCAAAATATCGGGCTTTAATAATACCCGCTTTAGCAATTTGTATTAACATTTTAACTAATAAAATAAATATACACAAAACTAGCCACCTAAGTGTGGCGTGTCATGTATTGGCTACAAAAAATTATACGTGTCTTAATACATCAATTCTTACATGAAACTAAATCTAAAACTTCATTCTTGCAAATCACAAATCTCTCTATTATTTCTCTTGTTCCTGCCTTGAATCCCACAACATAAACACAATCATATATCAATGTGATCTAATTATTTTATACAAAGGTTGAAGTATTAATTGTTTTAGCTATATTCTTGGTAATTATTTCATAAGGAAAAATAATCATCAACAACAAATTGAAGAGTTTTGAAGCTGAAGTAAATGGATTTAATCATGTGTATATAATATTGGGTATATATTATATGGTTGGCTAAAGATTTGAGCTTGAGCAAGGAGCACTTTGGTTGTATTATTGTTGATGATTTTTTTTTCATCATATTTTGTAAGGTTCATTTATTTTCTTGTTATAAGATTAATTTTCACATATGTATTTTTATCATTTGATCTATGTAAATTTTAATATGTAATAGTTTGGGTGAGTTTGAGGCATTCTATGAATTATTTTATTACTTAAAATGAAGTTAAACAAGCCCGGGGATGAATTTGGACTATAAGATTTTATATCAGTAGCAAACGTGTACTTTGAGTAATCTTAGTAGATTTGACATATTGGATTATTGATAACAGTGATATATCAATGTTTTATGGTGATTTTTTCAGGTGACTCGTCTCGTGACGATACCCAATGAATTAGATACGACCGAAACAATAAAAAGTGACGAATCTCAACATGTTGTATAAACAGGCTGAAAACGTATCAAATAATAAAGAACCAAGTGAAAGGTATTAATATAAGTTGTAGATAAATTTATGAAGAACTATAATTAATTGGATAGTTCATCAGTTCTTTATGGTTTAGAAATGGCGGCCAAAACGATGAGAACGAGATTGGCAGCTAAAAACAGCCAACTCTTCTAAGTGAGAAAATGGGCAAATGAGCTATGATTAATATACATTAGTTGTAACTGGACTGATAATAAGTAAAATATATAAGTTGATAATGGTTTTGGTAAAACGAATACACTTAGATTATTTACGGTCTAGGATATATGGTCAAATGAGCGAAACATATCGGGAAACGGTAATAAATGGACTATACTCAATTAACGTAAAACGAGATGATTTTTATAAAAACTGAAGTGGTATGACACACTTGTCTAGATTTATAGACTCTTCGTATACTAATAATTAGAGAACTCGAGTCCCGACCAACATGAAATATTAAGTGGACATTTTTTGGAGGTGTTTTAGAATCCGAAAACCATGTAAAGTGGACTTGGACTATGGAAGCCCAGCTTGTACTTGTAATGGCTATTGGGCCATAATTGGGCCTAGGATTGATAACTATTTTGGAGTATAAAACTGAGTTTGAAAATGGGTTTAACTTATATAAACATCAAACGGGTTTAAGTTATATAAACATGTAATAGGCCACTAATGGGCTTTATTAGGCTTAAATGTCATAACTGGACAATACATAGTGGATTGTTATAAAAAATCTTATGAAAAGTTTTATGAAACTTATACAATATCCAAACTTACTTATGTGAACTATTTACATATATATATATATATATATATGACTTATGTATAATCTCGAGCCTAAGACGCGTCTAGTTATATTAGGTCTCGTTCGGTTATATGTCGATCGTTGGGCATCTCATTCTCGATCAATGAGCGATTGATATCTTGTGAAGTCGTGCATCGACTATTGGACGTTTGTTCCTTGATCTACGTGTAATAGCTATATCAGGTGAGTTCATAGCCTTGATTTTACTTGTTTATATGTTTTATAAACCCGCGAGGGGTATACATGCTCTTGTTATAAAAATATATGTTGTTTATATATATGCTTTTGAGAGAATACATTTTTATGAATAAACATGAGATGTTTGGCTATATGCTTTGAACGAATACAAGTTGTTGTAAATGAATGTAACACGTTTGATTGAATGCTGTTGGAAAATGAACACAAGCGTTGTTTGTATAGGTAATGAGCCAATATTAGTAAGGCTAAGTTGCGTATAGCCAGTAAAAAGTCCCTATAAATCATGAACCGTTAACTAAAAGTGATGGGTAGGCGCTCGTACAGATGAATGGATCCATTGGGAATGATGACCCCCACCCGGACAGGTCGCACTTGTGAGTTGGAGGCTCATCCGGGTGTGTTGTACGTGAGGTATGGGGTATTTGGCAAAATACCTGACTAGGAAAAAAATATTGATTAAGGCAGCGGTGTCATGAGCTTAGCGTAATAGTGTGGAATATAGATATTGTATGTGTTGCAATATCGCCAATGGATGAGATTCTTGTGTTCAAAAGACCCTACAAAATTAAAGATGATTGGGAGGGGAAATGGATGATTTGACGTTCACGTGGATGAATGACATTTTTTATGCACACAACGCAAAAATAAAGAATGAGCCGCATGAGTTTTTTTGTTTATAATAAGACTCAGCATTTGTTTTATTTATATTTATGAATGGATACAATTACTTACAAATCAATAAGAGCACATATTATGGTGTTCGTAGAATAGGTTAAAATTTTATAAAGAGGTTTAAATTTTTTTATGTTATAGTGAGAAATCATTTCATGCCTAAAATATTTTATGCCAATGTAGATATGAAGATAATTAGGATTTAAAGAGGTCTAAAACAATGTTCACATTCAGTTCATGTTAGAAACTGGACCAATTTTATACTTTAAAAGCTTTAATCCATAGTGAGAACTGTATGAAACAATGTACATTTTTTTAAATAAATCGAGTAACAATAATAAAATTAACATGAAAATAATCAATAGCAACTGAATAATAAAGTAAAAGGAAAGCAGTAAATATCTATAGATTAGACTCTTGTAAAACAAATTCTTTTAAAATTGACCCGCCGTCTGTTTTTCAAGGTATAACGTTCAAAGCTGTTCTACAACCGTACTATACAAAGTTGCCTGGAAGATCACGGAAGCAGTCATGCGTATTTTCGAAAGATTGGTGGAACACTGTAGTCGAAAAGCTGCGTTTTTTTGATATGTCAACTGATTAAAATACGGTTTAGTTTATAGCCAGTATATGTCTTGGTCTCCAAGATAAAATATATGCTTCAAAAATAAACTGACATGCAAATCTTTTCATGTCTTAGTCACTAACACAAAATATTTGCACAAAGATAAATTAGACATGCAAATCTGTTATTTCAAAACCTTATTTGCATATCTTTTAATATATGCAAATATGTTATTTCACCTCCTAATTAGCATAACTTTAAATACATACAACATATGTATGTTAGTAGCTCCTAGGCGAGGTTTCAGAGCTGTGTTCGTGTCTGTTGGTCGTGCCGGCTCGGACAAGTTCATAAGCTTCGAACTCATTTTGTCCCAAAAATATATTGGTGTTGGTGTAAAACCAACCTTAGAGATTTTGAATATTAATAACCTACTTTCACTTTCTTTTATAGTTTATGTGGGACATTTTTCATTTCCTAAGTTTTGTGTTTCACGTGGCTCACTTTAAGACACGATATCTTATTCATATTAACTACATTTTGGAGTTTGGACATACTTGCTTGTTGTGAAACTCTTTTCGAGGAGTACGAGAGCTACTAATTACTACGAATATATATAATATGTATGCATATTAAATTATATCTAAACTTTGCAAAATCTCACTTTGTAAAATACACATGAATACGGTTTATAATTAAGAATATACTTGCATAAACTCTTTAGAAAGTCTATTTATAATGAATGCCCTAAGTAAATGACGCATAGGTTTCAACATGTAACTATTAAGCATAAAAAAACATATATAGTTTATTTTTTAAGTCGAAAGATTGATCAGATATGTAATACTTTGTTTGATACTTTAAGTTTAACAGAGATTTGAAGTTCTCAGTTGAGCTAAGCACTATTTAAAATATGGTCCAAATACGTCGAATTTGGCCACACTAATTAAACTTCACCGTAATGACCTCCAATAATCATTTATTTAATTAAATATTTTTTACCATAACTTCGAAAACATTACGAATAGTAATGACGTCTCTATTTATATCTAAAAATGCGTCATTGTCTAAGATAAGGTTTAAATATGGTTTGTTAAGTTGTATCTGAAATTACAATTGACATTTTTTTTTTGGCAAAGTTGACATTTCAAAACCATGGAATTTGCTAGCTACGCATGTCATAAAAATTAGTAACACCGAATTTGAGGTTTTTATATCGGAGAGAAGCAGATATGCATATCTTTTTTTACCTGAGTTTGAGCTCAACTCATTTCAATAATCTGATTTAAAGTATCTTTAACAAAGTAATAATGGTAGGGAGAAATAACAGTAACCAGTGCCCCATTATTTTCTACCTTTGATTGTGCATTTGTTTACGCACGCTAAAAAGAAGATCCATGGAACTCGAGACTTGCTGGTGCAGCTACAAATGGGTTGCTTTCGTTGCTGCAAGGTTTTGGGCCTATGGGTAGGCGGTTATGGGTTCTGCTGCTCTTTTGGCTTTAATGGAAGGGGTGTGTCTTACTTTGCTAAGCTTGGTGCCCAGTATGAGATACCGTAGGTTATAATTGAAGAGGTGTCAGTCCGTGGCGCCAGAGATGGAAGGCCATGCGCATGTGAAAGAGATGAAGTGAAGCCATATGTGAAAGATGAAGTTCTGGATTACAACAAGCAAGTTTATAGAGTTCTTTGTGTTTAGTTAATGAGCATTTAAGTTATTTAATTTTATAAGCTGATCAACCTGATAAGTTTATAAACTGAATATATCAAATTTTATGACTAGTGAGTTCTCCAAGTTAAGTAATTTAAGTTACGGTTGTAAAGAAAAGCATTAAACATGAAGAATACACATATCCATTTAGAAGAAAATAGTTACAGACTGCACGACACAGTGCTTATTCCAATCGTGACTCTAACATAGAACACGATTCAATACGTTACATATATTACACAACATTAAGGAAATGAAGAGGAAAATATTAAATCACACATTCTCGATCTCAACATTGGTTTAAGGCAGGCTTGTTAATTACTTGGGAGCGATAACTAGTCCCAAGCTGTCTAGGTAATCTCCAGAGTTTCCAAAGAATCCTTTAATCTCACCTCTATTCACGGGCAGTGAGAATGTAGTTCCAGTTAGTCCCCCGAATGGACCTCTTACATTCCTCCCAACTTTAAAAGACAAAGATGTTATTATGTTACTAAGATCTTGATATGATCCATAGGTTCCGCTAATCTCAGATAAGTGTTGCCCGTTAGGAATTTCCACCTGATTATTAATAATTACAGAAATTAGTGGACAAATTTTATGTGTAGTATATATAGATACAAATAAATAGATAGATGTTATAAGGCCGGTTAGATGTTATAAGGCAGGTGCACGTACAATATGAGTTGTACCATCAGTCAGATTGAGATCGCCTCCATATATATCAGAGTTGACAAGTCTGTTTTGTTGATTGAAACAAACGAACTGGATTTGATATATGCAGCGTCCGTTAGTAACGACTTGGATTTGTTGAAGTCTAGCACCATTAGGAACTAGGAACGTCCACGGTCCAGTTCCACCGCTGCCACCCCATGATCCAACTCTCACGGTAGCCTGTGGAATATTACATATTGATCAGATTAAAGAGACTAGTATAACAAAGCTAAAAAGTAAAAGGAAAGAGATATACCATTATATTCTAAATCTTAATTAGTAGATGTATATATGTTTTCAAAGTAAACGTTGATGTGGTACATTTTACTTCAAACAATCCATGCATATATATAGGCATCAACCAGGGGCTTCCAAGTAAATTCGCTTTCTTAAATGTCAACAAAATGTAACAAGTATCTTATTTGCTGAAATTTAAAGATCTTTACATAATAAATAGCTTGGAATTTTAATCAATTTCCTAACAAACAACTTCTGACCAAACCAAATTCGCTTTCATGTAGTAACAACTATCTTATTCCTACTTGAAGGAATCACATCTCTTAATACATCGACTTTTACAGATTGACTTCACCTACTCGATCTTTTTTCGTATCAGACAATAGAGAGTTTGAAGAGAAGTGTAAGACTTCAGTAGCTACAGCAAGTTGCTGACGCTCCAGAGATGCGAAGAGGACTTGCTCCAGATAGTGATATAGCACGCTCAAGAAGCTGATCACAATGTCAGTAACAGAAAAATACATTAGCATCAAGCAACGAAATTGTATAATATGTGTTCACAATCATAACAAACACAAACACAAACATAAATTTTGTAAATTAAGCTAATTAAAGATATTTGAGTCCAAAAAAGGTCGAAAATGGTCATGAGATCAACCTAGCGAGATCATGTATATCCGAGTAAAAAAAGCTTTCCCTTCCTTGATAAAAATAAGGGAAGACCTTAAAATTAATAAAAAAGGATTTATGTCGTTTGAAATGTTCATTATTGCAATAGTAAACTAAAATACTATCACTATCTTAAACGTCAACTAAAAACTAGCAACTATCTTATTCTTACTTGAAACTATTTTTATTAGAACGATACCTCAATCTTGTAGTCTGACTCTCGAGTTATATCATTCATAATGGAGAGGCTCCTCAAACCACTAAAAGAGACCCACGAAAAGAAACTCATACAATTCACGGCTTCGCACTAAAAAAGATGATCATAAATTTTATTTCTTGCAAAACTTGAACCCAAGAATAAACTCACTCCCTTAGCTTCAAAAGAAGCATAGGTGGAAAATTGCTCTAAAGTAGTTGGTTTCTACTTGAAACTTAAAGAGCTTTAATGCTTTACATAGTAGGTTGCATTTTTAATAATTGCCTAACAAGCTAGTTTTTACCAAACCAAAAAGTAAATTCGCTTTCATATAAAAACCAAAATATTATTTTCATCTTTTAGTTTTATGTTTGATTTAATTACTAATAGTATCTGGCCGGTTTGCTTATAACTTGCTTGTTTATGATAAAGGAAATGGTAATCACATAAATGGAACTAAAATAAAAAAACAGGTAAGTATGGAAATTATGGTCGACTTTGCTCTATTATACATGAATTGCTTCTGAGTGATACATGTTGTTTTGCTATACTCATTATATTCTATTACATAGTATTTGAATACGAGATCACGATTATGAGATACCAAAGCCACACTATGATAAAAATGAGAAAATATATACAGAAAAAATATGTTAAATATGTTTTCTGTAAAAATATTTGTGCACTTGGTGTTTGTTAAAGTCACGCATATTGAATTAGAATTTAAAAATTAGTTAACGTGGATTGATAAACTCAAAAACTATAAAACGTTTACAACTGGAATGGAAAAATCCAAAGTACGATGTACTTTTACATAGGTACACCAGTTGTCGCGAATTGTAAAAATAAAAAGAACAAAGTATACCGCCCTTTAAGCCCTTTAAGAAGGGGTTGGTTACTAATACCTATTTTTTTACAAGTAATACCCTCCCTAAACTTTTTTACTTACTTTTATTTATTTTAATTTTTTATAATTTTGTTTGTATTATAAAACTGTGAAATAAAAAAACGGAACAAAATTTTTAAAGTTTGATAAGCCAAAAGCAGTAAAACATGAAAACTGCGGAGCCGTAATCTGTCTTCTCCAGTTAATAAAATGAGTAAAATATACGACACTGAGATTATAAAGTATTAGGGTTCAAAAATTATAATTGTAAAAAATACGAAACAATAAAACATAAAAAATTGTCAGTTCCTGTCAGTATACCTCGTATTAGGGGCGGCATCGGTGGTAGAACAGTGGGAAGGGGGTAGCACTAACATCACCCTTTAAGAAATTATGTCGTACTTGTAGGTCTGAAATCAAACAGAAAGGTGTATATTTTTATATTTCCACAAATGCCCCCTCTACAAAAGAGTTTGTGACAAATGCCCTTTGATTTTAAATTTTCCGTAAATACCCCGAGGCAACTGAGGCAACCATGCATCATATGTTGACACGTGTCCACACAAGTACATGTTGACTCGGATTGACTCGGTTGTCTTGGTTGCCTCGGGACACATGTCAAACTATAGAGCCAAGTTTCCTCGTTGCCTCGGATGCCTCGGGTTATTTACGAGAAATTTAAAGTCAAGGGACATTTATCACAAACACCCCTTGAGAAAAGGGCATTTTGCGCACTTTTTATGCGTGGTTGGGTAAATAGTTAACAAGTACTTTACATTTTAAGTTATCACATGACTTTATTAATGTATGTCAAACATGCTTGTAAAGTTTTATTAGTAGAAAAATACGTAAAAGAATAAAAAAAATCAATAAAGTAATATTTTACAAAAGAATAGCTTTGCATTCCTTCAACGGTTCAACTATTTAAAATAAAAAAATCAAATTACAATTCACCAAATGACAAATATGTGAAATCCGTTTTACCATTAGTTCCTTATCGAATTATGGTGCCTAATATTATTTAATCACCCCAAAAGTTATCATATTCTTTTAAAACAAAAAGTTAGTAGTTAGTGGGTCGAGTCATGTAGTGACATCTCGACAATATGATATTAAACAAACAAATGAAAAGTAATTTAAGAAGAAAACAAATTATTTAAGAATAAAAACTTGAATGATTCAAGTTGCCACTAGGTTCGTATGGTCTCGCGTAATGTTATTGTGTAAATTAAACAAATATTTTGACGTACAAATCGAGTAAATGAAATTTATTAATGGTGAGTTAAATCGGATATGGGAAGAAACTTGGTGTGGGAGTACTCGTGTTCGATTACAATTCCTACGTATTTATAGTTTGAACATCAAGAGAAACTGTCTTATCGCACATAGGATTCCTTTGTTCTTTTCCTACTAGAGTGTCCCTAGGCATTGTCCTAGGGGAGGTGCGGAGTTAACTCAGTTTGACGCGCTTAGAGCTACTATCGGGAATGTGTCCCTTACGAACCAAAGTGACACTTGTCAATGGTCTCTCAATGTTGTTATGGGGTTTTCAGTGGCTTCTATTTAAATCATAATAGACAAAACAATGTTAGAGGCTGGCCTTGTGACACTAGATGGAATTGCAATATTCCCATCAAATTAAATGTATTTCTTTGGATATTAAACCTCAATAAGCTTGCTTCTAGGGCTAACTTACATATAATGGGCATTGAGATTGTCTCTATTTTATGTCATATGTGCCAGCTAAAGAATTATGGTCTCTATTAGGTAAGTGGTGGGAGTTGGATATTCCGTTTTAATCCAATATCTCAGATTGGTTTAGAAGGCTTGATTATGTGCGTGTTGCTTCTAAGACTCGTTAGGCTCTTGAAGGTGTGTGTCGGGGGAGAGGGGAGGGGGTTATGCATTATATTTGGAACTTTTGAAAAAAATTGTTTTCTCTAGTCCTCTTCCTAAAAAGACAACTCTTTGGGATTTTATTATTTCTCAATATTTTTTGTGAATTTCTTTTAACAATATTATATGTAAGATTAGTTGGGTAGGTTGGTTACAAAACTGTATAGAAACTATAGTCTCTATGTAAGTTTTTTTTTTCTATTTTGCTAGTTTTCAAAGCAACTCGCCGTTCAAAAACAATTGTTACATAATATAGCATCATGCAAGAAGTCTCAGAAGTACAATATGTACAATATGTGGTCACAAGCATAACACATACACAAACACAAAAATTAGTAGATTAGCTAATTAAAGATATTAGTAATACTCCTCTATGAAATGACTCAAATATGTATAACTTATATTGAATATCCTGTTTAGATGATAACTCAAATATAGTATGAGGCTATGAGCATGTGCATTAGTGACACAATCATTTGTTTGTCTAGGCTTGTAATGCAGATGTTACATTATTCATATTACAATGAATTTGAACCAGTACTATGCTTAATTCATAAAACCTAAATCATATTAACACCTCAGTAATCATGGGTATACAAGAAGTTAATACAAGATCATATATAGACAATTAATTAATAAAACATAAAGAAAGCATACCTTCTTGCAAGTGATTAATACACCTTTATTGAATAACAAATTAACCAAAAACTTACTTAAGCTCAAACAATAATCTTTCAAAGTATACACACACAATATATTTATACAAGTGAGTATATTTGTGTGAAACCACCAATAAACCAAACACTTGAATCAATCAAAACGAGAGACCGTTGCCTTTTTTCTTCTTGGTGGAACCACGCGAACAAACCAAAATCCTAATTGGGGTGTTTAGGTCGATCAACTAAAGCAGGAGAGTGATGAGAGTTTTAGGTTTAAACTTACTATTAATGACTTAACCAATACCTCTCCTTATACATATTAGTGTATAAATGGCCCAAGCTCGGATTATGGGATGGGTCTATTACGGTTTTACCACTATATATAGTAGATGAATAAAACATATACCAATGGGGTTTTATATTGTGTATCATGGTATCGGACCATATCCCGGTCCTGTAACTAAACTTCCGCCCAATACGAGTCTGTAGTAACTCGAACTTTAAAATCAACATTTAGACCAAGTTCTAATACTATTTCTAATATTCGGACCAATATTTATTAATCGCCTTTTATTTGTCATGATCATTTTTGCGAATAATATTGTGTTCTCGACTAAGCGGTAAGGTTAAGGCTTTAACGTATTGAGTATAATGTAAGAGAATTTGCTAGTTGAAAAGTTCGTGTTCTCGGTATCTTCTCGAATTGATAACTGGTTAAGTGCAAGAGATTAGTTGTTCTTGGTGAATCAAATGAAAGGTTGTCGTTGTCTATACTAATTAAAAATAAAGACTTGGAAAGATAAAATTAAAGACGGTAAAAAGAAACAACAATGAAAGATTAAAACTTGACTAAAAGTAAATGACGAGGAATTAAAAGTAAAAAGGTAAATAATGCAAACTAAAACTTAAACTAAAAAGGAAGGCAAGTAAAAATGCAAATAAGGAAAAAGGCGGGAAAAGTAAAGCTTAAAACTAAAAACTGGAAAACACTCATTCGGAATAAAACAATTCATCCGGAATATGTCACTTATCCGGAATAAACTATTTGATTCGGAATAAGGTTTTGATCCGGAATAAAAAAAAAGGAAAAATGGTTGATTCAGAATAAAGGTTTGATCCGGAATAAAAAATAAGAAAAGTTTGATTCGGAATGTAAGCTGATCCGGAATGTTATTCCGAATGAAATCCCTTGATCCGGAATAATGGATATTCCGGATAAACACCACTGATCCGAAATGTTTAATATTCCGGATGGAGAAGGTTGATCCGGAATAATTATTCCGGATGAGTGAACTTAATTCATAATGAACAAAAAGGGAACTTGATCCGGAATAACGAAATATTCCGAATAAAGAGGCTTGATCCGGAATAACAAGTATTCCGAATAAAGGAGCTTGATCCGCAATATTCTGCTGAAACGATTGATTCGGAATGAAAGTCTGATCCGGAATAAACTGGGAGAAGAAACAGTAAGCATAGAACGAAGATCAGGGGAAAAAGAAGAGAGCACGAATTTAACCAAAACTAATCAAGATTAACCAAAAGATTACACCAAAACAACCACAAATGATCTACTAACAATAACCAATCAATCCAAATCAATAACACCAACAATCATAACCAAAATAATCAAAACCCACTTAATCAAAACTATAAAACTCAAGAACATGAACAATAAAAATGAAGAACAAATCAAACAAGAAAGGTAGAAGGAGATTAACAATAAAATAAAGATTCAAGAAAATTAAAAGTAAACTTACTTGAATTAAAAGGTGCAATACAAGAAATTAAAGTGCAAGAAATTAAATTGCAAGGTATGAAAATGGTGGAAGTGGTGGTTTGTCAAGCCACCCAACCACTACAAATGAAGGAAATCTAAACTATATATAGGGAGATTAGGTAGGAGCTTAGGAAGCTTCCTCCCTCTTTCTTCTTTCTTTAATTGCACATTTAAGTCCTTAATCTTCTTAATCTTTTGACTTTAATGACTTTGTCTCGAGATTTCTTCAAACTCGTCTTGTAATTCTTCAATAAATTAGACTTGAGTTCTTCGGCTTTTAGTAAACTTCCGTCTTTTGACTTTTTCTTCGATAAATCTTCAGAATTGGTCTTGGACTTCCGTTCTTTTTGCACTCTTGATTTCTTGACTTCGTCTTTCGTCTTTTCTTCGATAAAAGCCCGTGAATGCCCGTGTTTTCTCCACTTTTCACCTTTTCGTCCTAAATCACAACAAAAACACAAACCACGGGTTAAAGAGATAGAACAAGTACATAAAACAATCTGTCTTGGCCTTTATTAAAGAGATAGAAAATTATAAAACAAGTACATAAATAAAAAACATACCTTCGGGTTTTGGAAATGTCATGCATAATTGATAGGTGTGAAAACACCCATCCTTTAACCACTTAATTCTGGCTAAAACGAGACCAAAACACGTATTTAATATCATTTGTTTGGAATTATGTGTGGTTTTTGTGTTTATTGTGTTTTCAGAGTCGACCGGATGAATATTGAAGAAAACATGGGATTGCACGGGTTTTATCAAGGAAAAAAGACTCAAGACGAAGTCTATTGTCCAAGAGATGCAAAGGATTTGAAGTTATTGTGCCTATGTGAAGATTTATCGAAGAATAGAGCCAAAGATGGAAGATTCATATATGTCGAAGAACTCGAGTCTATTAAATAAAAGATTATAAGACGAGTTGGAATTATTCACCGACACTTCTCAAACCCAAGTCAGAAACGTTTATTTAAAGATGCGTGAAGACTAAAGAAGAAAGAAGAGAAAGGAGCCCAAACCAAAGCCCAATCACAAAGCCCACCACCATACACACGCCTATATAAAGGCCCTTACTTCACAAATTTCAAACACTTAGTTAGTCTTAGTTTAATTTTTCATTCTCTCTAGTTTTAGAGAGAGAAAGTTCTAAACTTTCTCTCACTAGATTTCATCTTTTTCTCTTTCTAGATCAAAACATTTGTATTACTTTTCATTAATCAAGATCAAGTTTTTATCTTTTAATCTTTGATCTCATCCTTCCTTTCTTTTACTTTTATTTTTTTTGGTACAAATCTCGTATGATCCGTGTTGTTCATCAATGATTTGTGCTTAAAAAGTTGATTACTTTTTATGTTTCCTTAAGTTTATACACTAATAAGCTTTAAGATCCTTGTTCTTATTGGCTTATTTGTTGATTTATTTTATTTACTTTTTAAAGTTTTATAAAAAGTTCATTTCTTTATTGATTCGATTTATAAGTTTGATTTTGAAGTTAGATAAGTTGTTCTTAAGTGCTTATTTGATCAGCTTATAGTTGGATTCGAGTTTGTTTTGGGAGTTAGCTTATTCCATAAGCTTATTTCCTTGGCTTTTTACTCGAATTTGCACCATTTTCAGAAAGGGTAACTCCCTTTTCCGATCGTATTCCGACCAAGCCACCTCCCTCTTTCCGATCGTGCGATCGGAAAAGGGTTTAGTGTTTTCCGATTATAGCAAGTTTGCCATTATTCCGATTGAGGCTTAATTTGAACATTCCGATTGATGCTCTTGCCTAGTATTCCGATTGTGCACCTTTTAAAACATTCCGATTAGTCTCACTAGTTCAATATTTTGATCAGTTTATCTCCCATATTCCGATCTATAGATCGGAATACTTTCCGATTGACCCTAGTTTGTTTGTTCCGATTTGATTGTTTTGCTATTCTCCGTTCTTACTTTCTTTTAGTAGTTTCCAATTAAGTTCTTATTTTTCACAAAGTTTTTCCAAGTGTTAGTTTTTATTGAATGTCCATTTATTTTTCTAATATAATCTTTAAAGTTTTCAAACATCTAATTTTAAACTCGTCTTTTCACGTTAATCATTTAAGTCTTTAACTTTACTCTTCGACACTTAATTTATTGTCATTAGTTTAAAATAGATAAACAAACCAACCACTTTTTAATAACCAAGAACAAATCATTCCACTAAGAGCTGAGATCAATTCGAGAGGACTGAGAGACATAAAATCTGGAACCCATAAAAAAACCAAGTATCAAATGGCGCCGCTGCCGGCTCTTCTCGTTAAGATCAAAAGTTTTTTGTGAGAACTTGGATTTTGGGATCCGTTCCCCGTGAACGTTACTTTTTCATAAAAATTTTCAAAAACACAAAAAAAATATAAAATTTTCAAAAATCCAAAAAAATTAAAAAACATAAAAACCAAAAATATTTTTGCTTTGTTTTTCTTTGTTCGTTCTTTTGCAGGTGTATGCGCACTCGATCCACGTCTTATCAAGAGCCCGAGCCTCTCGATACTTAGACATGGCCGGTGTACAAAACAACAACAACCCACCTTTCAACAACATGAACAATAACAACAACAATGAGCCTCTAACGGATAATCGCCCGATGATTGAACTGCTGCAAGCTCATGTAGATGGCAACACTGATCCAATTGTTATACCAGCATTTACAACTGATCCAATTCTTTTTCGGGGATGTTAATAGTCAAATTTTAATAAAGTGGTGTAGCTAGTTTAGAAGTCTTTGACATATTAGGCCCGTTGCGTTTATTTTGACTCAACCCGAATAGACTTATCTAAGTTTATTCTAGCTAGTATCCTTAACCATGTAGACCTTAATTGGTTTATTAGGTTAAGCATCCACGAATCTCATTACTTGAGATTTTAAATTGTGGAGAACGAGAAATGATAGAGTCAATTATAAGTCGGTATTCTTGCACAAGCTCACTTGGTGTAATTATTTGCCTATTCTCCCATCACTTGCTAATAAAATTATCTGCAATAAGTAAGGTCGTACGATTTGAAAAGTTACTTAGCTTCTAGCCCAAGATCGTTTAAAAGTTGCTCGGTAATGATAAGAGTTCATAGCCAAGGCATAACTTATGAAGCGGGGCGCGAAGATTGGCGAGTCCGAAAAGGCCCTAACAAGGCATGAGGATTCCATTTTATTGCTGAAGATCCAAAGTGATATGAAAAGCATTATTTCCAAAATCAATATGAAGGATCAAGAATCACGACGAAAAGCAATCAACTCCCATAAAGATCAATGGAGAAGTCTATCCGAAAAGACCCTAACAAGGTATGAGGATAAATAGATCCAAGTCCGAAAAGGAGGCGGATCGTTGTATCTCAAAATCCCAATTAGAGATTGAAGAATAATCATGAAGTCGTGGTCAACAAGGTTGGAGTACCCCTCAAAAGTCTCCAAGTGAAGAAACTCTATTAACGATGAGAAGACCATTATCTCAAGCACGTCTCTCAAGATATGAAGTATGAAGTACATGCCAAATGTCGGCCCGAGAAAGGTCTCAAATCGCGAACCAAGTTATGCCAAGATATGAACTTTTTGATATCTCGAGAAGCAGTTTTAAGAGATTTTGTCCTTTAGCTAACTATTGATCAAATCGTCCTACTTTGCTTTCAGCCTAAATAAACTATCGAAATAAGTCCAAAAATGCATCTTCATGATCATTCTAAGACAAAAATAAAATATAAGAGATACACCTAGGAATAAGGGAGTTTAAGCATTTAATTAAGCCATGTGTGTAAGTGTTTGAATTGCTAACTTATAATAACAATGATCTCGTTTTTAAGCTTAGTTTGGGGAACGTGAAACTTGAGGGTGATAAATCTTCGCAGCACCGAAGCCCTAATGTAAGTCCTCGATCTCTTTACTAGTTATTTCCACTTAAGCTATTTTCTATCCTCTTGTTTACATTAAAGTTTTAATTTCTCTTAGTACTTTCATTTTTGTTTAGTAGTATATTAATAAGGCCAAGGTTGATTGATTATGAGAAAAGTGTAAATGTGCTTTGTCACTAAGCATTGCATGAGGGCATGGCAATGGTTAAGTGTAGGGGATTTGATAGGTGTGAAAACACCCATCCTTTTACCACTTAATTCTGGCTAAAACGAGACCAAAACACGTATTTAATATCATTTGTTTGGAATTATGCGTGGTTTTTGTGTTTATTGTGTTTTCAGAGTCGACCGGATGAATATTGAAGAAAACATGGGACTGCACGGGTTATATCAAGGAAAAAAGACTCAAGACGAAGTCTATTGTCCAAGAGATGCAAAGGATTTTGAAGTTATTGTGCCTATGTGAAGATTTCTCGAAGAATAGAGCCAAAGATGGAAGATTCATATATGTCGAAGAACTCGAGTCTATTATATAAAAGATTATAAGACGAGTTGGAATTATTCACCGACACTTCTCAAATCCAAGTCGGAAACGTTTATATAAAGATGCGTGAAGACTAAAGAAGAAAGAAGAGAAAGGAGCCCAAACCAAAGCCCAATCACAAAGCCCACCACCATACACACGCCTATATAAAGGCCCTTACTTCACAAATTTCAAACACTTAGTTAGTCTTAGTTTAATTTTTCATTCTCTCCAGTTTTAGAGAGAGAAAGTTCTAAACTTTCTCTCACTAGATTTCATCTTTTTCTCTTTCTAGATCAAAACATTTGTATTACTTTTCATTAATCAAGATCAAGTTTTTTTCTTTTAATCTTTGATCTCATCCTTCCTTTCTTTTACTTTTATTTTTTTGGTACAAATCTCGTATGATCCGTGTTGTTCATCAATGATTTGTGCTTAAAAAGTTGATTACTTTTTATGTTTCCTTAAGTTTATACACTAATAAGCTTTAAGATCCTTGTTCTTATTGGCTTATTTGTTGATTTATTTTATTTACTTTTTAAAGTTTTATAAAAAGTTCATTTCTTTATTGATTTGATTTATAAGTTTGATTATTTGAAGTTAGATAAGTTGTTCTTAAGTGCTTATTTGATCAGCTTATAGTTGGATTCGAGTTTGTTTTGGGAGTTAGCTTATTCTATAAGCTTATTTCCTTGGCTTTTTACTCGAATTTGCACCATTTTCGGAAAGGGTAACTCCCTTTTCCGATCGTATTCCGACCAAGCCACGTCCCTCTTTCCGATCGTACGATCGGAAAAGGGTTTAGTGTTTTCCGATTATAGCAAGTTTGCCATTATTCCGATTGAGGCTTAATTTGAACATTCCGATTGATGCTCTTGCCTAGTATTCCGATTGTGCACCTTTTAAAACATTCCGATTAGTCTCACTAGTTCAATATTCCGATCAGTTTATCTCCCATATTCCGATCTATAGATCGGAATACTTTCCGATTGACCCTAGTTTGTTTGTTCCGATTTGATTGTTTTGCTATTCTCCGTTCTTACTTTCTGTTAGTAGTTTCCAATTAAGTTCTTATTTTTCACAAAGTTTTTCCAAGTGTTAGTTTTTATTGAATGTCCATTTATTTTTCTAATATAATCTTTAAAGTTTTCAAACATCTAATTTTAAACTCGTCTTTTCACGTTAATCATTTAAGTCTTTAACTTTACTCTTCGACACTTAATTTATTGTCATTAGTTTAAAATAGATAAACAAACCAACCACTTTTTAATAACCAAGAACAAATCATTCCACTAAGAGCTGAGATCAATTCGAGAGGACTGAGAGACATAAAATCTGGAACCCATAGAAAAACCAAGTATCAAATGGCGCCGCTGCCGGGGATCCTTATAACAATTGGATAAGCAATTATATAAGACTTATAACATACGGAAAGACTTTGGCGACGGTGAATGGACCAGACCAGCGGCTCTTCAACTTTCCAGAGAAGATCAAGAACTGAGAGTTCCACGTTGGTGATCAAGTCTTGCTTTTTAACTCTCGGTTGAAGATCTTCTCTGGAAAGTTGAAGAGCCGCTGGTCTAGTCCATTCACCGTCGCCAAAGTCTTTCCGTATGGGACCATTGAGCTTTCTCAGCCAAATGGGCCCAATTTCAAGGTGAATGGCCAGCGTCTGAAGTTGTACTTTGGTGAGGACATCTCTCAAGAGATGATTCCATCCCTTACCACGTTCCCCATGAACTAATATTGGGTCGAGTCAGGCTCGTGACTCGGTTATCAAAAACAAGCGCTCCTCGGGAGGCAGCCCGAGTATCTATCCTTTTATGTTTTTACCTCCTAAGTGTAGGGGGGCCTGTATAGGTGTTTGTTTTTGTGTGGTGATGTGATTACAAGGATAAGTGCACTCTTGGAACCTCTGAAGAACCGTGCTCCCGTGTTATCCGAAATCCAGTTCTATCTCTCAACTATCGTGATTAAATTTTCTTCATACTCTCATTTAAAATTGATCACTTTCGTCGTCTCTACCTTAACTTGATTTAACCAACGTGCACAATGTCATAAGTGTAGGGGAGATTTTTCCCACATGCTTAAACATTGAGGACAATGTTTATCTTAAGTGTAGGGGGACTTCTATCGAAGTTTTAAGTGGACTTTTCCATGAAAATGCCTTCATTTAACCGGAAAATCATATTTTTCAACATTTTTCAAATTTTTTATTAACTTTGGCCATTTAGTCGTAATTTTTAAATTTTTATCTTTGCTTTCATATGTATATATCCCGCAATAAAGTCAAATTTTAATAAAGTGGTGTAGCTAGTTTAGAAGTCTTTGACATATTAGGCCCGTTGCGATTATTTTGACTCAACCCGAATAGACTTATCTAAGTTTATTCTAGCTAGTATCCTTAACCATGTAGACCTTAATTGGTTTATTAGGCTAAGTATCCACGAATATCATTACTTGAGATTTTAAATTGTGGAGAACGAGAAATGATAGAGTCAATTATAAGTCGGTATTCTTGCACAAGCTCACTTGGTGTAATTATTTGCCTATTCTCCCATCACTTGCTAATAAAATTATCTGCAATAAGTAAGGTCGTACGATTTGAAAAGTTACTTAGCTTCTAGCCCAAGATCGTTTAAAAGTTGCTCGGTAATGATAAGAGTTCATAGCCAAGGCATAACTTATGAAGCGGGGCGCGAAGATTGGCGAGTCCGAAAAGGCCCTAACAAGGCATGAGGATTCCATTTTATTGCTGAAGATCCAAAGTGATATGAAAAGCATTATTTCCAAAATCAATATGAAGGATCAAGAATCACGTCGAAAAGCAATCAACTCCCATAAAGATCAATGGAGAAGTCTATTCGAAAAGACCCTAACAAGGTATGAGGATAAATAGATCCAAGTCCGAAAAGGAGGCGGATCGTTGTATCTCAAAATCCCAATTAGAGATTGAAGAATAATCATGAAGTCGTGGTCAACAAGGTTGGAGTACCCCTCAAAAGTCTCCAAGTGAAGAAACTCTATTAACGATGAGAAGACCATTATCTCAAGCACGTCTCTCAAGATATGAAGTATGAAGTACATGCCAAATATCGGCCCGAGAAAGGTCTCAAATCGCGAACCAAGTTATGCCAAGATATGAACTTTTTGATATCTCGAGAAGCAGTTTTAAGAGATTTTGTCCTTTAGCTAACTATTGATCAAATCGTCCTACTTTGCTTTCAGCCTAAATAAACTATCAAAATAAGTCATAAAATGCATCTTCATGATCATTCTAAGACAAAAATAAAATATAAGAGATACACCTAGGAATAAGGGAGTTTAAGCATTTAATTAAGCCATGTGTGTAAGTGTTTGAATTGCTAACTTATAATAACAATGATCTCGTTTTTAAGCTTAGTTTGGGGAACGTGAAATTGAGGGTGATAAATCTTCGTAGCACCGAAGCCCTAATGTAAGTCCTCGATCTCTTTACTAGTTATTTCCACTTAAGCTATTTTCTATCCTCTTGTTTACATTAAAGTTTTAATTTCTCTTAGTACTTTCATTTTTGTTTAGTAGTATATTAATCAGGCCAAGGTTGATTGATTATGAGAAATGTGTAAATGTGCTTTGTCACTAAGCATTGCATGAGGGCATGGCAATGGTTAAGTGTAGGGGATTTGATAGGTGTGAAAACACCCATCCTTTTACCACTTAATTCTGGCTAAAACGAGACAAAAATACGTATTTAATATAATTTGTTTGGAATTATGGGTGGTTTTTGTGTTTATTGTGTTTTCAGAGTCGACCGGATGAATATTGAAGAAAACATGGGACTGCACGGGTTTTATCAAGGAAAAAAGACTCAAGACGAAGTCTATTGTCCAAGAGATGCAAAGGATTTGAAGTTATTGTGCCTATGTGAAGATTTCTCGAAGAATAGAGCCAAAGATGGAAGATTCATATATGTCGAAGAACTCGAGTCTATTAAATAAAAGATTATAAGACGAGTTGGAATTATTCACCGACACTTCTCAAATCCAAGTCGGAAACGTTTATTTAAAGATGCGTGAAGACTAAAGAAGAAAGAAGAGAAAGGAGCCCAAACCAAAGCCCAATCACAAAGCCCACCACCATACACACGCCTATATAAAGGCCCTTACTTCACAAATTTCAAACACTTAGTTAGTCATAGTTTAATTTTTCATTCTCTCTAGTTTTAGAGAGAGAAAGTTCTAAACTTTCTCTCACTAGATTTCATCTTTTTCTCTTTCTAGATCAAAACATTTGTATTACTTTTCATTAATCAAGATCAAGTTTTTATCTTTTAATCTTTGATCTCATCCTTCCTTTCTTTTACTTTTATTTTTTTTGGTACAAATCTCGTATGATCCGTGTTGTTCATCAATGATTTGTGCTTAAAAAGTTGATTACTTTTTATGTTTCCTTAAGTTTATACACTAATAAGCTTTAAGATCCTTGTTCTTATTGGCTTATTTGTTGATTTATTTTATTTACTTTTTAAAGTTTTATAAAAAGTTCATTTCTTTATTGATTCGATTTATAAGTTTGATTATTTGAAGTTAGATAAGTTGTTCTTAAGTGCTTATTTGATCAGCTTATAGTTGGATTCGAGTTTGTTTTGGGAGTTAGCTTATTCCATAAGCTTATTTCCTTGGCTTTTTACTCGAATTTGCACCATTTTCAGAAAGGGTAACTCCCTTTTCCGATCGTATATTCCGACCAAGCCACCTCCCTCTTTCTGATCGTGCGATCGGAAAAGGGTTTAGTGTTTTCCGATTATAGCAAGTTTGCCATTATTCCGATTGAGGCTTAATTTGAACATTCCGATTGATGCTCTTGCCTAGTATTCCTATTGTGCACCTTTTAAAACATTCCGATTAGTCTCACTAGTTCAATATTCCGATCAGTTTATCTCCCATATTCCGATCTATAGATCGGAATACTTTCCGATTGACCCTAGTTTGTTTGTTCCGATTTGATTGTTTTGCTATTCTCCGTTCTTACTTTCTTTTAGTAGTTTCCAATTAAGTTCTTATTTTTCTCAAAGTTTTTCCAAGTGTTAGTTTTTATTGAATGTCCATTTATTTTTCTAATATAATCTTTAAAGTTTTCAAACATCTAATTTTAAACTCGTCTTTTCACGTTAATCATTTAAGTCTTTAACTTTACTCTTCGACACTTAATTTATTGTCATTAGTTTAAAATAGATAAACAAACCAACCACTTTTTAATAACCAAGAACAAATCATTCCACTAAGAGCTGAGATCAATTCGAGAGGACTGAGAGACATAAAATCTGGAACCCATAGAAAAACCAAGTATCAAATGGCGCCGCTGCCGGGGATCCTTATAACAATTGGATAAGCAATTATATAAGACTTATAACATACGGAAAGACTTTGGCGACGGTGAATGGACCAGACCAGCGGCTCTTCAACTTTCTAGAGAAGATCAAGAACCGAGAGTTCCACGTTGGTGATCAAGTCTTGCTTTTTAACTCTCGGTTGAAGATCTTCTCTGGAAAGTTGAAGAGCCGCTGGTCTGGTCCATTCACCGTCGCCAAAGTCTTTCCATATGGGACCATTGAGCTTTCTCAGCCAAATGGGCCCAATTTCAAGGTGAATGGCCAGCGTCTGAAGTTGTACTTTGGTGAGGACATCTCTCAAGAGATGATTCCATCCCTCACCACGTTCCCCATGAACTAATATTGGGTCGAGTCAGGCTCGTGACTCGGTTATCAAAAACAAGCGCTCCTCGGGAGGCAGCCCGAGTATCTATCCTTTTATGTTTTTACCTCCTAAGTGTAGGGGGACCTGTATAGGTGTTTGTTTTTGTGTGGTGATGTGATTACAAGGATAAGTGCACTCTTGGAACCTCTGAAGAACCGTGCTCCCGTGTTATCCGAAATCCAGTTCTATCTCTCAACTATCGTGATTAAATTTTCTTCATACTCTCATTTGAAATTGATCACTTTCGTCGTCTCTACCTTAACTTGATTTAACCAACGTGCACAATGTCATAAGTGTAGGGTAGATTTTTCCCACATTCTTAAACATTGAGGACAATGTTTATCTTAAGTGTAGGGGGGACTTCTATCGAAGTTTTAAGTGGACTTTTCCATGAAAATGCCTTCATTTAACCGAAAAATCATATTTTTCAACATTTTTCAAATTTTTTATTAACTTTGGCCATTTATTCGTAATTTTTAAATTTTTATCTTTGCTTTCATATGTATATATCCCGCAATAGAGTCAAATTTTAATAAAGTGGTGTAGCTAGTTTAGAAGTCTTTGACATATTAGGCCCGTTGCGATTATTTTGACTCAACCCGAATAGACTTATCTAAGTTTATTCTAGCTAGTATCCTTAACCATGTAGACCTTAATTGGTTTATTAGGCTAAGTATCCACGAATCTCATTACTTGAGATTTTAAATTGTGGAGAACAAGAAATGATAGAGTCAATTATAAGTCGGTATTCTTGCACAAGCTCACTTGGTGTAATTATTTGCCTATTCTCCCATCACTTGCTAATAAAATTATCTGCAATAAGTAAGGTCGTACGATTTGAAACGTTACTTAGCTTCTAGCCCAAGATCATTTAAAAGTTGCTCGGTAATGATAAGAGTTCATAGCCAAGGCATAACTTATGAAGCGGGGCGCGAAGATTGGCGAGTCCGAAAAGGCCCTAACAATGCATGAGGATTCCATTTTATTGCTGAAGATCCAAAGTGATATGAAAAGCATTATTTCCAAAATCAATATGAAGGATCAAGAATCACGACGAAAAGCAATCAACTCCCATAAAGATCAATGGAGAAGTCTATCCGAAAAGACCCTAACAAGGTATGAGGATAAATAGATCCAAGTCCGAAAAGGAGGCGGATCGTTGTATCTCAAAATCCCAATTAGAGATTGAAGAATAATCATGAAGTCGTGGTCAACAAGGTTGGAGTACCCCTCAAAAGTCTCCAAGTGAAGAAACTCTATTAACGATGAGAAGACCATTATCTCAAGCACGTCTCTCAAGATATGAAGTATGAAGTACATGCCAAATATCGGCCCGAGAAAGGTCTCAAATCGCGAACCAAGTTATGCCAAGATATGAACTTTTTGATATCCCGAGAAGCAGTTTTAAGAGATTTTGTCCTTTAGCTAACTATTGATCAAATCGTCCTACTTTGCTTTCAGCCTAAATAAACTATCGAAATAAGTCCAAAAATGCATCTTCATGATCATTCTAAGACAAAAATAAAATATAAGAGATACACCTAGGAATAAGGGAGTTTAAGCATTTAATTAAGCCATGTGTGTAAGTGTTTGAATTGCTAACTTATAATAACAATGATCTCGTTTTTTAGCTTAGTTTGGGGAACATGAAACTTGAGGGTGATAAATCTTCGCAACATCGAAGCCCTAATGTAAGTCCTCGATCTCTTTACTAGTTATTTCCACTTAAGCTATTTTCTATCCTCTTGTTTACATTAAAGTTTTAATTTCTCTTAGTACTTTCATTTTTGTTTAGTAGTATATTAATAAGGCCAAGGTTGATTGATTATGAGAAAAGTGTAAATGTGCTTTGTCACTAAGCATTGCATGAGGGCATGGCAATGGTTAAGTGTAGGGGATTTGATAGGTGTGAAAACACCCATCCTTTTACCACTTAATTCTGACTAAAACGTGACCAAAACACGTATTTAATATCATTTGTTTGGAATTATGCGTGGTTTTTGTGTTTATTGTGTTTTCAGAGTCGACCGGATGAATATTGAAGAAAACATGGGACTGCATGGGTTTTATCAAGGAAAAAAGACTCAAGACGAAGTCTATTGTCCAAGAGATGCAAAGGATTTGAAGTTATTGTGCCTATGTGAAGATTTATCGAAGAATAGAGCCAAAGATGGAAGATTCATATATGTCGAAGAACTCGAGTCCATTAAATAAAAGATTATAAGACGAGTTGGAATTATTCACCGACACTTCTCAAATCCATGTCGGAAACGTTTATTTAAAGATGCGTGAAGACTAAAGAAGAAAGAAGAGAAAGGAGCCCAAACCAAAGCCCAATCACAAAGCCCACCACCATACACACGCCTATATAAAGGCCCTTACTTCACAAATTTCAAACACTTAGTTAGTCTTAGTTTAATTTTTCATTCTCTCTAGTTTTAGAGAGAGAAAGTTCTAAACTTTCTCTCACTAGATTTCATCTTTTTCTCTTTCTAGATCAAAACATTTGTATTACTTTTCATTAATCAAGATCAAGTTTTTATCTTTTAATCTTTGATCTCATCCTTCCTTTCTTTTACTTTTATTTTTTTTGGTACAAATCTCGTATGATCCGTGTTGTTCATCAATGATTTGTGCTTAAAAAGTTGATTACTTTTTATGTTTTCTTAAGTTTATACACTAATAAGCTTTAAGATCCTTGTTCTTATTGGCTTATTTGTTGATTTATTTTATTTACTTTTTAAAGTTTTATAAAAAGTTCATTTCTTTATTGATTCGATTTATAAGTTTGATTATTTGAAGTTAGATAAGTTGTTCTTAAGTGCTTATTTGATCAGCTTATAGTTGGATTCGAGTTTGTTTTGGGAGTTAGCTTATTCCATAAGCTTATTTCCTTGGTTTTTTACTCGAATTTGCACCATTTTCGGAAAGGGTAACTCCCTTTTCCGATCGTATATTCCGACCAAGCCACCTCCCTCTTTCCGATCGTGCGATCGGAAAAGGGTTTAGTGTTTTCCGATTATAGCAAGTTTGCCATTATTCCGATTGAGGCTTAATTTGAACATTCCGATTGATGCTCTTGCCTAGTATTCCTATTGTGCACCTTTTAAAACATTCCGATTAGTCTCACTAGTTCAATATTCCGATCAGTTTATCTCCCATATTCCGATCTATAGATCGGAATACTTTCCGATTGACCCTAGTTTGTTTGTTCCGATTTGATTGTTTTGCTATTCTCCGTTCTTACTTTCTTTTAGTAGTTTCCAATTAAGTTCTTATTTTTCACAAAGTTTTTCCAAGTGTTAGTTTTTATTGAATGTCCACTTATTTTTCTAATATAATCTTTAAAGTTTTCAAACATCTAATTTTAAACTCGTCTTTTCACGTTAATCATTTAAGTCTTTAACTTTACTCTTCGACACTTAATTTATTGTCATTAGTTTAAAATAGATAAACAAACCAACCACTTTTTAATAACCAAGAACAAATCATTCCACTAAGAGCTGAGATCAATTCGAGAGGACTAAGAGACATAAAATCTGGAACCCATAGAAAAACCAAGTATCAAATGGCGCCGCTGCCGGGGATCCTTATAACAATTGGATAAGCAATTATATAAGACTTATAACATACGGAAAGACTTTGGCGACGGTGAATGGACCAGACCAGCGGCTCTTCAACTTTCCAGAGAAGATCAAGAACCGAGAGTTCCACGTTGGTGATCAAGTCTTGCTTTTTAACTCTCGGTTGAAGATCTTCTCTGGAAAGTTGAAGAGCCGCTGGTCTGGTCCATTCACCGTCGCCAAAGTCTTTCCGTATGGGACCATTGAGCTTTCTCAGCCAAATGGGCCCAATTTCAAGGTGAATGGCCAGCGTCTGAAGTTGTACTTTGGTGAGGACATCTCTCAAGAGATGATTCCATCCCTCACCACGTTCCCCATGAACTAATATTGGGTCGAGTCAGGCTCGTGACTCGGTTATAAAAAACAAGCGCTCCTCGGGAGGTAGCCCGAGTATCTATCCTTTTATGTTTTTACCTCCTAAGTGTAGGGGGACCTGTATAGGTGTTTGTTTTTGTGTGGTGATGTGATTACAAGGATAAGTGCACTCTTGGAACCTCTGAAGAACCGTGCTCCCGTGTTATCCGAAATCCAGTTCTATCTCTCAACTATCGTGATTAAATTTTCTTCATACTCTCATTTGAAATTGATCACTTTCGTCGTCTCTACCTTAACTTGATTTAACCAACGTGCACAATGTCATAAGTGTAGGGGAGATTTTTCCCACATGCTTAAACATTGAGGACAATGTTTATCTTAAGTGTAGGGGGACTTCTATCGAAGTTTTAAGTGGACTTTTCCATGAAAATGCCTTCATTTAACCGGAAAATCATATTTTTCAACATTTTTCAATTTTTTTATTAACTTTGGCCATTTAGTCGTAATTTTTAAATTTTTATCTTTGCTTTCATATGTATATATCCCACAATAAAGTCAAATTTTAATAAAGTGGTGTAGCTAGTTTAGAAGTCTTTGACATATTAGGCCTGTTGCGATTATTTTGACTCAACCCGAATAGACTTATCTAAGTTTATTCTAGCTAGTATCCTTAACCATGTAGACCTTAATTGGTTTATTAGGCTAAGTATCCACGAATCTCATTACTTGAGATTTTAAATTGTGGAGAACGAGAAATGATAGAGTCAATTATAAGTCGGTATTCTTGCACAAGCTCACTTGGTGTAATTATTTGCCTATTCTCCCATCACTTGCTAATAAAATTATCTGCAATAAGTAAGGTCGTACGATTTGAAAAGTTACTTAGCTTCTAGCCCAAGATCGTTTAAAAGTTGCTCGGTAATGATAAGAGTTCATAGCCAAGGCATAACTTATGAAGCGGGGCGCGAAGATTGGCGAGTCCGAAAAGGCCCTAACAAGGCGTGAGGATTCCATTTTATTGCTGAAGATCCAAAGTGATGTGAAAAGCATTATTTCGAAAATCAATATGAAGGATCAAGAATCACGACGAAAAGCAATCAACTCCCATAAAGATCAATGGAGAAGTCTATCCGAAAAGACCCTAACAAGGTATGAGGATAAATAGATCCAAGTCCGAAAAGGAGGCGGATCGTTGTATCTCAAAATCCCAATTAGAGATTGAAGAATAATCATGAAGTCGTGGTCAACAAGGTTGGAGTACCCCTCAAAAGTCTCCAAGTGAAGAAACTCTATTAACGATGAGAAGACCATTATCTCAAGCACGTCTCTCAAGATATGAAGTATGAAGTACATGCCAAATATCGGCCCGAGAAAGGTCTCAAATCGCGAACCAAGTTATGCCAAGATATGAACTTTTTGATATCCCGAGAAGCAGTTTTAAGAGATTTTGTCCTTTAGCTAACTATTGATCAAATCGTCCTACTTTGCTTTCAGCCTAAATAAACTATCGAAATAAGTCCAAAAATGCATCTTCATGATCATTCTAAGACAAAAATAAAATATAAGAGATACACCTAGGAATAAGGGAGTTTAAGCATTTAATTAAGCCATGTGTGTAAGTGTTTGAATTGCTAACTTATAATAACAATGATCTCGTTTTTAAGCTTAGTTTGGGGAACATGAAACTTGAGGGTGATAAATCTTCGCAGCACCGAAGCCCTAATGTAAGTCCTCGATCTCTTTACTAGTTATTTCCACTTAAGCTATTTTCTATCCTCTTGTTTACATTAAAGTTTTAATTTCTCTTAGTACTTTCATTTTTGTTTAGTAGTATATTAATAAGGCCAAGGTTGATTGATTATGAGAAAAGTGTAAATGTGCTTTGTCACTAAGCATTGCATGAGGGCATGGCAATGGTTAAGTGTAGGGGATTTGATAGGTGTGAAAACACCCATCCTTTTACCACTTAATTCTTGCTAAAACGAGACCAAAACACGTATTTAATATCATTTGTTTGGAATTATGCGTGGTTTTTGTGTTTATTGTGTTTTCAGAGTCAACCGGATGAATATTGAAGAAAACATGGGATTGCACGGGTTTTATCGAGGAAAAAGACTCAAGACGAAGTCTATTGTCCAAGAGATGCAAAAGATTTGAAGTCATTGTGCCTATTTGAAGATTTATCGAAGAATAGAGCCAAAGATGGAAGATTCATATATGTCGAAGAACTCGAGTCTATTAAATAAAAGATTATAAGACGAGTTGGAATTATTCACCGACACTTCTCAAATCCAAGTCGGAAACATTTATTTAAAAGATGCGTGAAGACTAAAGAAGAAAGAAGAAAAAGGAGCCCAAACCAAAGCCCAATCACAAAGCCCACCACCATACACACGCCTATATAAAGACCTTACTTCACAAAAATTCACACTGAGTTTTACACTTAGTTTTTTTGGTAGTTTTTAGTTTTAGAGAGAGAAAGTTCTAAACTTTCTCTCACTAGATTTCATCTTTTTCTTTTTATAGATCAAAACATTTGTATTACTTTTCATTAATCAAGATCAAGTTTTTAATTTTTAATCTTTAATCTCATCCTTCCTTTGTTTTACTTTTATTGATTTTGGTACAAATCTCGTATGATCCGTGTTGTTCATCAATGATTTGTGCTTAAAAAGTTGATTACGTTTTATGTTTCCTTAAGTTTATACATAAATAAGCTTTGAGATCCTTGTTCTTATTGGCTTATTTGTTGATTTATCTTATTTACTTTATAAAAGTCTTATAAAAAGTTCATCTTTTTATTGATTTGATTTAAAAGTTGTTTATTTTGAGTTTAGAAAAGTTGTTTTGAGTGCTTAATTGATCAGCTTAAGTTTGGATTCGAGCTAGCTTAGTGATTAGCTTATTCATAGCTTATTTACTTTGCTTAAAATTCGGATCAAAAGGGATTTCGGAAAGGGTCATAAACCCCTTTCCGATTGGTGTTTTCCGACCAAGCACACCCCCTCTTTCCGATCTACCGATCGGAAAAGGGTTTAGATTTTCCGATTGCTGCCTTCTTCCATATTCCGATTGGTCCCTCTCTTCCATATTCCGATTGTCTTTATCTTTTGATTATTCCGATTGGTGAGTTTCGCAAGCATTCCGATTTGAGTAGTCTCGAGGATTCCGATTGTGCAAATTTAGTACATTCCGATTGCCCCACCTTTTTGCGTATTCCGATCATTAGATCGGAATACATTCCGATTGCACCATTTTAGTGATATTCCGATTTAACTTGTTTTTCCATACTTCGATTTTACTTTCTTTTAGTACTTTTCAATTAAGTTCTTATTTTTCGCAAAGTTTTCCAAGTGTTAGTTTTTATTGAATGTCCATTTATTTTTCTAATATAATCCTTATAGTTTTCAAACATCTAATTTTAAACGTGTCTTTTTACTTAAATCATTTAAGTCTTTAGCTTTACTCTTCGACACTTAATTTCTTATCATTAGTTTAAAATAGATAAACAAACCAAACTCCTTTTTATTAACCAAAAACAAATCATTCCACTTAAGGCCGAGATCAATTCGAGAGGATATCGAGAGAACAAACCTGAACCATAGCAAAATCAAAGTATCAAATGGCGCCGCTGCCGGGGATCGAACCCGGGTCACCCGCGTGACAGGCGGGAATACTTACCACTATACTACAACGACTAAATGCTAATAACAATTGGATCAGCATTTTTATAACAAGAAATAAAAATGGTGGAAGTGGTGGTTTGTCAAACCACCCAACAACATGAAAATGAAACCAGGATCATCTATATATAGGGGTGGTTAGGGAGGAGCTTAGGAAGCTTCCTCCCTCTTTCCTCTTTGCCTTAATTGCACACTTAAGTCCTTTTCTTCTTTATCTTTTGTTAATCTTGGACTTTTTCTTGGGATTTCTTTAACTCGTCTTGATTTTTCTTTATAAATAAGACTCGAGTTCTTCGGCTTCTTAGTAAACTTCCGTCCTTTGACTTTTTCTTCGATAAATCTTCAGAATTGGTCTTGGACTTCCGTTCTTTTTCCACTCTTGATCTTTCGACTTCATCTTTCGTCTTTTTCTTCGATAAAAGCCCGTGAATGCCGTGTTTTCTCCACTTTTCACCTTTTCGTCCTAAATCACAACAAAAACACAAACCACGCATTATTCCGACATAAATGACATAAAATACACGTTTTGGCTTGGTTATTATTGCAATTAAGTGGTAAAAAGGATGGGTGTTTTCACACCTATCAAATCCCCTACACTTAACCATTGCAATGTCCTCATGCAATGCATTAGTTACAAAGCACGTTTTACATTTTCCATCATAATCAACCTACCTTGGCCTTTTTTAAATAACTAAGGAAAATCAAAAAGATAGAAAATAACAAGATGCAATAAGGAAGAAACTTGTAAAGAAATCTAAGACTTACATTAGGGCTTGTGTGTCATGAATGTTCATCACCCTCAAGTTTCACGTTCCCCATGCCAAGCTCAAAAAAAAGATCATTGTTAGCACAAGTTAGCATAACAAACACTTACTCATGTGGTTCAATTAATCACTTAAACTCCCTTATTCCTACGAGTATCTCTTATATTTTATTGATGTCTTGAATGATCACGAGGATGCATTGTTGACTTATTTCGATAATTTATTTAGGCTGATAGCAAAGTTGGACGATTTGATCAATAGTTAGCTAAAGGACAAAATCTCTTAAAACTGCTTCTCGGGATATCAAAAAGTTCATATCTTGGCATAACTTGGTTCACGATTTGAGACCTTTCTCGGGCCGATATTTGGCATGTACTTCATACTTCATATCTTCGAGAGACGTTTTTGAGATAATGGTCTTCTCTTCGTTAATAGAGTGAGTTTCTTCACTTGGAGACTTTTGATGGGTACTCCAACTTTGTTGACCACGACTTCATGATTATTTCTTTAATCTCTAATTGGGATTTTGAGATACAACGATCCGCCTCCTTTTCGGACTTGGATCTATGAATCCTCATACCTTGTTAGGGTCTTTTCGGATAGACATCTCCATGATCTTTATGGGAGTTGATTGCTTTTCGTCGTGAGTCTTGATCCTTCATATTGATTTTGGGAATAATGCTTTTCACATCACTTTGGATCTTCAGCAATAAAATGGAATCCTCATGCCTTGTTAGGGCCTTTTCGGACTCGCCAATCTTCGCGCCCCGCTTCATAAGTTATGCCTTGGCTATGAATTCATATCATTACCGAGCAACTTTTAAATGATCTTGGGCTAGAAGCTAAGTAACTTTTCAAATTGTACGACCTTACTTATTGCAGATAATTTATTAGCAAGTGATGGGAGAAAATGATCATAATTAACTCACATAAGTTAATGAGAGAATACCAAACTTGTAACCAACTCTATCATTTCTCGTTCTCCACAATTTAAAATCTCAAGGAATGAGACTCGTGGATTCTTAGCCTAATAAACCAATTAAGGTCTACATGGTTAAGGATACTAGCTAGAGTGAACTTGGATAAGTAAACTCGGGTTGAGTCAAAATATTCACAACGGGCCTAATATATCTAAGATATCTAAACTTGCTAAAACCATTTTATTAAAATGCTAGAAAGTAACAAAAATAAAGGAGACTACAACTAGGCCAAAATCAGATTAAAAATTTTGAAAAATGTCGAAAAATTGATTTTCCGGTTAAAATGAGGGCAAATACAAGGAAAAGACCACTTAACTTCGATAGAAGTCCCCCTACACTTAATATAAACATTGTCCTCAATGTTTAAGCATGTGGGAGTAAACTCCCCTACACTTAGGACATTGTGCACTTTGTTTAAATCTCGTTAAGGAAAAGACAACTAAAGAGATTCCTATTTTAATATTGAGAAATATAAAATAGTGAATCGAAAAGAGTTTAGGATAGAACCGGGAAGATGGGAACACGGAATCACGGTTCGTCAAAAGTCATCAAGAGTGTGTCTTTGAAGCTCTAATCCCTGCACATGATAAGAAAGAGAAAAAGAAATACCAACGGGGCTCCCCCTACACTTATGGTGAAAACAGGAAAGATAGATAGATAATTGGGTTGCCTCCCAAAAAGCGCTTGTTTATATTAACCGAGTCACGAGCCTGACTCGTCCCCGAATTAAATGGTCCATGGGGAAGCCTCGTATGTAATACCGGGATCAAAGACCTTGTCCTCGTTCCCGGAGGACATCAATAAAGGAGAGGTAGGAGGATAAGTCTTGAATGGTAAAAAGGTCCTCTCAATACCAGAAAAGCAAGTGAAGTCCAGATTGACGGGAGGTGGGGTGGGTAAGGGAATCACATTGTCATCCTCCAAAGATAATGGAGGCAGACCAATTGGCAAAGCCGTAGAAGTATCAATCATAGAATGGTCAATGTCACCTCCCGGGTCAAAGCATTTATCCTCATGATCGTAGAGAAGGAGTGTAGAAACTCGTTTGAGAAGACCACGATCAAGTACGAAACCATCATTCATTTGTGGGGATTGTTGATAAGTTAAATCCTCACGAATGTGGTAAACGTAATTCTCATAAGAGGAGTGTTGATTAGGTAACTCCTCGAGAATAGGATGTTTGGGCATGTGAGTTGGTTCGTCATTATTATGAAAAATAAGACGTTCCAACTCATCAAGTTCGGCATCGATGTTGGAAAAGTCGACCTCGCTTGTAGGTGGAAGCGGAGGCAAAAGAGCTAGCTCTCGGTCGATAATTTCCGCAATCTCTGGCTCGAAGACGAAATCATCATACTCACCACATGTTGAACTCTCGTTGGGAGGATCAAATATCGGATGTGGAGTTATGAGTATGTGATCATTGACTAGCGAAGCAAAGTTGTCCGTAAGCTCCACAAAAGTCGGCACATCACACAAATTTTCCAGAACACCCGCGGGCTCACTTGGGATGACGACAAGTTCCTCGACACTAGACTTTAGGGATTTGTCCGATTCCATAGCCGAGATAATGTCAAGATGCTGATCCTCCATTCTGAGAGAGCCAACGGGCTCCTCGGGTGTGATAGCAATAGACGAAGGAGGAAGGGGAGAAGTTTTGCTTTGCTTTAGAAATTCCTCCTCGTCGAAAATAACCTCAATATCGTCATCGCTCTCCTCATTACCTAAAGGGCCAATAATAAGCTCAGGGATATGAGTGCTCGTCTGATCTCGCTGCTGTAAAAATGACTCCATATAAGTTTGCATTGTGTGTAAAAGCTCTTTGCTTTGTTCTTGAAAAGCTGCAGCAAGATCGTTTCTTTGTTCTTGAAAGGCTGTAGCAAGATCGTCAATTGGTTCTTGGTAACTCATCCCGTGACGAGGCTGATGATCAATTGGGTATTGCAGGGGTTGGTCAAAACTGGAAGGGGTATAATTATAGTAATTGTGATCCCGTGTAGGACAGTGAAAACTTTCGTGAGGACCTCCACAGTTGTTGCAAAACGGGTGAGGAAAAAGACTGGGTGCGTCTTGTGGATAGCTATTTTCATTGTCATAATTGTACCCCGGTTCTTGCCCGTGACCATACGGGTATCGAACCAGGCACGAAACATGCCAATGAGAATCGCTTCCACAATAGATGCACGGGGGAACAGGATGTGGGTTCAAAAAGAATGAATTAGTCGAGTTGCACAAGGGACAAAATCCGAATTGTGTGTTGTCGATATCGTTTCCACACCGCTCACATGTACACCATTGACAAGAGTCGTTCCCGTACAATCGTCTCCCACACCCGACGCAATGGACATAAAAATCCATGGAGAAAGATAGATAAGCAAGAAGAATATTTTTGGTGCAAAACTTTGAAAAAGAAATGCTTTTTAAGATTTTTCAAATGTTTTTGGATTTTTTTTTTTTGTTTTGTTTTGAAAATTTTTGACTCTAAAAATAACGTTCACAAGTGAACGAATCCCAAAAGCCAACGCGTCTCTCACAAAAAACCATTAATCTTCACGAAAAGAGCCGACAGCGTTAATAAAAATATTAAACTGCATTATACGACAACTGAAAAAGAGCTTTTAGCTGTTGTCTATGCCTTTGAAAAGTTCCGCCCCTATCTTGTCCTTTCCACCACAATCATTTACACTGATCATTCTGCGTTGAAGTACTTGTTGACAAAGCAAGATTCCAAACCAAGACTTCTTCGCTGGGTTTTGCTGCTCCAGGAATTTAAAATCGAAATTCGCGATAAAAAAGGAGCTGAAAACCTAGCCGCGGATCATCTCAGCAGACTTGAGGATCCTTCCCAAGGGGATCATCCGAACAAAGAAATCAACGATTCTTTTCCCTTGGAGACCTTAATGTCTATCAACTCGACTTCTGACGAAACCCCGTGGTTTGCGGACATTGCAAACTACTTGGCGGGTGGAATTCTCGTTGACGGGTTAACATCCCAGAAAAAGAAGAAGTTCTTTAACGACATTAAGACTTACTTTTGGGATGACCCCTATCTATTCAAACAATGTGCCGACTTGATTATTCGTCGATGTGTTGATGGACCGACAGCTTTAGAAATCCTTGATGCTTGCCACAAAGGACCCACCGGTGGTCACTTTGGTCCCAACTACACCGCCAAAAAAGTGTTTGATTCGGGATTTTATTGGCCCACCATCTATCGTGATGCTCACGAGATGGTTAAACAATGTGATGCTTGCCAAAAACAAGGCACTATCACACATAAAGATGAGATGCCTCAAAATTTCATACAGGAATGTGAAATTTTTGATGTTTGGGGTATCGACTTTATGGGGCCATTCCCTTCATCTATAGGAAACAAATACATCCTTGTTGCCGTTGACTACGTTTCCAAATGGGTTGAAGCGAAAGCTTTACCCACTAATGATGCAAGGGTGGTTTGTAACTTTTTGAAATCGCTGTTCGCTCGATTCGGCGTTCCTCGTGCTATTATCAGTGACCGCGGGACTCATTTTTGCAACGATCAATTTGCAAGAGTCATGGCTAAGTATGGTGTCAATCACCGTCTTTCCACCGCTTATCATCCCCAAACCAATGGGCAAGCCGAGATATCCAACCATGGATTGAAGCGAATTTTGGAACGTACTGTGGGAGAGCATCGTGCCGCGTGGGCCGATAAGTTAGATGATGCTCTGTGGGCTTTCTGTACTGCTTACAAGACCCCGATCGGTTATACACCTTATCGTCTTGTGTACGGGAAAGCATGCCGCCTTCCCATCGAGCTGGAGCATAAGGCGCACTGGGCCTTGAAGTGGGCTAACTTCGACATCAACAAAGCTGGTGATCATCGCAAGATTCAACTCAACGAGCTCAACGAACTGAGGGATGAAGCTTATGGAACTCGCTGATCTACAAGGAGAAGACGAAGATCCTTCATGACGCCAAAATCAAGAACTGAGAGTTCCACGTTGGTGATCAAGTCTTACTTTTTAACTCTCGGTTGAAGATCTTCTCTGGCAAGTTGAAGAGCCGCTGGTCTGGTCCATTCACCGTCGCCAAAGTCTTTCCATATGGGACCATTGAGCTTTCTCAGCCAAATGGGCCCAATTTCAAGGTGAATGGCTAGCGTCTGAAGCTATACTTTGGTGAGGACACCTCTCAGGAGGTGATTCCATCCCTCACCACGTTCCCCATGAACTAATTTTGGGTCGAGTCAGGATCGTGACTCGGTTATCAAACACAAGCGCTCCTCGGGAGGCAGCCCGAGTATCTATCCTTTTATGTTTAACTCCTTAAGTGTAGTGGGAGCCTCTATTGGTTGTTTGTATTTGTGTGGTGATGTGATTACAGGGATTAGTGCACTCTTGGAATCTTTGAAGAACCGTGCTCCCGTGTTATCCGAGATCCGGTTCTATCTCTCAACTATTGTGAGTCAATTTTCTTCATACTCACATTTGAAATTGATCACTTTAGTCGTCCCTTCCTTAACTTGAATTAACCAACGTGCACAATGTCATAAGTGTAGGGGAGACTTTTCCCACATGCTTAAACATTGAGGACAATGTTTATCTTAAGTGTAGGGGGGACTTCTATTGAAGTTTTAAGTGGACTTTTCCAGGAAAACGCCTTCATTTAACCAGAAAATCATCTTTTTCAACATTTTTCAAATTTTTTATTAACTTTGGCCGTTTAGTTGTAATTTTTAAATTTTTATCGTTGCTTTCATATGTATAGATCCCGCAATAAAGTCAAATTTTAATAAAGTGGTGTAGCTAGTTTAGAAGTCTTTGACATATTAGGCCCGTTGCGTTTATTTTGACTCAACCCGAATAGACTTATCTAAGTTTATTCTAGCTAGTATCCTTAACCATGTAGACCTTAATTGGTTTATTAGGCTAATCATCCACGAGTCTCATTACTTGAGATTTTAAATTGTGGAGAACGAGAGATGATAGAGTCAATTATAAGTCGGTATTCTTGAACAAGCTCACTTGGTGTAATTATTTGCCTATTCTCCCATCACTTGCTAATAATTTATCTGCAATAAGTAAGGTCGTACGATTTGAAAAGTTACTTAGCTTCTAGCCCAAGATCGTTTAAAAGTTGCTCGGTAATGATAAGAGTTCATAGCCAAGGCATAACTTATGAAGCAGGGCGCGAAGATTGGCGAATCCGAAAAGGCCCTAACAAGGCATGAGGATTCCATTTTATTGCTAAAGATCCAAAGTGATGTGAAAAGCATTATTCCCAAAGTCAATATGAAGGATCAAGACTCACGACGAAAAGCAATCAACTCCCATAAAGATCATGGAGAAGTCTATCCGAAAAGACCCTAACAAGGTATGAGGATAAATAGATCCAAGTCCGAAAAGGAGGCGGATCGTTGTATCTCAAAATCCCAAATAGAGATTGAAGAAATAATCATGAAGTCGTGGTCAACAAAGTTGGAGTACCTCTCAAAAGTCTCCAAGTGAAGAAACCCTATGAACGATGAGAAGACCATTATTTCAAGAACGTCTCTCGAAGATATGAAGTATGAAGTACATGCCAAATATCGGCCCGAGAAAGGTCTCAAATCGTGAACCAAGTTATGCCAAGATATGAACTTTTTGATATCCTGAGAAGCAGTTTTAAGAGATTTTGTCCTTTAGCTAACTATTGATCAAATCGTCCTACTTTGCTTTCAGCCTAACTAACTATCGAAATAAGTCCAAAAATGCATCTTCTTGATCATTCTAAGACAAAAATAAAATATAAGAGATACACCTAGGAATAAAGGAGTTTAAGCATTTAATTAAGCCATGTGTGTGAGTGTTTGAATTGCTAACTTATAATAACAATGATCTCGTTTTTAAGCTTAGTTTGGGGAACGTGAAACTTGAGGGTGATAAATCTTCGCAGCACTGAAGCCCTAATGTAAGTCCTCGATCTCTTTACAAGTTATTTCCACGTAGCTATTTTCTATCCTTTTGTTTACTTTAAAGTTTTAATTTCTCTTAGTACTTTAATTTTTGTTTAAGTAGTATTTTAATAAGGACAAGGTTGATTGATCATGAGAAAAGTGTAAATGTGCTTTGTCACTAAGCATTACATGAGGGCATGGCAATGGTTAAGTGTAGGGGATTTGATAGGTGTGAAAACACCCATCCTTTTACCACTTAATTCTGGCTAAAACGAGACCAAAACACGTATTTAATATCATTTGTTTGGAATTATGCGTGGTTTTTGTGTTTATTGTGTTTTCAGAGTCGACCGGATGAATATTGAAGAAAACATGGGATTGCACGGGTTTTATCAAGGAAAAAAGACTCAAGACGAAGTCTATTGTCCAAGAGATGCAAAGGATTTGAAGTTATTGTGCCTATGTGAAGATTTATCGAAGAATAGAGCCAAAGATGGAAGATTCATATATGTCAAAGAACTCGAGTCTATTAAATAAAAGATTATAAGACGAGTTGGAATTATTCACCGACACTTCTCAAATCCAAGTCGGAAACGTTTATTTAAAGATGCGTGAAGACTAAAGAAGAAAGAAGAGAAAGGAGCCCAAACCAAAGCCCAATCACAAAGCCCACCACCATACACACGCCTATATAAAGGCCCTTACTTCACAAATTTCAAACACTTAGTTAGTCTTAGTTTAATTTTTCATTCTCTCTAGTTTTAGAGAGAGAAAGTTCTAAACTTTCTCTCACTAGATTTCATCTTTTTCTCTTTCTAGATCAAAACATTTGTATTACTTTTCATTAATCAAGATCAAGTTTTTATCTTTTAATCTTTGATCTCATCCTTCCTTTCTTTTACTTTTATTTTTTTTGGTACAAATCTCGTATGATCCGTGTTGTTCATCAATGATTTGTGCTTAAAAAGTTGATTACTTTTTATGTTTCCTTAAGTTTATACACTAATAAGCTTTAAGATCCTTGTTCTTATTGGCTTATTTGTTGATTTATTTTATTTACTTTTTAAAGTTTTATAAAAAGTTCATTTCTTTATTGATTCGATTTATAAGTTTGATTATTTGAAGTTAGATAAGTTGTTCTTAAGTGCTTATTTGATCAGCTTATAGTTGGATTTGAGTTTGTTTTGGGAGTTAGCTTATTCCATAAGCTTATTTCCTTGGCTTTTTACTCGAATTTGCACCATTTTCGGAAAGGGTAACTCCCTTTTCCGATCGTATTCCGACCAAGCCACCTCCCTCTTTCCGATCGTGCGATCGGAAAAGGGTTTAGTGTTTTCCGATTATAGCAAGTTTACCATTATTCCGATTGAGGCTTAATTTGAACATTCCGATTGATGCTCTTGCCTAGTATTCCGATTGTGCACCTTTTAAAACATTCCGATCAGTCTCACTAGTTCAATATTCCGATCAGTTTATCTCCCATATTCCGATCTATAGATCGGAATACTTTCCGATTGACCCTAGTTTGTTTGTTCCGATTTGATTGTTTTGCTTTTCTCCGTTCTTACTTTCTTTTAGTAGTTTCCATATAAGTTCTTATTTTTCACAAAGTTTTTCCAAGTGTTAGTTTTTATTGAATGTCCATTTATTTTTCTAATATAATCTTTAAAGTTTTCAAACATCTAATTTTAAACTCGTCTTTTCACGTTAATCATTTAAGTCTTTAACTTTACTCTTTGACACTAAATTTATTGTCATTAGTTTAAAATAGATAAACAAACCAACCACTTTTTAATAACCAAGAACAAATCATTCCACTAAGAGCTGAGATCAATTCGAGAGGACTGAGAGACATAAAATCTGGAACCCATAGAAAAACCAAGTATCAATAATCATCATCCTCAAGTTTTCACTTTCTCCAAACCAAGCTTAAAAACGAGATCATTGTTATTACAAGTTAGCAAACTAACACGAACTCATGTGGGCCAATTATTCACTTAGACTACCTTATTCCTAGGTGTATCTCTTATATTTTATTATTGTCTTGAATGATCACGAGGATGCATTGTTGACTTATTTTGATAGTTTATTAGGCTGAAAATAAAGTGGGACGATTTAATCAATAGTTAGCTAAAGGACAAAATCTTTTAAAACTGCTTCTCGGGACCTCAAAAAGTTCATATCTTGGCATAACTCGATTCGCGATTTGAGACCTTTCTCGGACCGATATTTGGCAGCGACTTCATACTTCAAATCTTGAGAGACGTTCATAAAATAATGGCCTTCTCTTCATAATAGGAATTTCTTCACTTGAAGTTTTGAGAGATTCTTCATAAATGGACCACGACTTCTTCATTTTTCTCCTATCATTACTTTGGACTTTGATATACAACGATCCGCCTCCTTTTTGGACTTGGATCTATTTATCCTCATACCTTGTTAGGGCCTTTTTTGATAGACTTCTCCATGATCTTTTGGGAGTACTTGCTTTTTGTCGTGTGTCTCGATCCTTCATATTGATTATCGATAAATGATTCTTCACATCACATGGGATCTTTAGCAACAAAATGTAGCCCTCATGTCTTGTTAGGACCTTTTTGGATTCGCCAATCTGCGCATCCCGCTTCAATAAGTTATGCCTTGGCTATGAACTCTAGTCCATACCGAGCAACTTTTAAACGATCTTGGGCTAGAAGCTAAGTAACTTTTCAAATCGTACAACCTTATTTATTGTAGATAAATTTATTAACAAGCGATGGGAGAATAGGCTTATAATTAACTCACATAAATTCACGAAAGAATACCAAACTTATAATTGACTTTATCATCTCTCGTTCTCCACAATTTAAAATCTCAAGGAATGAGACTCGTGGATGCTTAGCCTATTAAATCAAAGTTTTGGGTTTTCGAGTAGTCTATAAGATCTTGCAAACTCTAAGACTTTTTCAACTTTAGAAATCGTATTTTAAAGTTCCCTTGATAAACGACTCTCTAGGATCAATTATAGGAACTTGCGAAAAGTTCTTGTTCTTAACCCGTGAGAGTTAAGACTTTCGCGTTTTAAAGCTCCCTATATAAAAGCCTAGCAAAACTTGACTTAAACACTTTAAGGATACTAGCTAGAGTAAACTTAGATAAGTAAACTCGGGTTGAGTCAAAATATTCATGACTTTGAAAAATTTAAAACCACTTTATTGAAATTTTATTCTAGCAAGGAGAGAAAATAAACTTAACAAAGGAAAATACAACTATACAACTAGGCCAAAATAGATTAAATTTTTTTAAAAAAATGTCGAAAAATTGATTTTTCTGGTTAAAATGAGGACAAATACAAGGAAAAGGCCACTTAACTTCGTAGAAGTCCCTCCTACACTTAATATAAACATTGTCCTCAATGTTTAAGCATGTGGGAGTAAACTCCCCTACACTTAGGACATTGTGCACGTTGTTTAAATCTCGCTAAGGAAAAGACGACTAAAGAGATTCCTATTTTAATATTGAGAAATATAAAATAGGGAATCGAAAAGAGTTTAGGATAGAACCGAGAAGAAGGGAACACAGAATCACGGTTCGTCAAAAGTCATCAAGAGTGTGTCTTTGAAGCTCTAATCCCTGCACATGATAAGAAAGAAAGAAACACCTACGGGGCTCCCCCTACACTTATGGTAAAGATAGATAGATAATTGGGTTGCCTCCCAAAAAGCGCTTGTTTATATTAACCGAGTCACGAGCCTGACTCGTCCCCGTATTAAATATTCCATGGGGAAGCCTCGAATGTAATACCAGGATCAAAGACCTTGTCCTCGTTCCCGGTTGACATCAACAAAGGAGAGGCGGGGGGATAAGTCTTGAATGGTAGAAAGGTCCTTTCAACATACGAAAAGTATGTGAAATCAAGGTCCACGAGAGGTGGGGTGGGTAAAGTAAGCACATTGTCCTCCCCCAAAGACAATGGATGTTGAGCAAGCGGCAAAGCCGTAATGGTATCAATCATAGCATAATCAATGTCACCTCCCGGGTCAAAGCACTCATCCTCCGTGATAGTAGCTAAAGGGGAGGATGCAAGGTGCTCGGGAGGGGGACTTGGGACAATACCTTCCTGCAGCAAATCATCAAAAATAATATCCCCCTCCGTGTCATCATCATCAATACCTGGAGGTATGGAGTGAATGTCGATTTCTTCCAGCAATGGGTCATTATCTTCAACGGGAGGAATAGATGGAGGCAAAGACTCGGAAAGAGGAGGAGAAGTCAACTCTTCGATTTGAGCAATAAGAAGATGCACTTTCCGTAATCTATCGCGGAGAATCACGTCTTCCACCTCATCTTCAAGAGCAAGTTCATCGGTGAACTTCTCGTAAGTCGGAGAGAATAAGTCGTCATCGCCCATATCTCCTGGTGGAGATTGAGAAATTTCAAAAGTGAAATTCTCATATCGTGGAGAAAAATCGCCATCATTAGGATCGACCTCTTCTGTAAGAGCAACGTCGTCCTCAGACTCCATAGCAGTAGGCATGTCACCAACCTCATCATTCAATAATTTGTCGAGACCAACATTACTAAGCTCATTCAACGTATCACAATCCTTAGACACGTTTGGGATATCGAGAGAAGGGATGGCAATTGCACTCGGACATTGAGCAGCAAGATCATTCCAAGAAATAGTAGGCTCATCGTCATCATCATCATAATAGTATTGACGCGCAAGAGGAGGGGTATAATCACTAAGATTAGATACTTGCTCTTGTTGCTGTCGCTTTTCCTCCTCCCATGCTTCTTTAAACTGAACAACGGCTTCTTGAAGTTTCAAAATAACGGCATGCCTTTCTTCATTCAGAGTAGTGAGTTGTTGAATTCTCTGAGAGGATTGATGATTGAGGTTGGGGTGTGGGGGCTCACAGTTAGGAAAACCAGAATTATAGCACGGATGTGGCTCGTTGTAGTTCATCGGTTGAGAAGAATTAGAGCACAGGTTTGGTTCATAATAATCCATTGGTAAAGAAAACTGAGGACACAGATTTTGCTCATAATAATTCATTGGCTGACAATAAGAAGTATCATGAGGGCCCCACAGTTGTTGCAAAACGGGTATGGAGAAAAATCGGGTGCTTCTTGTAGATAGCTATTACCATTGTCATAATTGTAACCCGGTTCTTGCTCGGGACCATACAGGTATCGAACCGGGCACGAAACATGCCAATGAGAATCGCTTCCACAATAGATGCACGGGGGAACAGGAGGTGGATTCAAAAAGGACGAATTAGTCAAGTTGCACAAAGGACAAAATCCGAATAGGAATTGTGTATTGTCGATATCCCGTTTCCGCACCGCTCACATGTATACCATTGACATGAGTCGTTCCCGTATAATCGTCTCCCACACCCGACGCAATGGACATAAGAATCCATAAAGAAAAATAGATAAACAAGAAGAATATTTTTGGTGCAAAACTTTGAAAAAGAAATGTTTTTTATGATTTTTGAAATGTTTTTAGATTTTTGAAAATTTTGGACACGAAAAATAACGTTCACGAGTGAACGGATCCCAAAAGCCAACGCGTCTCTCACAAAAAACCGTTAATCCTCACGAAAAGAGCCGGCAGCGGCGCCATTTTAATGTAAGAGATTTTGCTAGTTGAAAAGTTCATGTTCTCGGTATCTTCTCGAATTGATAACTGGTTAAGTGCAAGAGATTAGTTGTTCTTGGTGAATCAAATGAAAGGTTGTCATTGTCTACACTAATTAAAAATAAAGACTTGGAAAGATAAAATTAAAGACGGTAAAAAGAAACAACAATGAAAGATTAAAACTTGACTAAAAGTAAATGACAAGGAATTAAAATAAAAAAGGTAAATAATGCAAACTAAAACTTAAACTAAAAAGGAAGGCAAGTAAAAATGCAAATAAGGAAAAAGGCAGGAAAAGTAAAGCTTAAAACTAAAAACTGGAAAACACTCATTCGGAATAAAACAATTCATTCGGAATATGTCACTTATCCGGAATAAACTATTTGATTCAGAATAAGGTTTTGATCCGGAATAAAAAAAAGGAAAAATGGTTGATTCAGAATAAAGGTTTGATCCGGAAAAAAAAATAAGAAAAGTTTGATTCGGAATGTAAGCTGATCCGGAATGTTATTCCGAATGAAATCCCTTGATCCGGAATAATGGATATTCCGGATAAACACCACTGATCCGAAATGTTTACTATTCCGGATGGAGAAGGTTGATCCGGAATAATTATTCCAGATTAGTGAACTTGATTCGGAATGAACAAAAAGGGAACTTGATCCGGAATAACGAAATATTCCGAATAAAGAGGCTTGATCCGGAATAACAAGTTTGGTAAACACACCAAAGGAGGTGATTGTTTGATTTTTGATCTTGGTTTTGGTGCAAGTGTTCGTGTTTGTTCATCTTCGTTAGATCCACGCATTCGGTATATGTTTTTTTTACCCTTTTTCTTTTTGATTTGACCTAATAATAAATTAAGAACAATATGTTTTTTAAAACCTAACTAAAAACATAGATCTAACATGAAAATGGTTTTTGGAATAAATCAAAAAGGGTGTTTTAGGGGTGTTTGTTTTGGCCGGCGCCTAAACCGAATCCCAAGGGGGTCTCGGTTTGGCTACTCGACCACCACCGAGACCATATGGTCCCGGTTGGGTGGTGTGGGTCCCACGGCAGCAGCAAGACAAGGGGAACCCCGAAGTGGTTCGGGGTATGGCGTCGATTTAATGTCCGGTTCAAGGGTTCTAGTCAAGATCCGGTTCACGGTTCATGTTAAGATTATATTTTTTTTATAATCATATGTTAAATTAAATTAATGAATATGACATGATTAATTTAATAAACATGACTTAGGTTATATTTAATAATTAAAATCATGAAATTATTAACCTAAGTATTTTATATTTTCTAGACTTATAATTAATTAATTATTTAAAAACCATGGTTATAATTAATTAATTAACATGACTTAGGTTATATTATTAATAAATAATAATACATGTTTTAACCTAACTAGTTAATTTTATTTTATTGAAAACATGATATACTTTAATTAAATATTTTAACCTATAGCTTATTTTAATTACATGAAATAATTAATAAACTATACATTATATCATTATGACTTAGGAAATAATCATGAAAACACTTAGGCTTATATACTTAGCTTATATCTAATTATGGAAACTTTCTATTTTTAGAAACTTATTTAATTAAGGCAGCTAATCTATTTATGGAAACTTTCAATTTTTAGAAACTTATTTAATTCAGGCAGCTAATCTATTTATGGAAACTTTCTGTTTTTAGAAACTATTTAATTAAGGCAGCTGATCTATTTATGGAAACTTTCTATTTTTAGAAACTTATCTATTCTAAGCAGTAATTCTATTTTTGGAAACTTTCTATTTTTGGAAACTTTCTATTTTTGGAAACTTTCTATTTTTGGAAACTTTCTATTTTTGGTAACTTTCTATTTTTGGAAACTTTCTATTTTTGGAAACTTTCTATTTTAGGAAACCTGCTATTTTTGGAAAGTTACTTATTATTACACAGTAAGTATAGTAATACATGAAATAGCAGAAATACTTAATCAGAGTAAACAAAATATAAGATAAACACAGTTTAAGGCTTAAAACAGTAAAACATGATATGAACATATATAATAAGCTAAGACATGACATAAAATCAGTTACGTATATTAGTAAGCAGATACTTATACATGTATGTATTTATGTAGCATTAGTGATACAGAAGTAGGATTCCTCTGAGTTCATCTTCTTCGTTCACTAGACATAAGGTATGGATTCCCGTCCTTTCAGTATGGACATTCTTTCCTTATTAGGATTCCCGTATGCAGCCAAATGTTTTCCCGTAGTATAAGTTTATATGTTTGACTTGCTTATGTTTAAGTTAGAATACCTATAGCCATATACATGCATGACCAGTTTCACCTAGTTTTGGAGGTACCATAACCATAACATTAGAGGCATTGGTGTTATGACTTCACTACGGCGGAGTGATTGCTCGTGGCGTCCCTTCAGCTTTTGGCCATATTTTTATATTTATCATGTGGGGCGTATGGGTGCATCCTAGTTATATGTTTTCAGTCAGGATTTCATGGTGAATGTGGTGTGTGCCTTGCATCCTTCACAAGGAGATGATCCCTCCTACCCAAACCAGTATATTAAATTAGAGGCAGCCCCTCTAATTTTCATGATTAGGTCACCCCTCCAAGTATTCATGCACGGTGGATTTTCATGACCTATATTGGCTAATGGTAAAATATGATAAACAGTTTTTACAAGATAAACATAAGGCTTTTCAAACTATAAAACCAGTGTTACCAAGACTTAACCAGGTTACTCGGGACTTAGTTTCTTCCGCTGTTATATGTTATATGCTTATCCTATTCATGCTTTATTGTACATCCGTGCACTGAGCGTATTGCTCAGCCGTTTTCCTTTTCTATGTTCCCAAAACGGCAGGTACTCAAGGACGCTCGTAGACTTTAAGCGTACGTGCATATGGACTAGAAGCTTTCTAGCCTTTCTTTACTTTATGCATTATCTTTCCTTTGATACATTTGCTATGGACATTGTTTAGTCCTTTCCATTACTATACTTATGTTTGTGTGTGATGAGCTTTACTTTTGGACTACCGATGTTTGATTATGGTATTTTCCTTTTATGGTCATGTGATGTTTAGACATTTTTCCTTGTATGCTTTGATGCCACGACATAATTACGTGTGACATTTCCATTATCAAAATGGGGTGTTACAATTATGGTATCAGAGCCAGGGCTTCGACCTGTAGGCTTTCAAAAATTACCTGTGATTAGTGGGTAGTCATTATGGTCTTCCTAGAACTGGCAGTTGTTTTCATGCATTCATCATTTTTATGCATACATATATATGTCATTGTCGCAGATTTATGACTATGTAATGGTTGGTACAGGACTGGCCCTATTTAGTCGCATGTGTTTTATCGAAAATTTTAAATTTGGGACCGACCTATTGGCTTCCCCTCGCCATGTCTTTTGTTTTGGGTGAACTGACCATAGGCGTTCACTCTCGAGCATACAAAAGTTTTCATAAAACTGCATAATGCATTCATACACAAAATTTTCTTGCATAAAATTTTTCTCTTGAAATTTTGGTATAATTTTTTTTTCATCTATATATATATATGTTTTGATCTGTTTAATCATATGTTTTACGTTATACTATCAGATGGTTCTCACACGCGAACAGGAACAGCTCAATGCTGCAATTCAAGCTACTATGCAAGCTTTGCTTCCTCAACTAAGGAACGACACCAGGGCTGAAGTTCAAGCTGCCAACAATCAGCAGCATAATCAGGCACCTCCTCCTCCCCCTCCAGTGACATTAGCAGTATGGCTGGAGAGATTCAACAAGCTCCGTCCTCGAGCTTTTGAGAAGACAGATAGCCCCAGTGATGTTGAAAGCTGGTTGGCTCACATCGAGAAGATTTTTAATGCTATAGGTTGTGACCCCGCATACAAGGCGAGGTTAGCATGCTATCGGTTCGAAAGCGATTTGCTAAATGGTGGTTAGCGTTGATGCAGTCTAAGGGTGGTGACGAGTGGGTTGCTGGTTTGACTTGGGCTCAGTTCAAGGACAGGGTGATGAAGTAGTTCTTTCCCAAGGCTAAGCAGGACAAGCTCAAGAGAGAGTACCATGGGATCCGACAGAGAGATGGGGAGAATAGCAACGAGTTTATGCAGCGCTTTCTTCGCTTAGCTGGTTTCCTTGGTGTGGCAGCAGGTACTCCTGAAGAGCAGGCACACCACTTTAGGTGGGCTCTTCGCACATCGGTCGCAAACAATCTGGTGTGTGCTACGTTCAACACTGTAGCACAAGTGGCCGATGCAGCACGTAAGCTGGAAATGCTGCAGGAGAGAGATGAGTTCGGGGAAGCTGAGAGACCCGACAAGAGGTAAACATTCGTATTCAAGCGGTGATCAATCCGTATTCTTTCCATATATGTCAAATTATTCATCTCTTTTAACGTATCTTCCAGGCAGAAAACTGGGGACCGGTCTCAGCCGGCTACTCAGCAACAGCCTCATCAGCCCAAGGGAAACGGTCAGACTAACGACCGTTCTGCTACTGATAGGCGTGGCGGTAATGATAATTACCGTAACAACGCTGGACACTCCAACAGCAGCAGGTCCTAATACTTACGCACTTCCTTATGATTTCATGTTATAACTCATATTCTGACACTTTAGCAAAATGTATACCAGAAACCATGGAAACGGTAGGGACCAAAACCAGAGAGGTTCACAACCTAGCCGTCCAGCTATCACTGGTATTCAATCTTACGATTATCCGCATTGTCCTTTGTACCCTATTATCATGTCTTATGTAAAATGTTTTATCAGGTTCCCAGCCAACCAAAGCACCTGCTGGAGGATTTACTCATCCTCTTTGCTCTACTTGCCACCGTAGGCACCCAGGGCCATGTCGCCGTAACACTGACGCATGCTTCAAGTGTGGTCTTCCTGGCCATATCATGAAGGATTGCCGTAAGGGCGAGATGGAGGGTACATCGGGACATGCTGATTCCAAGCCGTCTCCTACCACCGGGCGTGGCTACACGACATCTCGAGACCAGGCCAACAAGTCTATAGGTACCATCACTGGAATCTTGTATATGTATGGTCAAGTTGCATGTGTTATTTTCGATACGGGTGCTACTCACTCGGTTATTTCTACTACTTATGCTAAGAACATTAGGATGCTCCCCATGCCACTAGAAAATAGGCTTACTATTTCCACGCCTTTGAGGGACTCTGTATTAATCACTCATGTATACAAGAGTCTTCCCCTAGAATTTGACGATAAGGTTCGACCTGTTGACGCACTTCCGCTGGACATGAATGACTTCGACATGATTTTGGGCATGGATTGGCTATCCAAGCATCATGCTACCATAGATTGCCATTCATATCGAGTTATCTTCGGTGATGTTAATGCACCCGAGTACATTCATAATGGGTTCATACCCGGACGGTCTGTACAAATCATATCTACCCTGCAAGCGCGTGCACTACTGTCACATGGCTGCGAGGGTTATCTAACTACGGTTCACGACATGGATGATGAATCCCCATCAATTCAGGATCAACCTATAGTGTCGGAATTCCAAGATGTATTTCCAACAGAACTTCCGGGCATACCACCTGCACGAGAAGTAGAATTCAGTATCGAGCTTATTCCAGGAGCTGAACCAATCTCCAAGGCTCCTTATCGCATGGCTCCCTTAGAGCTGAATACGCTGAAGGATCAACTGAAAGAACTTCTTGAACGAGGTTTCATTCGACCGAGCGCATCTCCATGGGGCACACCGGTCTTGTTTTAAGAAGAAGGACGACAGTATGCGTCTTTGCATAGACTATCGCAAGCTCAACAAGATTACTATCCGGAATAAATATCCACTGCCACGTATAGACGATCTGTTTGACCAACTCCAAGGGGCCAAACACTTCTCCAAGATTGATCTTAGGTCATGCTATCATCAGCTACGGGTCAAGGAGCAGGGCATCACTAAGACTGCCTTTCGTACCCGTTATGGCCACTACGAGTTTGTAGTTATGCCATTGGCCTGGCAAATGCTCCAGCAGTGTTCATGGATTTGATGAACATAATCTTCCATGAATTTTTGGACGAGTTCGTCATTGTCTTCATCGATGACATCCTGATTTTCTCAAAGTCCAAGGAGGAACACGAAAACTATCTTCGTATAGTAATACAAATTCTTCGCCAGAAGCAGCTGTATGCTAAATTCTCTAAGTGTGAGTTCTGGTTAGACAAGGTGGCATTCTTAGGTCACATTGTATCAGCAGAAGGAATCACTATGGATCCAGCGAAGGTTGAGGCCATTACTAAGTGGCCAAGGCCGACATCAGTGACGGAAGTCCGTAGTTTCTTAGGCTTAGCTGGCTATTACCGCAGGTTCGTGGAGAACTTTTCCCGCTTAGCACTACCATTGACCAAACTGATGCGGAAAGGGGAGAAATTCGTTTGGACTGAAGAACGAGAGAAGAGCTTTGAAGACCTGAAGTAGAAGCTAGTATCTGCACCTATTCTTACTCTCCCATCTGGTACAGGTGGATTTCAAATCTACAGTGATGCATCGGGGAAGGGACTTGGCTGTGTTCTCATGCAACATGGGAAAGTGATCGCGTACGCTTCACGACATCTTAAGTCTTATGAAGAAAATTACCCCACGCATGACTTGGAACTTGCTGCAGTCGTGTTTGCATTGAAGATATGGAGGCACTACTTATATGGAGAATCATGTGACATTTTCACGGACCACAAGAGCTTGAAGTATATCTTCACTCAACGTGAATTGAACATGAGGCAGAGGAGATGGTTAGAGCTGTTGAAGGATTAGGACATTAATCTACAGTATCATCCCGGAAAGGCAAATGTAGTAGCAGATACTCTTAGCAGGAAGTACGGAATGATCAACGACATTGAAATTGAAGAGGAAATCATAAGAGACTTGGAGCGACTTGACATCGAGATCATGCTACGTGGACAACATGGTTACTGGGCTAATCTTAGAGTAGAACCCGAGTTACTCTCTAAGATCAAGGAAGCTCAGAAAGATGATGGAGAAATCTGGGCGATAGTACAGAATTTGGAGAAACAGACAGAATTCAGAGTAGATGTAGATGGTATCGTATGGCAGGGCACGAGACTTTGTGTTCCTGATGACCAAGAACTCCTGGAAGCCTTGTTAGCTAAAGCTCATAGCTCCCCATTCTCTATACATCCTTGTTCGACTAAGATGTACCATGACATAAAGCAGTACTTTTGGTGGAGTGGTATGAAACATGATGTAGCTACTTACGTCTCCAAATGTCTTACCTGCCAGCAGGTTAAGATCAAGCATCAGCGATCTGGCGGTCTCCTTCAACCGTTAGATATTCCAGAGTGGAAGTGGGACAAAATCACCATGGATTTTGTTACTGGCCTTCCGCCTACCAAGAGGAAGCACGATGCAATTTGGGTTATCGTAGATCGACTTACCAAATCAGCTCATTTCTTACCGATCCGCAAGGAAGATCCGGTAAGTAAACTCGCTGATACGTACAGAAGAGAGATCATGAGACTCCACGGTGCACCATCCAGCATCGTCTCAAACAGAGATCCTCGTTTCACTTCACGATTTTGGAAGAGTCTACAGAAAGCTTGGGGTACACAACTTAAGCTTAGCACGGCTTTTCATCCTCAAACGGACAGACAGTCGGAACGAACGATTCAGACATTGGAAGATATGTTGAGGTCATGTGCGTTGGAATGGACGGGTGATTGGGACGATTACATCTGTTTGGTGGAGTTTTCATACAACAACAGTTGACACGCAAGTATCAAGTGTGCTCCTTTCGAGATGTTGTATGGCAGGAAGTGTCGCGCCCCAATCTGTTGGGATCAGGTTAGCGAGCGAACACTTGAAGGACCAGAAATCATTGAGATGACCAATGAAAAGATCGCAGTAGCTAAGCAGAAACTTCAGGATGCACGGTCACGTCAGAAGAGTCTATCCGGGCTTCTTACCCTCATTTCATATTTTGAATTCGGGTATGTTCTTCTTTTTCAGCTTACTTTATCTATAATTCGGTGACGAATTATTCTTTTTAGGGGGGAATAGTTGTAAAACCCGCATGCTTTTACCATGAATAGTACCCTTAAGATCGTACGTACTAGATTAAAATTTTCCTTTTATAATATGATTACGATTACATGTTAGGATTTTACGTACTACGTACGTGTTAGAACACGATAAGTATTTACTACGCACGAGCACGCAATAATTATTTGACAATAATTAATCACGAACATGCGATCATGAAATCATGAACGAAATTAAATCACGAACTATTATTAATTACGTATATATTTATTACGAGCGTAAATAAATATATTAGGTCACGGTAATTATTTAACGAGAACACATTAAACGCGAACACAAATAAACATGAACGAACAATTAAACATCGAGATACGAAAAACGGTACGGGTACCCCATGTGGGCCCCCCTACCCGCGGAAACAAGGAAGAGATGGGCCAAGCCTATCTCAAATTTCACTAAAGAGGGGTTAAGGGAAAATTAACTAGTCATTTTCACTTTACAGAAGATTTAACAAAAAACCTAAAAAAGTTTTTCTTCTCCTCCTCTTTTCTTTTTGGCCGCCGAATACAAACACACCAAAGGAGGTGATTGTTTTATTTTTGATCTTGGTTTTGGTGCAAGTGTTCGTGTTTGTTCATCCTCGTTAGATCCACGCATTCGGTATATGTTTTTTTACCCTTTTTCTTTTTGATTTGATCTAATAATAAATTAAGAACAAGATGTTTTTTAAAACCTAATTAAAAACATAGATCTAACATGAAAATGGTTTTTGGAATAAATCAAAAAGGGTGTTTTAGGGGTGTTTGTTTTGGCCGGCGCCTAAACCGAACCCAAAGGGGGTTTCGGTTTGGCTACTCGACCACCATCGAGACCATATGGTCCCGGTCGGGTGGTGTGGGTCCCACGGCAGCAGCAAGACAAGGGGAACCCCGAAGTGGTTCGGGGTATGGCGTCGATTTCATGTCCGGTTCAAGGGTTCTAGTCAGGATCCGGTTCACGGTTCATGTTAAGATTATATATTTTTTATAATCATATGTTAAATTAAATTAATGAATATGACATGATTAATTTAATAAACATGACTTAGGTTATATTTAATTATTAAAATCATGAAGTTATTAACCTAAGTATTTTATATTTTCTAGACATATAATTAATTAATTATTTAAAAACCATGGTTATAATTAATTAATTAACATGACTTAGGTTATATTATTAATAAATAATAATACATGTTTTAACCTAAGTATTTAACTTTATTTAATTGAAAACATGATATACTTTAATTAAATATTTTAACCTATAGTTTATTTTAATTGCATGAAATAATTAATAAACTATACATTATATCATTATGACTTAGAAAATAATCATGAAAACACTTAGGCTTATATACTTAGCTTATTTAACCAGATTATATCTAATTATGGAAACTTTCTATTTTTAGAAACTTATTTAATTAAGGCAGCTAATCTATTTATGGAAACTTTCTATTTTTAGAAACTTATTTATTTCAGGCAGCTAATCTATTTATGGAAACTTTCTATTTTTAGAAACTATTTAATTAAGGCATCTGATCTATTTATGGAAACTTTCTATTTTTAGAAACTTATCTATTTTAAGCAGTAATTCTATTTTTGGAAACTTTCTATTATTGGAAACTTTATATTTTTGGAAACTTTCTATTTTTGGAAACTTTCTATTTTTGGTAACTTTCTATTTTTGGAAACTTTCTATTTTTGGAAACTTTCTATTTTAGGAAACATGCTATTTTTGGAAAGTTACTTATTATTACACAGTAAGTATAATAATACATGAAATACCAGAAATACTTAATCAGAGTAAACAAAATATAAGATAAACACAGTTTAAGGCTTAAAACAGTAAAACATGATATGAACATATATAATAAGCTAAGACATGACATAAAATCAGTTACGTATTAGTAAGCAGATACTCATTCATGTACGTATTTATGTAGCATTAGTGATACGGAAGTAGGATTCCTCTCAGTTCATCTTCTTCGTTCACTAGACATAAGGTACGGATTCCCGTCCTTTCAGTATGGACATTCTTTCCTTATTAGGATTCCCCGTATGCAGCCAAATGTTTTCCCGTAGTATAAGTTTATATGTTTGACTTGCTTATTTTTAAGTTAGAATACCTATAGCCATATACATGCATGACCAGTTTCACCTAGTTATGGAGGTACCATAACCATAATATTAGAGGCACTGATGTTATGACTTCACCACGGCGGAGTGATTGCTCGTGGCGTCCCTTCAGCTTTTGTCCATATTTTTATATTTATCATGTGGGGCGTTTGGGTGCATCCTAGTTACATGTTTTCCGTCTAGATTTCGTGGTGAATGTGGTGTGTGCCTTGCATCCTTCACAAGGAGCTGATCCCTCCTACCCAAACCAGTATATTAAATTAGAGGCAGCCCCTATAATTTGCATGATGAGATTACCCCTCCAAGTATTCATGCACGGTGGATTTTCATGACCTATATTCGCTAATGGTAAAATATGATAAACAGTTTTTACAAGATGAACATAAGGCTTTTCAAACTATAAAACCAGTTTTACCAAGACTTAACCAGGTTACTCGGGACATAGTTTCTTCCGCTGTTATATGTTATATGCTTATCCTATTCATGCTTTATTGTACATCCGTGCACTGAGCGTATTGCTCAGCCGTTTTCCTTTTCTATGTTCCCAAAACGGCAGGTACTCAGGGACGCTCGTAGACTTTAAGCGTACGTGCATATGGACTGGAAGCTTTCTAGCCTTTCTTTACTTTATGCATTATCTTTCCTTTGATACATTTGCTATGGACATTGTTTAGTCCTTTCCATTACTATACTTATGTTTGTGTGTGATGAGCTTTACTTTTGGACTACCGATGTTTGATTCCGGTATTTTCCTTTTATGGGAATGTAATGTTTAGACATTTTTCCTTGTATGCTTTGATGACACGCCATAATTACGTGTGACATTTCCATTATCAAAATGGGGTGTTACAATTATGGTATCAGAGCACATTAAATATGTTAGGTCACGGTAATTATTTAACGAGAACACATTAAACGCGAACACAAATAAACATGAACGAACAATTAAACATCGAGACACGAAAAACGGTACGGGTACCCCATGTGGGGCCCCCTACCCGCGGCAACAAGGAAGAGATGGGCCAAGCCCATCTCAAATTTCACTAAAGAGGGGTTAAGGGAAAATTAACTAGTCATTTTCACTTTACAAAAGATTTAACCAAAAACCTAAAAAAGTTTTTCTTCTCCTCCTCTTTTCTTTTTGGCCGCCGAATACAAACACACCAAAGGAGGTGATTGTTTGATTTTTGATCTTGGTTTTGGTGCAAGTGTTCGTGTTTGTTCATCCTCGTTAGATCCACGCATTCAGTATATGTTTTTTTTACCCTTTTTCTTTTTAATTTGATCTAATAATAAATTAAGAACAAGATGTTTTTTAAAACCTAATTAAAAACATAGATCTAACATGAAAATGGTTTTTGGAATAAATAAAAAAGGGTGTTTTTGGGGTATTTGTTTTGGCCGACGGTTTGGCTACTCGACCACCACCGAGACCATATGGTCCCGGTCAGGTGGTGTGGGTCCCACGGCAGCAGCAAGACAAGGGGAACCCCGAAGTGGTTCGGGGTATGGCGTCGATTTCATGTCCGGTTCAAGGGTTCTAGTAAAGATCTGGTTCACGGTTCATGTTAAGATTATATATATTTTTATAATCATATGTTAAATTAAATTAATGAATATGACATGATTAATTTGATAAACATGACTTAGGTTATATTTAATTATTAAAATCATGAAATTATTAACCTAAGTATTTTATATTTTCTAGACTTATAATTAATTAATTATTTAAAAACCATGGTTATAATTAATTAATTAACATGACTTAGGTTATATTATTAATAAATAATAATACATGTTTTAGCCTAAGTATTTAACTTTATTTAATTGAAAACATTATATACTTTAATTAAATATTTTAACCTATAGTTTATTTTAATTACATGAAATAATTAATAAACTATACATTATATCATTATGACTTAGAAAATAATCATGAAAACACTTAGGCTTATATACTTAGCTTATTTAACCAGCTTATATCTATATATGGAAACTTTCTATTTTTAGAAACTTATTTAATTAAGGCAGCTAATCTATTTATGGAAACTTTCTATTTTTAGAAACTTATTTAATTCAGGCAGCTAATCTATTTATGGAAACTTTCTATTTTTAGAAACTATTTAATTAAGGCAACTTATCTATTTATGGAAACTTTCTATTTTTAGAAACTTATCTATTTTAAGCAGTAATTCTATTTTTGGAAACTTTCTATATTTGGAAACTTTCTATTTTTTGAAACTTTCTACTTTTGGAAACTTTCTATTTTTTGTAACTTTCTATTTTTGGAAACTTTCTATTTTTGGAAACTTTCTATTTTTGGAAACCTGCTATTTTTGGAAAGTTACTAATTATTACACAGTAAGTATAATAATACATGAAATACCAAAAATACTTAATCAGAGTAAACAGAATATAAGATAAACACAGTTTAAGGCATAAAACAATAAAACATGATTTGAACATATATAATAAGCTAAGACATGACATAAAATCAGTTACGAATTAGTAAGCAGATACTTAATCATGTATATATTTATGTAGCATTAGTGATACGGAAGTAGGATTCTTCTCAGTTCGTCTTCTTCGTTCACTGGACATAAGGTACGGATTCCCGTCCTTTCAGTATGGACATTCTTTCCTTATTAGGATTCCCCGTATGCAGCCAAATGTTTTCCCGTAGTATAAGTTATGTGTTTGATTTGCTTATGTTTAATTTAGAATACCAGCCATATACATGCATGACCAGATTCACCTAGTTATGGAGGTACCATAACCATAACATTAGAGGCACTGATGTTATGACTTCACCACGGCGGAGTGATTGCTCGTAGCGTCCCTTCAGCTTTTGGCCATATATTTATATTTATCATGTGTGGCCTATGGGTGCATCCTAGTTACATGTTTTCAGTCAGGATTTCATGGTGAATGTGGTGTGTGTCTTGCATCCTTCACAAGGAGCTGATCCCTCCTACCCAAACCAGTATATTAAATTAGAGGCAGCCCCTCTAATTTGCATGATGAGATCACCCCTCCAAGTATTCATGCACGGTGGATTTTCATGACCTATATTGGCTAATGGTAAAATATGATAAACAAATTTTACAAGATAAACATAAGGCTTTTCAAACTATAAAACCAGTGTTACCAAGACTTAACCAGGTTACTCGGGACTTAGTTTCTTCCGCTGTTATATGTTATATGCTTATCCTATTCATGCTTTATTGTACATCCGTGCACTGAGCGTATTGCTCAACCGTTTTCCATTTCTATGTTCCCAAAACGGCAGGTACTCAGGGACGCTCGTAGACTTTAAGCGTACGTGCATATGGACTGGAAGCTTTCTAGCCTTTCTTTACTTTATGCATTATCTTTCCTTTGATACATTTGCTATGGACATTGTTTAGTCCTTTCCATTACTATACTTATGTTTGTGTGTGATGAGCTTTACTTTTGGACTACCGATGTTTGATTCCGGTATTTTCCTTTTATGGGAATGTAATGTTTAGACATTTTTCCTTGTATGCTTTGATGACACGCCATAATTACGTGTGACATTTCCATTATCAAAATGGGGTGTTACAATTATGGTATCAGAGCACATTAAATATGTTAGGTCACGGTAATTATTTAACGAGAACACATTAAACGCGAACACAAATAAACATGAACGAACAATTAAACATCGAGACACGAAAAACGGTACGGGTACCCCATGTGGGGCCCCCTACCCGCGGCAACAAGGAAGAGATGGGCCAAGCCCATCTCAAATTTCACTAAAGAGGGGTTAAGGGAAAATTAACTAGTCATTTTCACTTTACAAAAGATTTAACCAAAAACCTAAAAAAGTTTTTCTTCTCCTCCTCTTTTCTTTTTGGCCGCCGAATACAAACACACCAAAGGAGGTGATTGTTTGATTTTTGATCTTGGTTTTGGTGCAAGTGTTCGTGTTTGTTCATCCTCGTTAGATCCACGCATTCAGTATATGTTTTTTTTACCCTTTTTCTTTTTAATTTGATCTAATAATAAATTAAGAACAAGATGTTTTTTAAAACCTAATTAAAAACATAGATCTAACATGAAAATGGTTTTTGGAATAAATAAAAAAGGGTGTTTTTGGGGTATTTGTTTTGGCCGACGGTTTGGCTACTCGACCACCACCGAGACCATATGGTCCCGGTCGGGTGGTGTGGGTCCCACGGCAGCAGCAAGACAAGGGGAACCCCGAAGTGGTTCGGGGTATGGCGTCGATTTCATGTCCGGTTCAAGGGTTCTAGTAAAGATCTGGTTCACGGTTCATGTTAAGATTATATATATTTTTATAATCATATGTTAAATTAAATTAATGAATATGACATGATTAATTTGATAAACATGACTTAGGTTATATTTAATTATTAAAATCATGAAATTATTAACCTAAGTATTTTATATTTTCTAGACTTATAATTAATTAATTATTTAAAAACCATGGTTATAATTAATTAATTAACATGACTTAGGTTATATTATTAATAAATAATAATACATGTTTTAGCCTAAGTATTTAACTTTATTTAATTGAAAACATTATATACTTTAATTAAATATTTTAACCTATAGTTTATTTTAATTACATGAAATAATTAATAAACTATACATTATATCATTATGACTTAGAAAATAATCATGAAAACACTTAGGCTTATATACTTAGCTTATTTAACCAGCTTATATCTATATATGGAAACTTTCTATTTTTAGAAACTTATTTAATTAAGGCAGCTAATCTATTTATGGAAACTTTCTATTTTTAGAAACTTATTTAATTCAGGCAGCTAATCTATTTATGGAAACTTTCTATTTTTAGAAACTATTTAATTAAGGCAACTTATCTATTTATGGAAACTTTCTATTTTTAGAAACTTATCTATTTTAAGCAGTAATTCTATTTTTGGAAACTTTCTATATTTGGAAACTTTCTATTTTTTGAAACTTTCTACTTTTGGAAACTTTCTATTTTTTGTAACTTTCTATTTTTGGAAACTTTCTATTTTTGGAAACTTTCTATTTTTGGAAACCTGCTATTTTTGGAAAGTTACTAATTATTACACAGTAAGTATAATAATACATGAAATACCAAAAATACTTAATCAGAGTAAACAGAATATAAGATAAACACAGTTTAAGGCATAAAACAATAAAACATGATTTGAACATATATAATAAGCTAAGACATGACATAAAATCAGTTACGAATTAGTAAGCAGATACTTAATCATGTATATATTTATGTAGCATTAGTGATACGGAAGTAGGATTCTTCTCAGTTCGTCTTCTTCGTTCACTGGACATAAGGTACGGATTCCCGTCCTTTCAGTATGGACATTCTTTCCTTATTAGGATTCCCCGTATGCAGCCAAATGTTTTCCCGTAGTATAAGTTATGTGTTTGATTTGCTTATGTTTAATTTAGAATACCAGCCATATACATGCATGACCAGATTCACCTAGTTATGGAGGTACCATAACCATAACATTAGAGGCACTGATGTTATGACTTCACCACGGCGGAGTGATTGCTCGTAGCGTCCCTTCAGCTTTTGGCCATATATTTATATTTATCATGTGTGGCCTATGGGTGCATCCTAGTTACATGTTTTCAGTCAGGATTTCATGGTGAATGTGGTGTGTGTCTTGCATCCTTCACAAGGAGCTGATCCCTCCTACCCAAACCAGTATATTAAATTAGAGGCAGCCCCTCTAATTTGCATGATGAGATCACCCCTCCAAGTATTCATGCACGGTGGATTTTCATGACCTATATTGGCTAATGGTAAAATATGATAAACAAATTTTACAAGATAAACATAAGGCTTTTCAAACTATAAAACCAGTGTTACCAAGACTTAACCAGGTTACTCGGGACTTAGTTTCTTCCGCTGTTATATGTTATATGCTTATCCTATTCATGCTTTATTGTACATCCGTGCACTGAGCGTATTGCTCAACCGTTTTCCATTTCTATGTTCCCAAAACGGCAGGTACTCAGGGACGCTCGTAGACTTTAAGCGTACGTGCATATGGACTGGAAGCTTTCTAGCCTTTCTTTACTTTATGCATTATCTTTCCTTTGATACATTTGCTATGGACATTGTTTAGTCCTTTCCATTACTATACTTATGTTTGTGTGTGATGAGCTTTACTTTTGGACTACCGATGTTTGATTCCGGTATTTTTCTTTTATTATCATGTAATGTTTAGACATTTTTCCTTGTATGCTTTGATGACACACCATAATTACGTGTGACATTTCCATTATCAAAATGGGGTGTTACAATTATGGTATCAGAGCACATTAAATATATTAGGTCACGGTAATTATTTAACGAGAACACACTAAACGCGAACACAAATAAACATGAACAAACAATTAAACAACAAGACACGAAAAACGGTACGGGTACCCCATGTGGGCCCCCTACCCGCGGAAACAAGGAAGAGATGGGCCAAGCCTATCTCAAATTTCACTAAAGAGGGGTTAAGGGAAAATTAACTAGTCATTTTCACTTTACAGAAGATTTAACAAAAGACCTAAAAAAGTTTTTCTTCTCCTCCTCTTTTCTTTTTGGCCGCCGAATACAAACACACCAAAGGAGGTGATTGTTTGATTTTTGATCTTGGTTTTGGTGCAAGTGTTCGTGTTTGTTCATCCTCGTTAGATCCACGCATTCGGTATATGTTTTTTTACCCTTTTTCTTTTTGATTTGATCTAATAATAAATTAAAAACAAGATGTTTTTAAAACCTAATTAAAAACATAGATCTAACATGAAAATGGTTTTTGGAATAAATCAAAAAGGGTGTTTTAGGGGTGTTTGTTTTGGCCGACGCCTAAACCGAACCCCAAGGGGGTCTCGGTTTGGCTACTCGACCACCACCGAGACCATATGGTCCCGGTTATATTTAATTATTAAAATCATGAAATTATTAACCTAAGTATTTTATATTTTCTAGACTTATAATTAATTAATTATTTAAAAACCATGGTCATAATTAATTAATTAACATGACTTATGTTATATTATTAATAAATAATAATACATGTTTTAACCTAAGTATTTATCTTTATTTAATTGAAAACATGATATACTTTAATTAAATATTTTAACCTATAGTTTATTTTAATTACATGAAATAATTAATAAACTATACATTATATCATTATGACTTAGGAAATAATCATGAAAACACTTAGGCTTATATAGTTAGCTTATTTAACCAGCTTATATCTAATTATGGAAACTTTCTATTTTTAGAAACTTATTCAATTAAGGCAGCTAATCTATTTATGGAAAATTTCTATTTTTAGAAACTTATTTAATTCAGGCAGCTAATCTATTTATGGAAACTTTCTATTTTTAGAAACTATTTAATTAAGGCAGCTGATCTATTTATGGAAACTTTCTATTTTTAGAAACTTATCTATTTTAAGCAGTAATTCTATTTTTGGAAACTTTCTATTTTTGGAAACCTTTTATTTTTGGTAACTTTCTATTTTTTGAAACTTTCTATTTTTGGAAACTTTCTATTTTAGGAAACCTGCTATTTTTGGAAAGTTACTTATTATTACACAGTAAGTATAATAATACATGAAATACCAGAAATACTTAATCAGAGTAAACATAATATAAGATAAACACAGTTTAAGGCTTAAAACAGTAAAACTTTATATGAACATATATAATAAGCTAAGACATGACATAAAATCAGTTACATATTAGTAAGCAGATACTTATTCATGTATGTATTTATGTAGCATTAGTGATACGGAAGTAGGATTCCTCTGAGTTCGTCTTCTTCGTTCACTGGACATAAGGTACGGATTCCCGTCCTTTCAGTATGGACATTCTTTCCTTATTAGGATTCCCCGTATGCAGCCAAATGTTTTCCCGTAGTCTAAGTTTATATGTTTGACTTGCTTATGTTTAAGTTAGAATACCTATAGCCATATACATGCATGACCAGTTTCACCTAGTTATGGAGGTACCATAACCGTAACACTAGAGGAACTGGTGTTATGACTTCACCACGGCGGAGTGATTGCTCGTGGTGTCCCTTCAGTGTTTGGCCATATTTTTATATTTATCATGTGGGGCGTATGGGTGCATCCTAGTTATATGTTTTCAGTCAGGATTTCATGGTGAATGTGGTGTGTGCCTTGCATCCATCACAAGGAGCTGATCCCTCCTACCCAAACCAGTATATTAAATTAGAGGCAGCCCCTCTAATTTGCATGATGAGGTCACCCCTCCAAGTATTCATGCACGGTGGATTTTTATGACCTATATTGGCTAATGGTAAAATATGATAAACAGTTTTTACAAAATAAACATAAGGCTTTTCAAACTATAAAACCAGTTTTACCAAGACTTAACCAGGTTACTCGGGACTTAGTTTCTTCCACTGTTATATGTTATATGCTTATCCTATTCATGCTTTATTGTACATCCGTGCACTGAGCGTATTGCTCAGCCGTTTTCCTTTCCTATGTTCCCAAAACGGCAGGTACTCAAGGACGCTCGTAGACTTTAAGCGTATGTGCATATGGACTGCAAGCTTTCTAGCCTTTCTTTACTTTATGCATTATCTTTCCTTTGATACATTTGCTATGTGCATTGTTTAGTCCTTTCCATTACTATACTTATGTTTGTGTGTGATGAGCTTTACTTTTGGACTACCGATGTTTGATTCCGGTATTTTCCTTTTATGGTCATGTAATGTTTAGACATTTTTCCTTGTATGCTTTGATGACACGCCATAATTATGTGTGACATTTCCATTATCAAAATGGGGTGTTACAACCCGACTGGATTACCGTTCATTATCGATGAAAACATTATAGAACTTATTTAAATATTGTATGTTGTCATGTACATTTCTAAGACGCGCCATATTTATTTTAGGTCACTGTTAAAAGCTCGCGGCTTCCTGTCTTATCTTGTTTCGTCACGATCCTTCCATGACTACTATTTCGATCGTTATCATATCTTGGTATCGCTTTCGCTAAGGTGAGTTCATAGCCTCACTTTTACTGCTTTATATGTGTTTATAAACCCGCGAGGGGGAATACATGCTCTTGGTATAAGATATATGTTGTTTATATATATATGCTTTTGAGAGAATACATGTTTATGAAAAAACATGCGATGTTTGACTATATGCTTTGAATGAGTACAAGTTGTTGTAAATGAATTTAAGATGCTTGATTAAATGCTTTTGAAAGATGAACACAAGCGTTGATTATATTAATTGTGAGCCACTATTTGATGTGCTAAGTGCTGTATTGCCAAAATTTGGAAAGTCACTAAAACCCATGAACCGTTAACTACCTATGATGGGTAGGCGTTGGTATAGACGGATGGATCCATCAGGGATGGCCCCCACCTGGGCAGGTCGCACCTGTGGGTTGGAGGCTCAGCAAGGTGTGTTATATTAAAATTAAGGGGGTATTAGGCAAAAAGGGAATTATTTATACTTAAGGCTTCGCTGTCATGGCTTAGCAGAATTATGCGGACTTTGGATATTGTATGTGTTACAATATTGACAGTGGATGAGATTCTTGTGTTCAAAAGCTTTATGGTTTATTTAAAAACTCATTATTTTTTATTTAAAAACCTAGTTAGTGCAAACATTACGATGCTTTGTCGATATAATCTCTTTGTGTTTTGTTGATGACAAACGTATAATTCGCAATACATTATGTAAAATGTTAAGGTACTCGTAATCACTCAAGAATACATTTGTATACTTCTCTCGACACCTCCAAGACCGCATTCGGCATGAATCACTCAAGGTATGTACAAACATGTAATTAACCTAACTAAGTGATCAAGGATTAATATTTTCTTAAAACTCACATTTTAATCAAATGTGACAAAAGATTTTAATTAACTTTATTTTTAAGAAAATGTTTTATTAAAAAAGAAAATGGAAATTTGAATTTGGCATATTCCATATGCCAAAGGAATATCCTTTGAGGGTATAAACTACCCCAGATGGTATATCCCCACTAAAGGACAAATTTGCACGGACTCCGACGCGGAGGTTCCTTAAAGGAACCCACGGTTCCTTATTGATAAGGTACCGCGGGTAGAGATAAGGAACCGCGGGTGTTTTTGACCGTTGCAATGTTGCCCTATAAATAGTGGATCATTTCCAGATTTTATTTTAACCCTTTTTGCACAGTTTCTTTCAAAAACCATCTTAGATCCTTGATTAGTTAGTTTTGAGTAATCTTGTTTAAGATGTGATTCAATCTTCAATCTCCTCATCCTCTCAAGTGCAAAGAGAAGAACACTATCATTACCATGATGTGTTAGGTTCACTACATGATGAAGATCTTTCCTTCTATAGATCTAAGTTATGTTTTTAGTCTTCCTACTATGTATATGTAGAAGATCCAAGTGTTGGGTACACTTGGATGTGTTTGTAAGGGTAGAATATCCAAATGATGGGTATCCTTGGATTAGGTGTTAGTTGTGTAGATCCAAGTCTTGTTAGTACTTGGATATAGTGTTAGAGTTATAGATCTAAGTGATGTGTGCTTAGATCTATATGGTTTATGTGTTTAGGCCATAAAACACAAGGTTTGTTATGTTGGGCCATAAAACATAACTGGTGGGTAGATTAGGTTGTGTCTTGGTAGTTCTCACTAAACTCTAAAGTGATGTGGTTATGTCTAGGTAGTTCTCACTAAACTCTAAAGTGATGTGGTTGTGTCTTGTGAGTTTTCACTTAGCTTTAAAGTGATTAGTAGTTGTGTTGTGTGAAGTTCTCACTTAGCTTCAAAGTGAAGAGTCGTGAAGATTGGTTCTAGCTTTCGATTAGAACTCAACATCTAGCCTTGTGTCGTTAAATGGTGAAGTGGGAGACGTTGTGTAGATTGGTCCTACCTAAGATTAGGACTCGACTTTTAGCTTAGAGTCGGAAATTGGATAAGCGACGTTGTGTATGGTTTCTCCACCTTAAGGAGTTTGTTGACTAGTGAAGTAACTCTCGAGTAAGGTGTACTCGAGGAGTGGAGTAGGGCGAAGAGGAGCTTCGTGACTGAACCACAATAAATCATCGTGTCGGTACTTTCCTTTACATTTATGTCTTTACTATTATAGATGTATTTATATGTTGTGTGTTGTGTGCATCTCATAATCTAAACATCTAAGTTGCGGAAAAGCTAAGGCTTAGTACGTGTGTGCTTCGAGTTTAGATTATGGTCAAGTGTACATCACTTAGTCTAAACATCCTTGTTGCGGAAAAGCTTATGCTTAGTACCTGTGTGCTTAGTGTTTAGACTATTGCTTGATGTACTCTTGATTTGATGTGTTTTTGTGTTTACTTACTTGTAGTATTTATCTTTCAATCAAACACATCTCATATCTAGTCAAGCTTGATCAAGAATTTGATACAAAGGATTGTCAAAGTTTAACATGCAACAAAAGGTTAAGTTCACTGTCGGTGGTTCCCTAAATGGACCGGCGGTTCTTTATTGATAAAGAACCGCGGGTACACATAAGGAACCGCGCACAGTGGATTAAGCCGAAATGTTTTAAAACTAACTAGAAACTATTCAACCCCCCCCCTTCTAGTTTCTACAATTGGTATCAGAACGATTGTCACACAAGATCTTTGAAGTATATTGTACTTTAAAGCTTGGATCGATCCTTGCTCTAGTTTTTCAAAACAAATGGTTTTTAAAAATGAAAACGGTTTTTAAAAATAGAGACGATCTTTGTATCAAATTGTTCATGAAGAGTGGTTACTTATGAAATGTGTTTTGTTGTTTCATTCATACAAGTTTTGGTGTTAAATAAACTTTGTATAATAGCTTGAGTTAAATCCTTTCATGTTTGGAAGTATAAAAATCTTTTGTGTCATAATTAACTCTAAAATACGAGTTCTATGTGTCTAAAATGATTTTTTAGAGTCCTAAGTCCTTCCAAAAAGTTACCAAATGATTTTGGCCAAAAACTCATTTTTTGTCCTCTGATCGCGGTTCTTTATTGTTCCCCGCGGATCCTTATCAATAAGGAACCGCAGTCAGTCTGACTCAGATTTTTGAAAACTTTGAAAAATCATATAAAATCAACCGTAAGTTCGTAGAAGTCGTGCCACCCGTCATTTCGAAAGTAATTTAATTTTCTTTCAATTAAAAATGCTTCCAAACCTTTATTCAAACTTTAAAATTTGGATGGTTACTAAGTTCCATACTTTGTACAAAGTATTGAGCGTCAGTTTGTCGTAAAACTTATGTTTTACTCTTTTCTATTAAGTTGGACATCTCTTGGTGATATATCTTTGAAAATTGATATATTTACAAAGTGTTAAACTTAATTAAATCTTAAATGGGTCAAAGACTATTTTCAAATAAAATCAAGCTATGAATACTTTGTCGTATCTAACACTCAAAACATGGACGAATGCTTTTATGTGTTAAGCTAATTGTCTGTATGTGTTTCCTTGTGTGTTATTATTATATGTAGACATTATTAAGTGTTCCTTGCTATTTGTAGTAGTATTGCTTATATGTCTAGTCTCTTGTGCCTTGCTTGGTATTTGTTAGTATCTAGTTTTTCCTAATTAGGATGTATGCTAGATTTCTTGCATTTTAGTTGCAACATTATGTGTGCATTGCATATAGGATTAACATCTCTTAGTTTACAAATGTTACATAAACATCTTGTATACCTCGGGATGTTCTTTAACACTTTTAGGTTTGAAAGCTTTGGGAGCTTGTCAAATCTATTGATTTAGGTCGTCTTACTCGATCATTGAGTTATTAGTTCAAGTAGATAAATGTCTCACTATAAAACATGAAACACCCTTTTAAAATCTTAGCTATTTTCTCTTAAAAGAGTGTTTGTGGGAATCAAGAAAGATTTCGATTAAATATCAATGCATTATTCAAACTATGATTGGTATCATTATCGAATCTAATTGACATGTTTTTTAGTGTAGACATGAATGTGGTTTATTAATAATATACATCGGATCATAACTCACACTTGTGTTGATGGTGTTATATTGAATCTACTTGTTCAAATTGTTAGACATATTTTGTTTAATAATTACTTATAATGCACAATAGAGTCGGTTTGATAACTTGGATGTTTCATCCGAAATACTCAAGTAATTTACATTGCTATGCAATTATAAATGTGTCATTTCTGAAAGACCAATCAAGAGTGTTCCTTTGGTTTGTGTAAACTTTGTTTATACACTTCAAAGTTATTGGCCTCAAGTTCTATTAAGGTAAATAACCTTAACTAGACTTGTTTGACAAGATATGCAATGGTGCATTCTTAACCCTCATTAGGTCATGCATTGTGTCGCCATGCAAGTTTCATCCTTGCTAAACTTTATTAGGAAAATGTTGGAATTACATTTTGTCTAACTTGAGAATGACTACTAGAGAATTTATGCACTAGGATCTTAATTTGACCTAACGGTTGAATTACTTCCATGTGGGAAGTTTAGTTGGTGTATAACTCGTAAAAATGGTCGTGTTTAGCCTTAATTGAGCACCTATAGTGATAGTCTCATACTCATTCTCTAAATTGGCTAAATGGCTCTTCCTATATATGACTAATGATAGTTTACTTTGATGAACTTTGTATGTCATTAGGAGTCTTTTTCTTTTGTAGCCATCAGGTTTTTCTTAGCTTTCCTCTTACATGCTAATTGAACCTATGTGTCTTTCCTTTGTGTGTGTTCTAGTTTTTATTGCTATTAAGCATGAATTTATGATAAGTTAGACTAGAAAATTAGGATTTGCTGAATTGGAAAATCCTCCTTCACCACCTAAACCTAGCCTCTGTAGGCGGTTCTTTAAATAGACCGCAACTCCATATCAATATGGAACCGCCGTTGGAGATAAAGAACCGCGGGCAGAAGTTCTCAAATTCGGGTTTTCTGAAACTTCCCGATTGTTCCAACACCCGTTGGAATCTTTGTTGCAAACCTTTGAACACTCCCAAAATATCTTGGGCTTTCCCTTTTTTTAACACTTCACTAGTTTGGATCATCCCCTCACCCTTTTAAACCCACCTTGTTAGCCATGTTCTTCACACCTGAAACCATTCATCCTTACCCCTTAAACCACCCATTACTACCACGGTTTCTACAAGAACCTCCAATTCATCCAAAACCTCCTCTTCAAAGAGGCACATCAAATTAAGATTAAGTTACCCAAACTTAACTCTTCACCTTTTGCCACACCCAAGAATGAGATTGTTCCAATTCTCATCTCTTCATCACCCTCGCCACCTCTTGCTCCATGCAAGACTACCTCAACCCATGGTACCAACCATTCACATGGTTCTACCTCCTCTTCATTCCAATCTAGAATGAATGAGCTAACCTCACCCTTCACTCTAAGTACTCTCTTGGATGTGACTACCCAACCTCAACCCATCCAAAGCATTCCCATTGTGAATGACTTTGTTGATAACTTGGTGACTTCACCTATTACCCCTTCAAACTCACCCACATTACCCATCCAAAGCATTCCCATTGTGAATGACTTTTTTGAACCCTTGGTGACTTCACCTTTCACCCCACCAAATTCCGCCACCACCCTTGTCTTTCATTTAAGCATGTGGATTGCTTATTGCTAAGACATCTTATTTAAGAAAATCTTAGGATTCTAGTGTAATTAAGATTAAAATTATGCTTAAGTTTTAGGTATGTTTTTTTTTTCTTTGTATGATCTTTATTCTCTTGTATTTCCTTTCATGTTTTTCAACATGATTTTTCTTTGAGTCTTGGATCTTGTTGCTATTATGTTTCTTTATTTTCTCTTATTTTGAGTCCTTTTCTTAAACTAATAAGAATTAGGAATCTTCTTGGAGATTTACATTTCTTGTAGCTTGATTTGTGATATCTAGATAGATGACTTGCTTGTTTGCTACTTGCTTATATATCTTCTTGCTTATCCGTATGCTATATGCTTAATTGATTAGTTAATGAATGCATGATTATTATAAAGGTTTTGTATTTGTCAAGCAATTCCGATATAATATCTCTTAGATGTGTCTAACTCATGCATGTCCTTAAATGCTACGTGCTAACATGTTTTACTTAGTCTTCTCTTTTTAAGTAATCATGGTTCTTGCATGCCATATGTGTTAATTACGCACCTTCTCTACATTGGTTTATTGTAGACTTCATTAGGCATTACATGAATTATCCTATGTGCTTACTTGATTATGTGTTAGATTTTGTACTAACTCTTCATGTCTTCTTGAGCTTCTTTTGAGTTTCTTCTCTCATTTTCTTTCGAGATTTCACTATCACCTTCTAAGGTATAGTATTCATGAATCAATTTGTGAAGTTATCCTTAACTTCTTTGCTGAGTCTCTCTCAATTCATTTAATCATGCTCTTCTAAGTCGAGTCTCTTTCTTCTAGTCTTTCTAAACTAAGTTGAGTCAAGCCTTACCCTTTCCTCATCATGTAATTGTTCTTTGAACATCCATATTGATTGAGAAGAGCTACGAAACTTTGAGCATGTAGTTTATTGTATGCTAAACACCATTTGGTGTCGACATTCATACGCATCTTTGCCTATAATGTCCTATATCCCGATTTTTTCTTAAAGCGTCGATTTATCCGCTTTTGGTTTTCCTTTTTTTTTGGTAAAAAATGTCTCTAGGTTGAGATATTTTTGTCCCTCTTTTTGAGAGTTGATCGCGGTTAAAATTTACAATTGGTATGGGTGATTCCATCAATTCTAAGTTTTTAACCACTTGAGATGATATCTTCAAATTCTTGGATGCTTCTTTTCTACCTCTACTCCAACAATTTTGAATTGATTTCCTCAAAATCATCACCTTGTTTTTTGAGAGTTGAGGGTTAAATCTTGAATTTTCGTGGGTGATTCCAAAAATTCTAAGCTTTTTACCCTTTGACATATTATCATTACAATTGGGTGATTCCAACAATTGTTAATTGATCTTGTCAAGATCCTCTCCTTTGATTTGTTTTTGGATTGATAGCATCGCATGCACACTTCTTTGCTTGTCATTGTTTGTGCAAACGACTTGTTTATCATCCCCGTTTGGGTGACATCTCTTTTTATATATGCTCTTGTCTACTAACCTTGTTTTGTAGGACACTTCTAACCCATTTTTGTAGCTCATCACTATTCTTGCTTTGTTGGTGTTAGAAATACGTTTTTACGTATTTAGGAAGATTCGGTCACTCCGACAATATACTTAGTAGTAGCTCGTAGTCTAGACATCTTTATTAAACAAACAAAGCCAAGCCTAGCCTACAACATGTGTAGGCCGGCCCAACAATGTAAGCCCAAGACCATCACAAGGCTTGGGTATATAAACCCTCTCCTTTGATGGAGAGGGTGTGTGGTTTCATATTTTTCACATAGTAAACATTTCTTTCTCTCTCTAGCTTTGTGTGAAATCCACCATCTCTCTATCTCTTTCTCTCTCTAGAAACATAAGCAAGATTTACAATCCTACAAATGGTATCAAGAGCCATGGGATGATTGTATTGTTCATGTGTTTGTGTTCTTGATTCATACGCCATTTTTGATCCATTTTCACACGTCCAAATTTTTTTTTGTGTTTTTGATGGTTCTTTCTTGATACAAATCTTCTACATAGTTGTGGTAGGGATTTGGTATAGTTACTTTGGCTAAAAACACAAAATGTTTTGGTGTTTTGATCATTTTTTGGCTTAAAATCACGAATTGGTTGAGTTTTGTCCGAGAAAAGTGGGAAATATTCCGATCTGGTCATCGGAAAGGGGTTTATAGTACATTCCGATCAGTGCAATCGGAATAGGGTTTAGGCATTCCGATTGGTATTCAGATTGGTATTCCGATCACAGCATTCCGATTGGTATTCAGATTGGTATTCAGATTGGTATTCCGATTGGTATTCAGATTGGTATTCCGATTGGTATTCAGATTTGGTATTCCGATTGGTATTCAGATTGGTATTCAGATTGGTATTCCGATTGGTATTCAGATTGGTATTCCGATTGGTATTCAGATTTGGTATTCCGATTGGTATTCAGATTGGTATTCAGATTGGTATTCCGATTGGTATTCAGATTGGTATTCCGATTGGTATTCAGATTGGTATTCAGATTAGGTACATTCCGATTAGGGTTCTTTCCGATCATCATTCCGATCACTATTCCGATCATTATTCCGATAATCACAAATTTTTCCATAAAAAATTTTGAACCGTGTGTAATTTTGACTTGGAATTTTTGGTTTATTGAGAATATATTTTAGGGGATTTTAACATTGTTTCTCGACTTCAACTCACAAACAACAAACACATTTACTTTCTTTCATTGATCGATCAAAGTTTGTAAATCTTAACTTATTGAAATGGAGTACACATCTCTTACGGATAAGTCCATCCTCTCGGGTACGGATAATCGTCCACCAATGTTGGTGAAGACTATGTATGAGGAATGGGCTTCCCGAATGGAACTTTATATGTTAAACAAGGAGAATGAACATCTAATTTGGGCATCGGTGCTCAATGGACCATTAGATTATGGTACAGTGACGGAAGGTACGACTACTCGTCCTCGCACAACGGGTGAGTTGACTGGAGATATGAAGATTCAAGATAAATGTGATAAGTATGCTACAAACATCATTCTCCAAGCCCTTCCTCCAGATGTCTACAAACTCGTCAGCAAACATAAAGTTGCCAAAGAGTTATGGGATAGAATTCGTGTTCTCATGCAAGGCACCTCGTTAACTAAACAAGAACGAGAGTGTAAGCTTTATGATACTTTTGATAAGTTTGCCTACGTGCCAGGGGAGACTCTCAATGATTACTATCTGAGATTTACCCTATTGTTGAATGAGCTCAATATCTATGGCATGACAATTCCTACCTTTCAATTGAACACCAAGTATTTGAACACTCTTCCTTCAGAATGGAAGAAATACGTGACGGATGTTAAATTGGCTAAGGACTTGCATAACACCAATGTGGATCAACTTCAAGCTTTTCTTCAACAACACGAATTCCATGTGATCGAGGCTCGGTTGTCTACACCTCAAGTTCATGATCCACTTGCAATGTATACTTCTCAACAAAACATGGATTATAATTATCAACAACCATCATACTTGCAGCAGCCACCACCACACATCTATCAGCAAACATCTTATCAACCACCAATGATGCCACAGCAAGAATATCAACAAAGTGTTCATCAACAATCTTTTCCACAGCAACCACAATATCAGACATCACCATCACAAGCCAACACTTCTCCATTGGGCTATACTCCTCAACAAGGATATTTTCCAATAGAAGCACAACCAGCACAAGATTTCTACTCTAATGAACTTCCACCAATCCAAGCACCGGTCTTTACTCCAAATGATACGCCAGCTGATGTTCTAAACCATCTCACTGCTTACTTGTCAAAACTTGTTGCAACTAGAGGATTTCCACCAACAAACAATCAGCTCCGCACCTCATCAAATCCTCGACAACAAGCCACTGTTCAAGATGGTCAAGTGATGGTGTAACCAATTCAGGGAAGGCAAAATTCATATGGACCTCCTACAAGGACTGGGAACAATCAAGCTGTGAATTCTCAAGCTAGTGGAAATGGGAACCCTATTGGTCCTAAGAAGGTTGTGACTTGCTACAATTGCCGAGGACAAGGTCATATGGCTAGGGAATGCACTCAGCCGAAAAGGAGGAGGGATGATGCATGGTTTCGTGAGAAGATGTATTTGGTTGATGCTCAGTCTAAGGGGAAGATTTTGGATAAAGAGGAGTTAACATTTCTTGCAGACCCTGGGGCAGCAGATACTGAAGGCATTGCAGTCGTTTCTACTTCTAATGCAGCTTATCAAGCGGACGATCTTGATGCATACGATTCGGATTGTGATGACATTCACACTGCCCAAGCTGCTCTCGTTGCTAATCTCTCTCACTACGGTTCTAATGTCATCAATGAGGTACCAACCACATCTAATAATATTGATGATAACCAACATCAAGTTGGGCATGAAAATGACAACCTCGAACAGCATTCGGGGACTAGTAACTCAAATGATGTGGTACCCAATCCAACACATTTGAGTGAACCTCAACCAAATGCTACGACGGGTATGGAATCTTATGCTCAACAGGATTTGGTCATGGTACCTAAACATATTATTGATCAAATGCATATGGCCCTCAGACAATCCGTAGATACGAATTCCACCCTAACTGCTGAGCTTGCGTTGCATAAAGAAAAGGTCAAAACTTTTGAAATGGTCCCTCAAGAAGAGAAAATAACATGTTCTGAATTTGACCAATTTCGTTTTGAAAAGATTGAACACTTGAAAGAAATAGAATCATTAAAAGCTAATCTTTCTAATGAATTAAAAGAAAAGGAGTCGGTTGTCAATGATTTTCAGAAACTTAAAATGGATTTCGAAACTCTCGAGTCTAAAAAGGTTGAATCGGAAATTAATGCTACCAAACTTCTTAAATTCAAAGAACAACAGCTTTTAAAACAATACTCTTCCACAGAAAAGGTTCATCTTTTAACTAAATCATTTAAAGAACTCGAACTTAAACGTCTTCAAGATTTACCACCTAATCCCGGTTATGCAAAACAAGCTCAGGAATATATTCCCGGTCTTTATGATATGACTATAATTGGCAAATCCAAAGAAGCACCTTTTGTTCGTAGTTCTGACGCGACACAGTCACTTGCGGATGAAACTCATTCTAAAATGCTTTCAAAATTCCATACAATTGATTATGATCAACATAACAAAGATCAATTTTCTAAAAAGACCCGCATTCGCTTACAAAAGGAATTAGCTGAATTGACAGTTCTTGTGCCCCAAAGTTTGTCAAATGAAAACCCTCCCAGTACGTCTCCTACACTTGTCAAAAAGGATTTAACGAAGTTAATTCCACCGGTAAGTAAGTCGTCCGTTAACTTAAATGCGGTACACCAACACTTAGCCGATTTTGACAAGGTCATTTTGGAACGTACGACGGCTTCGGCCATAACGGAAGGTGAATGGAACTTTGAGCACACTAGAGCTGCGTTCCGAGACGAAATTATTCCGTTTGTAAAGAATGTTAAAGCTTGTCTTAGTAATCTTGATCAAGATTTGTATTTGGAAATAGAAGAAGTTAAACGTGTTTTCAATGAAATAGATGATGCTTATGAAAACAGTTTACTTGAAATAGAACGAGTTTCACGCCAAAATGATCAGCTTCTGAAGCAAGTGATGTCTCATGATATAGTTTCCGTCTGAGTGAATAAATGTGTTGATAATGATTCTACTGTGCATAATGTTGAATCTGTGGATAATGTGGTAGATAGTACTTGTCACGAATCTGACGCTGAATTTTTAAAGCTTCAAGATTCATATTCTTCACTTTCAAAACGTTTTGATGAGATTCAAACACATTGTATTTCGCTTGAATGCAAGCAACAATTTATTCAAGAAATCTTGGAAACGTCATTCGAAGGTGTTAATATCGATGATGCAAACTTTGAAAAGAATTTTCGATTTAATTTACAATCAAAACAGCGTCAGCCAAGTGACAAGGTTGCTCACTCTTTGCCGATAGAAATAGAGAAATCTAAGGATCTTAACTGTGTGAACGTACTTGAGGCTGCTGAGAATCTTAAACTTGATCTAGATAATCGAGTTTCCAAGATTTTGTCCAAAGTTGATAACTTAAAACAGAAAAATACACGACTCTTCGATTCAGTAAAGCCCGCATGTGCTAACACCACTGCACAGAATCAATCGTTGATTGAACAATTGAATCGAAAGTCGGTGGAAATATCTGATTTGAGGGAACAAATTTGTGATAAGAATTTGGTCTTGGCTGAGTTAAAGGAAACACTTCGTACTCTAAAAGGTAAGAATGTTGTGGATAACGCAGCCACTATCTCAGCTTCGTCCTCTAGTGCAATCAAAAGGAACCTAATAGCCGTCACACCACTTAACAAGGGCCCTAGGACTAAACCTTCTCAAACATTGGTCACTAAAGATAAGGCGGAATCAAAACCAGCTTCTAATATTCCCGTGCTGCCTTCTACAGGAGTAAGCACCACTACTAAGGCTCAAAGATCTAAGCTTAAGAGAAACAAGAAGAATGATAGGATCTTGCCCCCATATAGTAGTCAAGTGAAGAAGAAAGTAGAAGCCCATCCTAGGAATGTTATTTCTGTTTTGAATAAAAAGAATCATGTAGCTAAACCTAAAGGCTCTGCGGTTGTGCAGTGTTCTAAGCCTACTGTGAATTCTAATTTGAAATGTTGGAATTGCAATGAATGTATGTTTTCTAGTCGTCATGATTCTTGCCTTATTGACCATGTGAATGAGATGTATGCCCGGAAAAATAGATTAGAATGGAAACCGACTGGGAAAGTGTTAACCCAAGTTGGTTGGATGTGGCGCCCCACTGGTAGAACTTTCATTATAGTAGGAAATATGTGCCCTTTAACGAGGATTACTCCCACTGAAGTGAATAAAGCGTTCCCTTTAACTAGGAGTACCAAGGCTACCAAAACACAAGCGTGTCCTTTAACTAGGAACACCGACACTACTGTAGGAAAAAAGTGCCCTTTAAATAGGTCTACTCCCACTGTAGTGCCCGCTAATAATCTAAAACCTAAGAAAGTTGGAACAGTAAAACCTGTTAGTGCTAAAACTCACATTAGAAAACGCAGGAAATCTAAGGATAACACAAATGTTAGCAATTCTGATAATAACATATCTGTATCTGCTAACACTCCAGAACCAATAGTTTCCAATGCATTGTCTACTGTTGTGGTTGAAAACAGGTGGTCCAAATTGTTCTCTGGTATTTGGACTCTGGTTGCTCCAAGCATATGACCGGAGATCGCTCTCAGCTCAGAAATTTCGTCAGCAAGTTTCTTGGTACGGTTCAATTTGGGAATGACCATATTGCAAAGATAATGGGTTACGGTGAATATCATATTGGGAATGTTATAATTTCAAGAGTGTATTACGTGGAAGGTCTTGGTCACAACTTATTTTCTGTGGGACAATTTTGTGATGCAAACCTAGAAGTTGCTTTTCGAGAGCATACCTGCTTCATTCGTAATTTGGAAGGGGTTGATTTACTGAAAGGTACTCGAGGGAATAATTTGTATACGTTGTCTCTACAAGACATGATGGCCGCTTCTCCCGTATGTCTTCTCTCCAAAGCATCGAAGACTAAGTCATGGTTATGGCATCGACGGTTATCTCATCTTAACTTTGACGCTATTAATCATTTGGTGAAAAACAAACTTGTTCGTGGTCTTCCTAAACTATCATTTCACAAGGATCATTTGTGTTCCGCGTGTACAATGGGGAAAATCACTAAGAAATATTACAAACCCAAGACGGAAGACACCAACCAAGAGAAACTTTATCTGTTGCATATGGATCTTTGTGGGCCAATGCGTGTTGAAAGTCTTAGTGGCAAAAAGTACATCCTCGTTATTGTCGATGATTACTCTCGGTTCACATGGGTGAAATTTCTGAAAGCAAAAAATGAGGCACCTAAATTCATCATCGGATTTCTCAAGATGATTCAAGTGCGTCTCAACACTACTGTCCGACGCATTCGTACAGATAATGGAACCGAATTTGTGAATCAAATATTGAGTGATTATTATGAAAAAGTTGGTATATCTCATGAAACATCCGTTGCACGCACTCCACAACAAAACGGTGTCGTTGAAAGGCGAAATCGCACACTTATGGAAGCTGCTCGAACGATGTTAATTTACGCAAAGGCTCCATTGTTTTTATGGGCAGAAGCAGTATCCACAGCAGTGTACACCCAAAACCGGTCACTAATTCGTAAACGCCATGGTAAAACACCTTATGAGCTTCTCCATGGAAAAGTACCAGATTTATCATATCTTCATGTATTTGGTTCTCTTTGCTATCCAAATAATGATGGTGACAATTTGGGAAAACTTCAACCAAAGGCTGATATTGGTATTTCCATTGGTTACGCACCCGCAAAGAAGGCATACCGAATTTACAACCGTAACTCTCGCAAGATCCTCGAAACTATGAATGTTGATTTTGATGAGCTGACAGTGATAGCTTTTGAGCAAAGCAGCTCTGAACCCGTACTTCATGAAATGGGACCCAGTAATATTAGTTCTGGTCTTGTCCCAAACAACCCTACTTCATCATCATTTACACCACCTACTAGGAAGGAATGGGATACGTTGTTTCAACCGTTCTTTGATGAATTCTTTACTCCTCCAAGTATTGTTGCTCCAGAACCTGAAGTAATAGCTCCGGTAACCGAAGTTGTCGCTCCAGCAACCGTTGCACAATTAGATACATCTGCACCAACAATTGGTCAAGATATACCTTCAACAAGTAATTCTCAACCAACTCGTGTTTCAACTACCCATGTCATGCCTATTGATGATGAAGAGGATGATGATGATCACGATTTGGAATTCGCTCAAATGCGTGAACTTCCATTCTTTGGTGTATCTATTCCCGACCCTAATCAAGCCGGGTCATCCACCTCAGAGGAAGCTCCTTCTACAGTTTACTCCAATCCACGGATTCGTAAACATGACAGCAAGTGGACAAAGGATCATCCTATAGATTCTATTATTGGTGACCCTAATCGTCCAGTATCCACACGAAGTCAGTTACAAGAAAGTGCACTGTTTTGTCACTTTGATGCTTTTCTCACTGAAGTTGAACCTAAGACATGGCAACAAGCTTTTACTCAATCTTGTTGGATAGAAGCTATGCAAGAAGAACTTAACGAATTCATACGTCTTGATGTTTGGGAACTTGTCCCATGCCCGGATCAAGTGCAGTTACTCACTTTGAAATGGGTTTACAAGGTGAAACTTGATGAGTTAGGCGGAATATTGAAGAACAAAGCTCGTGGATATAAGCAATTATTGGGCATCGACTTTATGGAATCCTTTGCACCTGTTGCCCGTTTGGAAGCTATTAGACTATTCCTCGCTTATGCAGCCCATATGAATATGGTCGTCTATCAGATGGATGTGAAGACGGCATTTCTTAATGGTGAACTCAAGGAAGAGGTCTATGTTCAACAACCGGATGGTTTTGTGAATCCTAATTATCCTAATCATGTGTAGAAGCTTAAGAAGGCTCTCTATGGGTTGAAGCAAGCTCCTCGCGTATGGTATGATCTTTTGTCGCAATTCCTCATTACCCAAGGCTTCGCTAAAGGCAAGGTGGATCCCACGCTGTTCATTCAGAAACGAGGTAAAGATATGATTATGGTACAAATATATGTTGATGATATTATATTTGCAGCCTCGACCCAAACCTTATCGGATGAGTTTGGGACACTCATGTCTTCCAAGTTTAAGATGTCAATGATGGGCAAGGTATCATTCTTCTTAGGTCTTCAGATATCTCAGAGTCCCAGAGGCATCTTTATCAATCAATCCAAGTATGCCCTTGAATCGCTTAAGAAGTATAAGATGGAATCTTGCGACCCCGTGGATACTCCAATGGTGGAACGAACTAAGCTTGATGCAGATCCACATGGAGTTGCCGTTGATCCGACACTTTATCGTGGAATGATCGGTACTCTTCTGTATATCACAGCCAGTCGACCTGATCTTTAGTTTGCTATATGTATGTGTGCCAGGTATCAAACTAGGCCTACTGAGTTACACTTAGCTACTGTTAAAAGGATCTTTCGATATCTTAAAGGAACCATTAATCGGGGACTTTGGTATTCGAAGGACTCTTCTATTGCTCTAATGGCATATGCAGATGCGGATCACGCGGGTTGTCAAGATACAAGGCGTAGCACGAGTGGAACTTTGCAACTACTAGGAGATCGATTAATCAGTTGGGCATCGAAAAGGCAGAAAAGCGCTGCAATTTCAAGTACGGAAGCAGAATACATAGCTATGTCCGGTTGCTGTGCTCAAATTCTTTGGATGAGATCGCAATTAACCGACTATGGTCTAGGTTTCAACAAGATTCCGATGTACTGTGACAACAAGAGTGCAATTGCCTTATGCTGCAACAACGTTCAATTCTCCCGGTCGAAGCATATTGACATTCGCTACCACTTCATAAAGGAGCAAGTGGAAAATGGAGTAATCGAGCTTTACTTTGTCCGATCTGAGTATCAATTGGCGGATATTTTCACGAAGGCTTTAGATCTCGCTCGAATTGAATTTTTGGCCGACAAGCTAGGAATGAGAACCTTCTCGCCTGAGACTCTTAAGGAACTAGCAGATGAAGCGAAAGAATAGTGGTGGTAAAACTATTCTCCGTATCCTTGGTGATCATCTGTATATATTGTTTATATTTTTATCCACAAAAGCAAAATACAAAAATATAAAACTATATAAAAACCATAAAAATTGAAAAATCTAGAAAAATCCAAAAATATTTTTACTTTATTTTTCTAAGGAATGTCTTTTGGTACAATAATATTTACGGCCTTAGAAATGTTGATTAATATCGACACGGCGCCATAAATAGAGTTCGTACAAAAGTTGTAAATATTTCATAAAACATGCCTAAATGGCTTGTAGTTATTTCTGACTGCAACCCGGTTTTCATATTAAAGTCAGGTATTTCTTATGAAAGCTTTGGCTCACAACGGGAATTAATTTTCTCGGGCAAGGTTTACTTTAAAACCTTGTAAGGGATCAAGTTTACTTTATAACTTGGTCTCACACAAATCTATGTACGTTTCAGTGCATTTATTTGTTAAAACAAGAGAAGTCTTGTTTTTATGAAGCTATCATCTCTACAACCATAGCAATCTACAATTGGTATCTACATACTCGACGATGCGACTACTCAACCGACGACTACAACTCTTTCAATAGAACACGGGTCAACAATTGAGGGGGAGCAATTGTCAAGCATTCAGAATCTTCGATGCCGAACGTGTCAAGTTCACAAGTTGGTGTCAAGACAACAATACCAATCGTACATGTGGTGTCAAGAGATGACTTCAGACGTGACGAGGCGACCAACATATGCTGCCAAGAACCATTTGATCTTATCATATGATGTTCTCATCTATCAGGTCCAACCTTGTCAATTCTTTTCTAATATGGTGAATATGTGATCATGTTACAAATAGATGTCATGAAGATAAAACGGACTCGCATTTTTCTTCCCAAAACCTTTGTTAAAACTTCATTAAATCAATTGATATTAAAAACATCGATTGGGTTAATATTTTTAATATGGGGGAGAAAATGTGATTTAATATGGGATATTATCACAAATGGTTTGACTTAATGTGCTGGCTCATCCCGACATGTGCGAAATGTTTTCGAATATCGTGGCATATGTTAAGGGGGAGCAAAACGGATTTGCTATATCAAAATGGATTTTCATGGTGACATATACTTACCCAAAACCCATTTATTTCACGACGATGAAGATTGTGGTGACATAAGGATGGTAGGATAGGTTAAGTCCTATGATTCTTCCAGAACCAGAGGAATCTTCCCAAGGACATTCCATAGCTAGAAATAGTAGTCCTTAGGAAAGTTAGAGAAAGATTGTGAACGTAGCTGAATGTCGACCAAGTACTTAAGTTAACACTGGAACAATCACAACAAGGTGCTAGTTATGACGTATTGGTAAGCATTGAAGGGGTTAAAGAATGAAAAAGAATTGTAAAGATAAAGGGTGTAAAGAAAGAAGCCCTCCTTACAACTTTAGGCAGAAACCGGGTCAACACATATGCTATTGAGATCATTTTAATGATTCTTGATATTGAAGACAGACATCATGGACCCAGTGATGCAATGCACAACCCATCCTAGCTAACTCAGATATCTCTTAAAAGATATTTGTTTTAATCACACGGAGACAACACGTTATCTATCGATTTATTCACTCCGAATAAATTGGTATTGAAATGGTGGCACTCCTCTCCAGCCTCCGATCACTAAAAATCCAAAATGCACGATCGAGTCTAGAGCCATTTGAGATCATCAAATATCTCATTAGGACACACTTTCATATTTCCTTGCTTCTTCACACACTGTGAAAAGTAAGAAAGATTTTAAGAGTCCTACGTAAAATCTTCATGATCTTGCCTGAACATCCGAGTAATACGAAAGTATTTACAATGAAGATGGAAATCCTTCTTGAGCGAATATCAAAAAGCTCATGGTAGGTGACTTGTGCGATTCTTTATGAATCAAACTTGTGATAACTGGAAAGCAACAGCTGTTTAATTCTTAACTGAATTTAAACACGTTCCAGGCCTCTACGCAATATCTTAGTGATCTTGCCAGAACACTCAGAGTGATAACTTAGTGTTCACAGTGATGAGTGGAAATCCTTCTAGTGTTAACCTCAAACAGCACTTGGTAGGTAACTTGCAAGATTCTATACGAATCAAGCTCGTGACAACTGGAAAGCAACGATGGTGCGGTTCTTAATTGAATTTCACTTGTTCCAGGAAAATGAATTGACGGCTTCAAATCATGCGGATATCTTTATCCAAATGATTCACTCTTTATGTTCGCAGTCAGCTTTGGACGGTCGAATAAAGAGAACGGGTTTACCCGCGAAATCCTGTCAGGAAGTTACTTAATTGAAACTATCCGTCACGGGTACGATATCTAATATCGTCCAACGGTCTTCACCGACCGGAGGTAAAATGCTACCGATTTAGAATGAAATGTTCAAAGCCATTTCGTTCGTGTCTACCTATGTTGTGGCATTTGAAGACGGTGGCGTTGTGGAATCCGAGAAGAAGTCGTCCCCGCATGCTTATACTTTATGCACTTAATACCTCATCTAATTCAAGAAAGCCTGAAAGTTAAGTCTTCCGCTGTATCGAACTCTGAAGCTTTCAAGAATTACTAAGGCATAAGTATGTGGGACGTGAGGTCACGAAGAGGCGAAGATCACAAGTGATGGATGCACAAGATCAAGGCAAGAGATTAATGCTCAAGACTGATATCAAAGATCACATCAGCATGTTCACCAGAAAAGAAAAAGAAAAGAAAGACGAAGACTACGAGCTCAAGACAAGCATAGTATGCTAGGTTTATTTTATTATTGTAACTAGGGTAACACCCTTGTTTGGAGTGACCTCCCTTAGGGGGAGATTGTTAGAAATACGTTTTTACGTATTTAGGAAGATTCGGTCACTCCGACAATATACTTAGTAGTAGCTCGTAGTCTAGACATCTTTATTAAACAAACAAAGCCAAGCCTAGCCTACAACATGTGTAGGCCGGCCCAACAATGTAAGCCCAAGCCCATCACAAGGCTTGGGTATATAAACCCTCTCCATCAAGCCCATCACAAGGCTTGGGTATATAAACCCTCTCCTTTGATGGAGAGGGTGTGTGGTTTCATATTTTTCACATAGTAAACATTTCTTTCTCTCTCTAGCTTTGTGTGAAATCCACCATCTCTCTATCTCTTTCTCTCTCTAGAAACATAAGCAAGATTTACAATCCTACAGTTGGTGCCTCAAACAAGGGGGAGCTCATATTAAGGGGGAGCATTTTCAAGAGTTAAAGTCATTACATTTGTGATCATTCATCGAATACCTTGCTAGTAATGAATTTTGGAATCTTGAAGATAAGCATTTTATTATGCATGGAGTTAGTTAACCTATGGTGATTGAAGACTTCACTAGGATGACGCAAGCTCAATATCTTTGGATGATGGGTTTATGGTTTGGATTCTCGCCTCTCAACCGTCGACCACAAGTGATGATTAGCCTTTTGGATGCATGTTCTCTAGAAGTCAATCTTCCTCCACAAATGAAAACTACCTTTCGGATGCTAGCTCTCCTGACGTCAATTCTTCTCTTCTTCAAATGACGTGCTATAGATGACTATCACTTTGGACGTGTGCTCTCTCAACGTTGATTCTTCTCTTCTTCAAGACGTTGACTACCTTTTTGATTTGACAAAAGAGGGAGAAGTAAGTGTAAACGAGTAACTTATGCATTTTAATATGTGTTGCGGTGTACTTGTTTGTCATCATCAAAAGGGGGAGATTGTTAGTGCAAACATTACGATACTTTGTCGATATAATCTCTTTGTGTTTTGTTGATGACAAACGTATAATTTGCAATACATTATGTAAAATGTTAAGGTACTCGTAATCAATCAAGAATACATTTGTATACTTCTCTCGACACCTCCAAGACCGCATTCGGCATGAATCACTCAAGGTATGTACAAACATGTCATTAACCTAACTAAGTGATCAAGGATTAATATTTTCTTAAAACTCACATTTTAATCAAATGTGACAAAAGATTTTAATTAACTTTATTTGTAAGAAAATGTTTTATTAAAAAAGAAAATGGAAATTTGAATTTGGCATATTCCATATGCAAAAGGAATATCCTTTGAGGGTATAAACTACCCCAGATGGCATATCCCCACTAAAGGACAAATTTGCACGGACTCCGACTTGAAGGTTCCTTATTGATAAGGTACCGCGGGTAGAGATAAGGAACCGCGGGTGTTTTTGACCGTTGCAATGTTGCCCTATAAATAGTGGATCATTTCCAGATTTTCTTTTAACCCTTTTTGCACAGTTTCTTTCAAAAACCATCTTAGATCCTTGATTAGTTAGTTTTGATTAATCTTGTTTAAGATGTGATTTAATCTTCAATCTCCTCATCCTCTCAAGTGCAAAGAGAAGAACACTATCATTACCATGATGTGTTGGGTTCACTACATGATGAAGGTCTTTCCTTCTATAGATCTAAGTTATGTTTTTAGTCTTCCTACTATGTATATGTAGAAGATCCAAGTGTTGGGTATAATTGGATGTGTTTGTAAGGGTAGAATATCCAAGTGATGGGTATCCTTTGATTAGATGTTAGTTGTGTAGATCCAAGTCTTGTTAGTACTTGGATATAATGTTAGAGTTATAGATCTAAGTGATGTGTGCTTAAATCTATATGGTTTATGTGTTTAGGCCATAAAACACAAGGTTTGTTATGTTGGGCCATAAAACATAACTAGTGGGTAGATTAGGTTGTGTCTTGGTAGTTCTCACTAAACTCTAAAGTGATGGGGTTGTGTCTAGGTAGTTCTCACTAAACTCTAAAGTGATGTGGTTGTGTCTTGTGAGTTCTCACTTAGCTTTAAAGTGATTAGTAGTTGTGTTGTGTGAAGTTCTCACTTAGCTTCAAAGTGAAGAGTCGTGAAGATTGGTTCTAGCTTTCGATTAGAACTCGACATCTAGCCTTGTGTCGTTAAATGGTGAAGTGGGCGACGTTGTGTAGATTGATCCTACCTAACATTAGGACTCGACTTTTAGCTTAGAGTCAGAAATTTGATAAGCGACGTTGTGTATGGTTTCTCCACCTTAAGGAGTTTGTTGACTAGTGAAGTAACTCTCGAGTAAGGTGTACTCGAGTAGTGGAGTAGGGCGAAGAGGAGCTTCGTGACCGAACCACTATAAATCATCGTGTCGGTACTTTCCTTTACATTTATGTCTTTACTATTATAGATGTATTTATATGTTGTGTGTTGTGTGCATCTCATAATCTAAACATCTAAGTTGCGGAAAAGCTAAGGCTTAGTACGTGTGTGCTTCGTGTTTAGATTATGGTCAACTGTACATCACTTAGTCTAAACATCCTAGTTGCGGAAAAGCTTATGCTTAGTACGTGTGTGCTTAGTGTTTAGACTATTGCTTGATGTACTCTTGATTTGATGTGTTTGTGTTTTTACTTACTTGTAGTATTTATCTTTCAATCAAACACATCTCATATCTAGTCAAGCTTGATCAAGAATTTGATACAAAGGATTGTCAAAGTTTAACATGCAACAAAAGGTTAAGTTTACTGTCAACGGTTCCCTAAATGGACCGGCGGTTCTTTATGGATAAAGAACCACGGGTACACATAAGGAACCGCGCACAGTGGATTAAGCCGAAATGTTTTGAAAACTAACTAGAAACTATTCAACCCCCCTTCTAGTTTCTACAAAAACCTATGAATTCACTCAACCGTTGTGTTGACATTTTAGCATGTATTCTCAAGTGTATAGGTTAAAGAGCAGCTGGAGCATGGAGCTGCGCGGGGTAATAAAATTATCGAATGTCTTATTGTATAAAACATCTCTTCTGAGGTCGTTTTCTATGACTTTGTTTGATGAACTATGAAGTAGCACCCAAAGTTGAGTATCCGCTGCGTTTTGAATTTGGGGGTGCTACATATTGGTATCAGAGCACTTGTTATAGAGAATTAGGTCAACAACTCTTTTGTAAAATTGTTTTGTTGCCTAACAAAATATCCGCACGCTCATGGCTCCTAGAACCAATGTTTGATTATGATAATGTGATCCTATATGTATGTCGGAATTATTGTATGTATATGTATACACATACTATGGTATTTAAAGGCATTACGCGTGAAGCAATGGTCCTTACGTGATTATCATACATTTTATAATGCGGTTTTGTATAGAATTTGGCCTCACCGCCAATCACCGATTTGTTATAATTAATTTATTATCCGAATCCTAGTATGGAATTCGTTTGATACTTTGAGTACATATTTATATTGTTTTGTGATATGTCGCATATCGACTAATTTAAGCCCAATTTTTGTCATGGCATATTGATGTTCCTTTTTAGGACATCTCCTTTTGAAACATAATTGATAAACGTGTTATTTTATTTCCGTACTCCTTATGATTTTGAAGAATAATTTCTTCAATGAGACATCTTCTACTTAATATAACGTTTTATTTAATTGTGTTTGATTACGTTTTATTGGCAAAAAGGAGGATGCCAATGTTGGACCTAAAATATATATACCCAAATAACTATATATAATTTGGATACAACAAAGATATGCTCATAGTAGTCATCTAGTTGAGTGACTTAAGAACTTATATTTAAATGGAATGGGACATTTAAATATATAGATTCTAAATCGCCCAACTATGTGTTGTTTAAGGTTCTCTTATTGAAATGAACTGGGACATTTGAATAAGAAAGTTTTAAACCACTGGACCTTATATTATTTATGGTTTCTTTATTCAGATGAAATGGGACGTTTGAATATAGAAATCATGAAGTAAGTTTGTTGACACCCTTTGCTTGCTATGGTATGTAATTTGGATATGATATCGTGTTTCATGATGGTATTACCAGAGTAGGAGGATTTATAATCGTCTTGTTAAAATAAATTGGGACACCTTTTTATTTGAATAAGAAATTTATAAATTCTCCAACCATAAATTTATAATTCTTATTTACATAGATTGGGACGCCTTTGTATGTAAATAAAAAAATCTAAACAAGTGGGCTCATGTGTGCCTGACCTGGTTTGTGATTATTTTATATACGGACGTATTTCCTTTGACGTGTGTTTCGTTCTTACGAACCGTTCATTACCATCGTCATTATGGTTATTATTGATCATCGTCTATGTATGAGTAACCCTTAGTCTTCTCTCGAGTTATTATTTATTTATAAGGACCATCTCTAATGTGTCCCAACTATTACAAGCTTGATAAGCTAACCATTAGCAACCGTCACCCGTTTTGAGAATAGATGACTTGTTTAATTGATAGGTGTGTAAACACCCATCCTTTTTACCACTTAATTACAATAATAACCGAGCCAAAACGTGTATTTTATGTCATTTATGTTGAAATTATGCGTGGTTTGTGTTTTTGTTGTGATTTAGGACGAAAAGGTGAAAAGTAGAGAAAACACGGGCATTCACGGGCTTTTATCGAAGAAAAAGACGAAAGACAAAGTCGAAAGATCAAGAGTGCGAAAAGAACGGAATTCCAAGATCAATTCTGAAGATTTATCGAAGAAAAAGTCAAAAGAAGGAAGTTTACGAAAAGCCGAAGAACTCGAGTCTTATTTATGAAGAAAATTCAAGACGAGTTTAAAGAAATCCCAAGACAAAGTCATTGAAGTCAAAAGATTAAAGAAGATTAAGGACTTAGGCATGCATTTAGAGAAAGAAGAAAGAGGAAGGAAGCTTCCTAAGCTCCTCCCTAATCTCCCTATATATAGTTTCATCTCATTTCATTTCATGTGTTTTGTGGCTTGACAACCCATTCTTCCACTATTTCTCATTCCTGCACTTTAATTTCTTGCACTTTAATTTTCATGTAGTGCACCCTTTAATTCAAGTAAGTTTTATTGAATCTTTACTTTTCTTATTCAATCTCTCATCTACCTTTCTTGTTTGATTTGTTTTTAATCTTTGTGTTCATGTTCTTGAGTTTTATAGTTTTGATCAAGTGGGTTTTGATTATGTTGGTTATGATTGTTAGTTTTATTGATTTGGATTGATTAGTTATTGTTAGTAGATCATTTGTGGTTGTTTTGGTTTAATCTTTTGTTTAATCTTGATTAGTTTTGATTAAATTCGTGCTTGGTTTTCATTCCCTGTTTCTTCATCTTCTAGTTACTGTTTCTTCATACTTGCCCAGATATTCCGAATCAACTGACTTCATCCGGAATGTCTAGTATTCCGAATAAAGGACTTCATCCGGAATATCTATTATTCTGAATAAAGGACTTCATCCGGAATATCTATTATTCCGAATAAAGGACTTCATCCGGATTATCTAGTATTCCGAATAAAGGACCTCATCCGGAATATATAATATTCCGAATCAAGGACTTCATCCGGCATATCTAGTATTCCGAATAAAGGACTTCATCCGGCATACCTAGTATTCCGAATCAAGAGTTTCATCCGGAATGTTCAAATATTCCGGATCAAACTGTTTATTTCGAATCAACCTTTTTCCCTCTTTTTTATTCCGGATCAAGCTTTATTCCGAATCAAATAGTTTATTCCGGATAAGTGACATATTCCGGATGAATTGTGTTATTCCGAATGAGTGTTTTCCAGTTTTGAGTTTTAAGCTTTACTTTTCCCTCCTTTTTCTTTATTTGCATTTTTATTTGCTTTCCTTTTAGTTTAAGTTTAAGTTTGTGTCATTTAATTTATTTCCCTTTTTATTTTCTCGTCATTTACTTTTCGTCAAGTTTTTATCTTTCATTGTTGTTTCTTTTACCGTCTTTATTTTATTTGTTTCAAGTCTTTATTTTTCATTAGTTTTAGACAACGACCATTCCCTTTTTATTTCACCAAGAACAACTAATCTCGCACATTTAACCGTGATCAATTCGAGAAGATACCGAGAAACGAACAATTGAACCTAGAAAAATCCGTACATTAAAATGGCGCCGCTGCCGGCTCTTTTCGTGAGGATTTACGGTTTTTTGTGAGAGACGCGTTGGCTTTTGGGATCCGTTCACTTGTGAACGTTATTTTTCGTGTCCAAAATTTTCAAAAATCCAAAAACATTTGAAAAATCATAAAAAGCATTTCTATTTCAAAGTTTTGCATCAAAAATATTCTTCTTGCTTATCTATTTTTCTTAATGGATTCTTATGTCCATTGCGTCGGGTGTGGGAGACGATTGATGACGTATAGTCCCCAACCGGGTTATGAGCCCGGCTCACGGGTACTACCCGTATCCGGCCCATCACAGATGGGTGGATGAATGTCATTCAGGCTTATGGGTTTGAGTGAACAGTACCCGCGCATGTGTGCGGCCCACGGCCCAAGGCGGCTGACATAAGATTAGACAGAATAATATTCTGTCTAGGAATATCTTTATCCCAATAAAAGAGGATATTCACTACCAGAATTAGAAGATAACAATCATTCTAATTCTGGTGCTTATCTCTTCCTTGGGGCCGACGCATCAGTAGAAGCCCACTAGGGTTTCACTGCCTATAATAGGAACCCCCAAGGTTCCACAAAGGTATTACGACTTATACTCTAAACTCATACAAACCTTAAACTGATTACTTACTCTCACGCCGGAGTCTAATCGTGGGAAACATTCCCACGGTAAGCCTAACGCGTGCTGTTTAGTGTGCAGGATCCCAACCAAACGATTCACTTGGTGCAGAAGCCGGAGCCCAGCCAACCCGAATTAAGCCTAATTCGGGTCTAGCAAGGATCAACCAACTTTTGCATCAACAAGTTGGCGCCATCCGTGGGACCATAACACTAAGCTAGAACAAAACCTCATCTCGAATCTCCAATGACGAAGGGGCATCCGCCAACTAACCCCAGGAATGTGAATCCTGGGAATCGGAAGTCCCAAGGGGAAGGGATTCTCATCCCCAACCAATCACCTAACCGCCTCGCAGGCGGTCTGGGTAACCGTAGCGGTTTTCAACCCGCGGGGGTGACGAGCACGATCTCGGTGACACCCCCGCCTACTTCAACCCTGGACAACCCTGATCCAGGGAGTGAGCCAGACCCTCCTAACAAGGAACCGCGCAGACCCTCGACGGAGAAAGAAGTAGAAGCCCTACCACTCAGTGAGGAGGATCTTACTCGAGTTCTCACTCAGAACTTCGAAAGGATCGTCCCAGGGATCGCATCAAGATTGAGTCTGGGGAGGAACCTCCAAGCCAGACTCAACTTTGGTGACAGTGGACCAACTACCCCCTCCCAAAACCGGAGGAAAAGGAGAACTCGGCCTCAGGAGCAGGGAACCTTTGAGGAAACCCCTCAACCCCGGAATGTGTTTGAGCGCATAGGAGATCGCCTTATACAGGAATTAACGCAGTCTCAAGAAGGAGAAAGGTCGGATGGCTCACCCGAGCGGCCAGACCGAGAACTGACCAGAACCACACGCCGCCCGAGTGTGTGGGACAGAATGGACACTGGGAAAAAGGCTCCTGGCTCATCCAAAAAAAGTGGTCCCTATGCAAAGAATGGGGCACCCCCGCCATCCCCAGATCCGTCCGAAGAGGATTCAGATGACCATCCGCCTAAGCGTCACCGACCTAGGCGCACCCCTCCACCACCACCAAACAATGATAGGTATTACGATAGTCCTTACTATCGAGATACAGAGGCAGAGGATCTCTCGCGTCCATGGTGTGAACCATGGGATGACCCTAGGCTCACCCGGCCATGGGCGGATCCCAGGGAAGACCCGTTTACCCTCCGCATACGGAACTATTCTGAGGACACCAAACGTCGCATGCCGGCGTGTATCAAGACTTATGATGGGTCTGGTGATCCTGTGGATCACCTCAAAATATTTGATACGCAGGCTAAAATTGAGCGATGGCACATGCCCATATGGTGCCAAATGTTCAATTCGACCTTGATTGGAAACGCCCGTGACTGGTTCGAGGCACTCCCCCCACGGAGCATTGATAGTTTCACGGAACTACGCACTGCGTTTGAGAACAATTATACTCAAAGGAAGAAGTATAATAGGGATCCGGTCTCATTAGCAACCGTCAAGCAACGGCCGGGGGAGTCCACAGAAGCCTTCACTAAGCGCTTCAATGATGAGTGCACACGCACAAGAACCATGCCAGAGCTCCTGAAAATCTCTGACTACATGCACGCCATAACAGACAGAGAACTGATCAGGCGTCTCAACGACAAGCGTCCAGAGAGATATGATGACCTCATGGAAAGGGTCAGAAATTTCATAGAGGGAGAAACAGCTGTTGCCGCGGCCTACCCATCCCGAGGAAATGGGTACCGGTCAAATGACCAGTCCCGGAGACAGTCGGGCGGTCAAGGTAACAAGAACAATAACAAGGGCTCGGACTATAAGAGCCAAAGCAATGGCGGACGGTCGGACGACAAGTTCACCCCCCTAAAGATGTCCTACCGGGAGATCTTGTTGACTGAAGGGGCGAACTTTCCAAGGCATCCCCCAATGACCACTCCCCCGGAACGTCGGCAAGGAAGTCGCTTCTGCGAGTTCCATAATGACAAAGGACACGGCACGAAGGAGTGTATCCAGCTCAAGAAGCATATTGAGTCGCTAATCAAATCAGGCAAACTCAAGCACCTAGTTAAGGATTGGAAGGACGGAAAAGACAACAACAAGAAGTATAATAAGAAGGATCCCCAAAAAGACAAGCCTTCTACCATATACATGATCCAATCCAGACAGCGCCGCACGAGACAGAAAATTGGCCAAAAATTTTCACGCGGCAGGGAAATCTCATTCCCTCCCATCACAGCAAGCGATGTGATCGATGCGCCTCTCACTATTGAGATAGGCATTGGAACACACAATGTTCGTCGCATGTATGTGGATGGAGGATCGTCAGCAGAGGTACTGTATGAACACTGCTTTGTGCAGTTATGCCCAAAAATAAGAAGCCAATTAGTACCGGCCACGTCGCCGCTTACTGGCTTTAGTGGAGACACTATCTGGCCGATAGGGCAATTGCGTTTGCTTGTCACCATTGGGAATGAGGAACATTCCACTACGACATGGATGAACTTCATGGTGATACGTTCACACTCTCCCTATAATGGAATCATAGGCAGACCAGGCATTTTGGCTATCCGGGCAGTACCCTCTACGGCACACGGAATGATCAAATTCCCCGTTGAGGGGGGAATCGTTACTATTTACAACACAGTCATACCAACATCCGAGTGTCACACCGTGACAACACCGGCTCCACCTGTCCCACCCAAGGATGGGGCGTCACCACCCAATTGGAAGGTGGCCATTCACCCTGACTATCCGGAATAGAAGGTATCCATAGGAGGGGCGCTCTCGGATAGCGGCAAAAGGGCCATGTGCTCACTTTTAAGTGCAAACCTGGACATACTCGCATGGGAGCCAAAACATATGACGGGTGTGCCACGTGCGATAGCAGAGCATAAGCTCCAGATCTGCCAAGGGTACCAACCCATCAAGCAAAAGAAGCGCGGCCAGGCGCCCGAGCGCAGCCAAGTGATACTGGAGGAAGTACGGAAGCTAGTGGACGCAGGCATCATGCGCGAGGTATACTACCACGAGTGGTTATCTAATCCGGTCATGGTCAAGAAACATGACGGAAGTTGGCGCATGTGTGTGGATTTCACGGATCTGAACAAGGCCTGCCCACAAGACTGTTACCCGTTACCAGAAATCGACTGGAAGGTGGAGTCCTTGTGTGGATATCCTTTCAAATGCTTCTTGGATGCATATAAAGGGTATCACCAAATCCAGATGGCGGAGGAGGATGCAGAAAAACGGCGTTCCACACGAGCCAGGGTGTATATTGCTATACGAAAATGCCGTTTGGATTGAAGAACGCCGGTGCTACATATCAGCGGTTGGTGGATAAAGCTTTCGAATCACAAATAGGACGCAACTTGGAAGTATATGTTGATGACTTGGTGATAAAAAGCCACACGGAGGAGGCACTTCTCCGGGATGTCCAGGAGACATTCGACACGCTGAGAAGGATTAACATGAAGTTAAATCCAAAGAAATGTACGTTTGGAGCAACAGAGGGAATGTTCCTGGGATATTTGATTGACCCAAACGGCATCAAACCTTTTCCAGAGAAGACGGACGCAGTGATACGACTACCATCCCCGCAGACACGGAAGGAGGTGCAGTCCCTGAATGGGAAGTTAGCCGGGCTGAATAGATTCCTATCTAAATCCGCAGAGAAGTCATTACCCCTATTTAAGACACTCAAGAAGTGTATTAGAAAGGGAGACTTCCGCTGGACGAAGGAAGCTGAGGAAGCTTTTGGCCAACTCAAGCAGCATCTCGCATCTCTCCCTATGCTAGTAGCCCCCCGGCCAAAGGAGGAACTCGTTATGTATCTCTCAGCTACTCATGGCGCAATAAGCGCGGTACTTATGACGGATAGAGATACAATACAAACTCCGGTCTACTTTATAAGTAGAACACTACAAGGGGCGGAGCTGAATTATTCCTCCATGGAAAAATTGGTGTTAGCACTAGTTTTTGCTACAAAGCGGTTGCGCCGGTACTTTCAGGCGCACCCAATTGTGGTGATTACGGATCATCCAATCAAACAGGTTATCTCTAGACCAGACGTGGCAGGGAGGCTAGAGAAATGGATCATCCTATTGGGGGGCCACAATATATCTTACAGACCAAGGACGACTGTTAAAGGCCAAATCTTGGCAGATTTTCTGATCGAAAAGCCTGATGAGGAAGAACCAATCATTAAGCAAGACGAGGTCCCAACGGAACCTTGGGTGCTATTCACGGACGGATCCTCATGTACAGACGGGTCCGGGGCAGGTCTCATCCTCACGAATCCAGAAGGAATGGAATTCACATACGCCCTACGTTTCGAGTTCACGGCCACCAACAACGAAGCGGAATATGAAGCATTAATCGCGGGTTTAAAAATCGCCGCTAGAATGGGGGTCCGCAACCTTGAGGCCTACGTGGACTCACGGCTTGTCGCGAACCATATTCTAGGTGGGTATGTGGCTAAGGAGGACAACATGGTCAGGTACTTGGAAAAAGTCAAGTCGTTAATTGCGACTTTCAGTAAGTTTTCCATCAAGCAGGTACCAAGAGGCGAGAACAAGAAAGCGGACGCTCTTAGCAAGATCGCATCCACGAGCTTCGCTCACTTGTCTAAACAGGTTTTGGTGGAAATACTCAAGGAGAAATCTATCACGGAAGGGGAGGTAGCCGCTATAGTTGAGGAGGAGGGACCTACGTGGATGACCCCAATCATCAACTATTTGACTAATGAAACCCTTCCAGACGAGGAAAAAGCAGCAAGGCGCATTAAAAGGAAGTCACAACATTTTGAACTCCGAGAAGGCATCCTTTACAAGCGCTCTTTCTTGCAGCCATGGCTGCGGTGTGTTGGACCACGCCAGGCGGCTTACGTCATCAGTGACATACACGAAGGGTTGTGCGGCATGCATGCAGGCCCACGATCCGTGGTAGCCCGAGCCTTACGAACAGGATACTATTGGCCCACCATGCATAGAGACGCGCGCGACATGATTCGCAAGTGCAACGATTGCCAAGTGCATAGGCCAGTACCGCGGCACCCGCAGCAGGAGCTTACACCTATCACGTCCCCATGGCCATTTTACAAGTGGGGAATTGACATCACAGGACCATTTCCTGTAGCTGCGGGGGGGGGGGGGGGGGGGTTAAATTCTTGATTGTTGCAATGGACTACTTCACACGATGGATAGAAGCCAAGGCAGTCAAGTCTATTACAGGTAAGCAGGTCAAGAAGTTTGTGTGGGAACACATTGTGTGCCGTTTTGGTCTACCAGGAGAAATCATCTCGGACAATGGCAAGCAGTTCACGGACAAACCATTCAAAGATTAGTGTGCATCATTGAACATCAAACGGCGCTTCGCGTCCGTTAAGCATCCACAAACGAACGGCCTTGTCGAACGAGCAAATAGGAGCTTGGGGAATGGAATCAAGGCGCGTCTGGATGAACGAAATGGCAAATGGGTCGACGAGTTATCACACGTGCTATGGGCGCATAGAACCATGATCAAAACAGCCAACGGAGATACTCCATTTGCATTGGCTTACGACACTGAAGCCGTTATACCAGCAGAAATAGGGATGCCTACCATCCGCACGGCGGAGGTTAATGTCGTTACAAATGATGAACAGCTGCGAGTCAACCTGGATCTGTTGGAAGAAAAAAGGGAAATAGCAGCCATCAATGAGGCTAAGTCCAAGGCTAAGATGAAGGCTTATTATGACGCCAAGGTCAAAGGTGTTTCTTTTCGACCGGGAGACTACGTCTATCGTGCTAACGAAGCGAGTCGAGTGGAGAATACAGGAAAACTGGGCCCTAAATGGGAAGGACCGTATGAAGTCACTGAAACCTTGGGACGAGGCGCGTACAAGTTACGTGACATGGATGGCCGCGACCTAGAGCGCACATGGAACATCTCCAATCTCAAAAGGTGCTATCTTTGAAAGCTACGGCTTCCGCACGGGTACTTCGCTATAGGCGGTCTTAATAAAGAACCATGCGGTTTATTTGCTTTATTTGTTTTCTTTTTCTTATGTTTGTTTAGTTTCCTTTCTTGTTCTCAAGGACTTGTCGTCATTATTCAAACAAAAATGTAAACGTTCTAATAAAATGTCGTGGTGCCTAGCTAGCTCCACGGCCTGTTTTGTGCAAATCAGTTTCCTTTCTTCATTAGATTCTTTGTTAGTCGTATGAATTTTACTTGTATGCCATGTTTCATTCGTATGCATTCTTTCAAATTATCGTACATGTACTATACGCCTCCAGGCGGGGTAAGAGGATTAAGTGAACCTACTAATTCAACTTGCCGCGTAAGAGGGATGCAACCCCAGCCGCACGGATCATGTATCCTTACTAGACGACTTACTCACAAGACGTTGTGATAAGTTTTTTGTGCACCGTACCCACACGGTACTCTGCATAGTAAAGACGCATGTCGCATGTCTAGTAAATTATAGACTTGTATGTATTTTCCCTTATGTGTACGATGTGATACATCACGCGGCATTGAAATACAATGAAATACACAAGTTTCAAAATTAACAATAAACAAAAATGGCCGTGGTGGTCACAGACTTCTAAATAAAAGGACAAATTATTACATATATGTCTTAACCGTGTACATACACGGACGAATGTAATCAAAAGTGTTTACAGCAAATAAGTTACAAGGGGGGAGGAACTCTCCTAGGTCCTTTTTCCCTTCTTCAATTAAAGCACGAAGGGCCTCTCCACGAGCATCTTTCCCGTCCTGAATTTTGACTGCAAGAGCGTCTAAGGCTTCACCAAGCAGCTTCTCACCTGACATGGCTTTGGATACGGAATCATAGGTAGCCAGCGTCAAGGGAATTGGATCAGCACTCAGCCGGGACATTATTGCTTCATTGGGAGCATCTTTCATGGCTTCAAGCTCGTCCAGGAGGGGGTGTTGAAGGTCTGCCAAGGCATCCATGGACGCTGTCATCTTACCCGCTGCGGAGGGGTTGTGATACGGATGCTGTGTGATATCCTCACCTTTTGCGATCATCTCCGCAGCTTGGACCAGGCCTTCATGCCTACCACGGTCGATCCCGTCAGATACAACCCCAGCAAATGCCTACAATAGATGTGGAGCGTTCAGGGCCCCACTTACGGCAAGCCGCAGTCCTTGCCCGATAATCCACCTACGACCGGCTGTCGCGGTCAGTAGGGGGGGCATATTCTTTCCGCACAGCTGACAACCACCTTGCTCAATTCTTCATCAGCTAAGGCAACTTGATTTTCAAGACTGGTTTGAGCCTACATCAATTCCTCCTTCAGTGAGTCACGCTCCTGGGCAATGCTGAATGATTGAGCGGTCACCGCCTTAGTAGCAGCCTCGACCGCAGACACCTGCGTATGAAATTTGGAGTTACTACAAGAATACATATTTTTTGGGCTACATGCATACAAGGAGTAGTAGTATATGAACAACATGTTTGAAAGTTTACCTTCTCGTTTGATGCGGCTACGAGGGCCTCCAACTCAGTGATACGCTTCTCTCTTGTATCGGCGTGAAGCGCCTGCTCCTTCACCGTTGCCTCGGCAGTCAATAACGCCGCTTGCAAGGATGTGATGGTCTTCTCATTCTTTACGACCAATGCCTCACGGCGGGCTATCCTTTTGTCGGCACGGCTCACATTGGTGAGGGCCTTGATCAGTCGGCGTCTCAACGCGGCACCCACCGTCACCTGATGTGCGGATGATACATCAAACTGTTCAATCAGGGCCTCATGATCTAGTTCATCTAAATCCTGTGCGAGGGCAGGCGGGGTGATGTGTTCGATGAATTCTGAACACTCAGATTCGGCCTCCAGCCGTGTCAAGCTCGATAAGTTCCATGCTAAGCGCAAGCTCTCTTCTGGTCCCTCGGGGCACAGTTCCTTGGCACGTGCGGTAATAGGTGATGGGGGATTGTTGGTGGCCGCGGGGGATGGATTTCTCCCCACTTCTCCTCCTTGTGCTGCGACTGCCGGATTCACCCTAAAAAAAAGAAGATATATATTAGTCTATATACTTCATACGAAGGTACAAATCATAATCACAAGGGGTACTTACGAGGTGCTAATGTTAGGGTCTGTGCCGGTAGGAGCTACAGCGCTCACAGGGGCGACTCGCAGAACTGGCCCTTCCATGGTCGGGGTGGGGTCGGCTTGACCAGTCATGGTGCTGCTTCCTTCTTGATATTGAGGATGGTCTTTCCGCAACTTCTTGGGAGGAGCATTTGCAACTCCGGCATCCTCCCCCGTTTTCTTCGCCACACGCCTGGTTGTTTTTCTCTTTTTAGAAGTAAGTGTGGTGGATCCGGAGGCTTGCGTAGTGTCTTCATTAGGATCGCGCTCTTCCTCCTGGTTGATGGTGCCTCCCTCCAGCAATGGGCCGTCGCCATCTTCGTTATGAAAGTCCAATGGGGACTTCTCGATAACAGGCTCTTCTTCGTCCGACCTGGGTTCGGTTGTCTCCTCCAACGGAATCGTACGGTCGGCTAAAGCTTCTAGTAGGGGGAGCTCATTCGGTTTTAACGGCCGGAATCCTCCCGCCACCTTCATGGGGTCGCCTTGACGAAGTAATCCGTGGAGGTTCATCTATGCAAATAAATTGTAGAAGTATATGGGTTAGTAACATTTTACACATATGTGATAGATCAAATTTACAAGATATATATGACCTACCCTCGCCCTGTTCCGTTAAGAAGCACGGATATAAGTCATCCCTCCCAAATTAACGGCGGCTTATCCCTACTAAGCACAGAAAGTGCTCCGGCAACCCTCTATGAAATTCCTTGCGATGGGTATCTAGTATTTTCAGGTCCCGGCTACTATAATCTTTGGGTTTGGGCGGATAGTCTTTTGGGGCTTTGGTTTTAAGTACGAAGGGGGTGGGGAATACTTTCTCATCTACAAAGAAGTAGTGGTCGTACCAATTCTTAAGGGAGTCAAGAGGTTTCCTATATGTCATCGGGGCATTCCCGGGTCGTTTCTTAAACGACAACCACCCGTTCACCAATTGGGGAAAGTAGAAGGCCCTAAAAAGGTTCACGGTGGGGGTTACCCTGCAGGTATGGCATGTAATCTCAAACTGGTTGATTTTACACGCCCCTATGCAGTGGAGCTGGGTGATATGAAAGTCATAATACAAAAGAATGTCTACTAAGAACTTAGACAACGGAATACGGTAGTTGGCTGAGTCAAACAGGCGTGTGTATATGCCTATTTTCCCCGCCGGTGCATCCGTAATAGCTTCACCATCACCCGGATAGGTGGGGTGTACGCTTTCGGGCACATAATACTTCGACAGGAAGTCGAGGTATTTCTCCGCCGACATCACATTCAGGACGTCCGTGATGAGGGGATTATCCTTGACCATATTTTACGAAAAGGTATTTAAAGGCGTGGTAATCTAACCTGCGGTGACGGATATCCGTGGAAAAGAAGGCAATATTTTTGGAGAGAAAAACTCGAGGTTAACAATGGCGGAAGAATGAGTGAGTTGTGTGTGTAACATACACGCATACTCACTCTTATATAGGGTGGCCTCGGTTTCCGAGGTGCCGTGGATCTTTGACACGTGTCAATCACATTCCCTATCCAATGGATAGGGTTTCTGACATTTCTGCAACTTCAGTGGGGGACCCACGGGTCACTTCTTAAACAGTTTTGCGTGGCTCAAGGGTGGGCAGTAATAATGCACTTTTTGCAGACATGCGACTGGATTATTGATTATCATTAATGCGACTGGATTCTTGTCGGGTTATGCGGCTCTTACGTAAGACCGTATTTAATGTTGCATTTAAGTTGTCTCGGCCGTTACGTGCGGCTGAGGTAGTATTCATTAAAATATATTCCTACGACCGGTTGCCACGTGCGGCCGAGAGCAAATTTTCCAATATCATTTCCTAGGTCTTTCTTGGTATGTCCGGAGAGCAGCTTGATAGTCTAGAGGTTACACCTACGGCTGTAACAACTAGACTGGGGGGACATGATGACGTATAGTCCCCAACCGGGTCATGAGCCCGGCTCACGGGTACTACCCGTATCCGGCCCATCACAGATGGGTGGATGAATGTCATTCAGGCTTATGGGTTTGAGTGAACAGTACCCGCACATGTGTGCGGCCCACGGCCCAAGGCGGCCGACATAAGATTAGATAGAATAATATTCTGTCTAGGAATATCTTTATCCCAATAAGAGAGGATATTCACTACCAGAATTAGAAGATAACAATCATTCTAATTCTGGTGCTTATCTCTTCCTTGGGGCCGACGCATCAGTAGAAGCCCACTAGGGTTTCACTGCCTATAAAAGGAACCCCCAAGGTTCCACAAAGGTATTACGACTTATACTCTAAACTCATACAAACCTTAAACCGATTACTTACTCTCACGCCAGAGTCTAATCGTGGGAAACATTCCCACGGTAAGCCTAACGCATGCTGTTTAGTGTGCAGGATCCCAACCAAACGATTCACTTGGTGCAGAAGCCGGAGCCCAGCCAACCCGAATTAAGCCTAATTCGGGTCTAGCAAGGATCAACCAACTTTTGCATCAACAACGATTATACGGGAACGACTCTTGTCAATGGTGTACATGTGAGAGGTGCGGAAACGATATCGACAATACACAATTCCTATTCGGATTTTGTCCTTTGTGCAATTCGACTAATTCGTCCTTTTTGAATCCACCTCCTGTTCCCCCGTGCATCTATTGTGGGAGCGATTCTCATTGGCATGTTTCGTGCCCGGTTCGATACCCGTATGATCACGGGCAAGAACCGGGGTACAATTATGACAATGATAATAGCTATCCACAAGACGCACCCAGTCTTTCTCCTCACCCGTTTTGCAACAACTGTGGGGGTCCTCATGATACCTCTTATTGTCAACCAATGAATTATTATGAGCAAAATCCGTGTCCTCAGTTTTCTTCACCAATGGATTATTATGAACCAAACCCGTGTTCTAATTCTTCTCAACCGATGAACTACTATGAGCCACAACCATGCTATAATTCAGGTTTTCAACACTTTGAGCCCCCACACCCCAACCTCAATCATCAATCCTCTCAGCAAATTCATCTTGACCAACAACTCACTTCTTTGAACCATATTCTAGAAAGTATAGCTCAACTCCGAGCTGACTTGCATCAGGAAAGACAACCATTGCTTGATGTGGACGAAACCTTGAAAACCACCGACACCTTTTTGAGCCAATTTAGTCGTTTTCCCTTCTTTTCTACACCAAAATGTTTAATCACAGCGTGGGATAGAATTGGTGAAATTGAACATACTCGGGGAGATGAACAACAAAAATTGCTTCATGAGCTTCTTAAGGATGTGGAGGTTATCAAAGAAGAGTTAGCCGACTACGTCACTCCTAACTGGACTCGTCCCATCTATTATGATGATGACGACGATGATGATGTCTACACTTTCAACCAATCTTCTGAAGTTGCTGCTCCTACTCTCGATGTTCCTACTGGGTCTAAGGATCTAGATTCGTTGAATGAGGTTAGTGATATTCGTCTCGACAAATTATTGGATGATGAGGTTCGTGACTTACCTTCTATGGAGCCTGAGGACGACGTTGCTCTTACGGAAGAGATAGATCCTAGTGATGACGATTCTTCTCTCCGCTATGAGAATTTCACTTTTGAAATTTCTCAATCTCCACCGAGAGATGCGGACGATGACGATTTATTCTCTCCGGCTTACGAGAAGTTCACCGATGAACTTGATCTTGTGGATGAGGTGGAAGACGTGCTTCTTCGTGATAGATTACGGAAAGTGCACCTTCTTATTGCTCAAATCGAAGAGTTGACTTCTCCTCCTCTCTCCAAGTCTTTGCCTCCATCTATTCCTCCCGCTGAAGATAATGACCCATTGCTGGAAGAAATCGACATTCACTCCATACTTCCAGGTATTTATGACGATGACATGGAGGGGGATATTATTTTTGATAATTTGCTGCAGGAAGGTATTGTCCCAAGTCCCCCTCCCGAGCACCTTTCATCCTCCCCTTTAGCCACTCTTACGGAGGATGAGTGCTTTGACCCGGAAGGTGACATTGATTTTATTATCATTGATAACATTACGGCTTTGCCGAATGATCAGTCTCCATTGTCTTTGGGGGATGACAATGTGCTTACTTCACCCACCCCACCTCCCGTGGATCTTGATTTCACATACTTTTCGTATGTTGAAAGAACCTTTCTCCCATTCAAGACTTATCCCCCCGTCTCTCCTTTGTTGATTTCAACCGGGAACGAGGACAAGGTCTTTGATCCCGGTATCACATTCAAGGCTTCCCCATGGACCATTTAATTCGGGGACGAGTGAAGCTCGTGACTCGGTTAACAAAAACAAGCGCTTTTTGGAGGCAACCCAATTATCTATCTATCTTTACCATAAGTGTAGGGGGAGCCACGTTGGTGTTTCTTGCTTTCTTTCTTATCATGTGCAGGGATTAGAGCTTCAAAGACACACTCTTGATGACTTTTGACGACCGGTTGTATCCTAAACTCTTTTTGATTCACTATTTTATATTTCTCAATATTAAAATAGGAATATCTTTAGTTGTCTCTTTCTTACCGAGATTTGAACAAAGTGCACAATGTCCTAAGTGTAGGGGATTTTACTCCCACATGCTTAAACATTGAGGACAATGTTTATATCAAGTGTAGGGGGGACTTCTATCGAAGTTAAGTGGCCTTTTCCTTGTATTTGTCCTCATTTTAACCGAAAAATCATTTTTTTCGATATTTTTCAAAATTTTTAATCTATTTTGGCCTATTAGTTTTTCCTTTGTATAGTTATTTTCTTTCTTTGCTAGAATAAATTTTAATAAAGTGGTTTTAATTTTCAAACGTTGTGAATCTTTTGACTCAACTCGAGTTTACTTGTCTAAGTTTACTCTAGCTAGTATCCTTAACGTGTTTAAGTCAAGTTTTGCTAGGCTTTTATATAGGAAGCTATAAAACGCGAAAGTCTTAACTCTCACGGGTTAAGAACAAGAACTTTTCGCAAGTTCCTATAAATGATCCTAGATAGTCGTTTATCAAGGGAACTTTAAATTGCGATTTCTAAACTTGAAAAAGTCTAAGAGTTTGCAAGATCCTATAGGCGACTCGAAAACCCAAAGCTTTGATTTAATAGGCTAAGCATCCACGAGTCTCATTCTTTGAGATTTTAAACTGTGGAGAACGAGAGATGATAGAGTCAATTATAAGTTTGGTATTCTTTCGTGAATTTATGTGAGTTAATTATAAGCCTATTCTCCCATCGCTTGCTAATAAATCTATCTCCAATAAATAAGGTTGTACGATTTGAAAAGTTACTTAGCTTCTAGCCCAAGATCGTTTAAAAGTTGCTCGGTATGGATTAGAGTTCATAGCCAAGGCATAACTTATTGAAGCGGGATGCGAAGATTGGCGAGTCCGAAAAGGCCCTAACAAGGCATGAGGGCTACATTTTGTTGCTAAAGATCCAAAGTGATGTGAAGAATCATTTATCGAAAATCAATATGAAGAATCAAGACACACGACGAAAAACAAAAACTCCTCAAAAGTCATGGAGAAGTCTATCCGAAAAGGCCCTAACAAGGTATGAGGATAAATAAAGCCAAGTCCAAAAAGGAGGCGGATCGTTGTATATCAAAGTCCAAAATAAAGATTGGAGAAAAAGAAGAAGTCGTGGTCCAAGTATGAATCTCTCAAAACTTCAAGTGAAGAAATTCCTATTATGAAGAGAAGGTCATTATTTCATGAACGTCTCTCAAGGTTTGAAGTATGAAGTCGCTGCCAAATATCGGTCCGAGAAAGGTCTCAAATCGCGAAGCGAGTTATGCCAAGATATGTGATGACGTATAGTCCCCAGCCGGGTCATTAACCCGGCCCAAGGGTACTACCCGTATCCGGCCCATTACGTATGGGTGGGATAATGTCAGTCAGGTTTATGGGCCTGAGTGAACAGTAACCGCGCACACGTGTGCGGCCCACGGCCCGGTACGGCCGATACGGCCGACATAGGGTTAGACAGAATAATATCCTGTCTAGGGATATCTTTACCCCAATAAGAGAGGATATTCACTACCAGAATTAGAAGATTACAATCATTCTAATTCTGGTGTTTATCTTTTCCTTGGGGCCGAAGGATCAGTGAAAGCCCACTAGGGTTTCACTGCCTATAAAAGGAACCCCCAAGGGTTCCACAAAGGTATCACAATTCTCTCTAAACTCACATATAACTCTAAATCGATTACTTACTCTCACGCCGGAGTCTAATCGTGGGAAACCTTCCCACGGTAAGCCTAACGCGTGTTGTTTAGTGTGCAGGATCCCAACCAGAAGATTCACTTGGTGCAGGAACTGGTACCCAGCCAACCCGAATTAAGCCTAATTCGGGTCTAACAAGGATCAACCAACTTTTGCATCAACAAGTTGGCGCCATCCGTGGGACCTTAACACTAAGCTAGAACAAAATCTCATCTCGATTGTTTCAATGACGAAGGGGCATCCGCCAGTTAACCCCAGGAACGTGAATCCTGGGAATCGGAAGCCCTCAGGGGAAGGGATTCTTATTCCCAACCAATCACCTAGCCGCCTCGCAGGCGGTCCAGGTAACCGTAGCGGTCTTCAGTCCGCAGGGGTGACGAGCACGATCTCGGTGACACCCCCGCCCACTTCAACCCTGGACAACCCTGATCCGGGAAGTGCGCCAGCCCCTCCTAACAAGGAGCCACGTAGACCCTTAATGGAGGAAGAAGTGGAAGCTCAACCACTCAGCGAGGACGAGCTCACTCGAGTTCTCACTCAGAATTTTGAAAGGATCGTCCCAGGGATCGCATCAAGATTGAGCCTGGGGAGGAACCTCCAAGCCCGACTCAACTTTGGCGACAGTGGACCATCCACTCCTTCCCGAAATCGGAGAAAAAGGAGGACTCAGCCTCGGGAGCAGGGAACCTTTGAGGAAGACCCTCAACCCCGGAATGTGTTTGAACGCATAGGGGATCGCATCATGCAAGAATTAACGCAACCTCAAGATGGGGAAAGGTCGGATGGCTCACCCGAGCGGCCAGACCGAGAGCTGACCAGAACCACACGCCGCCCAAGTGTGTGGGATAGGATGAACACAGGAAGGAAGGCTCCTGGCTCGTCTCAAAAAAGTGGTCCCTACTCAAAAGGCGGGGCACCACCGCCGTCCCCAGATCCGTCTGGGGAGGACTCAGATGACCATCCGCCCAAACGCCGCCGGCCAAGGCGCACGCCACCACCATCAAGCAATGATGAGTATTATGGTGGCCCCTACTATAGGGATACGGAAGCAGAGGACCTCTCGCGTCCGTGGTGTGAACCATGGGATGACCCTAGGCTCACACGGCCATGGGCTGATCCTAGGGAAGATCCGTTTACCCTTCGCATACGGAACTACTCTGAGGACACCAAACGTCGCATGCCGGCATGTATCAAGACGTATGATGGGTCCGGTGATCCTGTCGATCACCTCAAAATATTTGATACTCAGGCTAAAATTGAGCGATGGCCTATGCCCATATGGTGCCAAATGTTCAATTCGACCTTAATTGGTAACGCTCGTGACTGGTTCGAGGCACTCCCCCCACGGAGCATTGATAGTTTCACGGAACTACGCACTGCGTTCGAAAACAATTATACTCAGAGGAAGAAGTATAATAGGGATCCGGTTTCATTGGCAACCGTTAAGCAACGGCCGGGGGAGTCCACAGAAGCCTTCACTGAGCGCTTCAATGATGAGTGCACACGCACGAGAACCATGCCAGAGCTCCTGAAAATCTCGGACTACATGCACGCCATAACAGACAGAGAACTGATCAGGCGTCTCAACGACAAGCGTCCAGAAAGATATGATGACCTCATGGAGAGAGTGAGGAATTTCATAGAGGGAGAGACAGCGGTGGCCGCAGCCTACCCATCCCGAGGAAATGGGTACCGCTCAAATGACCAGTCCCGGAGACAGTCGGGTGGTCAAGGCAACCAGAACAATAACAAGGGCTCGGACTACAAGAGCCAGAGCAAAGGCGGACGGTCAGACGACAAGTTCACCCCCCTAAAGATGTCCTACCGGGAGATCTTGTTGACTGAAGGGGCGAATTTTCCAAGGCCTCCCCCAATGACCACACCCCCGGAACGTCGGCAGGGAAGTCGCTTCTGCGAATTCCATAATGACAAAGGACACGGCACCGAGGAGTGTATCCAGCTGAAGAAGCATATTGAGTCGCTAATCAAATCAGGCAAGCTTAAGCACCTGGTTAAGGATTGGAAAGACGGAAAGGACAACAACAAGAAGTATGATAAGAAGGACCCCCAAAAGGACAAGCCTTCTACCATATACATGATCCAATCCAGACAGCGCCGCACGAGACAGAAAATTGGCCAAAAATTTTCCCGCGGCAAGGAAATCTCATTCCCTCTCATCACAGCAAGTGACGTGGTTGATGCGCCTCTCACTATTGAGATAAGCATTGGAACGCACAATGTCCGCCGCATGTATGTGGATGGAGGATCGTCAGCAGAGGTATTATATGAACACTGCTTTGTGCAGTTATGCCCAGAAATAAGAAGCCAATTAGTACCGGCCACGTCGCCGCTTACTGGCTTTAGTGGAGATACTATCTGGCCAATAGGGCAGTTGCGTCTGCTTGTCACCATTGGGAATGAGGAACATTCCACTACAACGTGGATGAACTTCATGGTGATACGTTCACATTCCCCTTATAATGGAATCATAGGCCGACCAGGCATTTTGGCTATCCGAGCAGTACCCTCTACGGCACACGGAATGATTAAGTTCCCAGTTGATGGGGGAATTGTTACTATTTATAATACAGTCGTGCCGACATCCGAGTGTCACACCGTGACAACACCGGCACCACCTGTACCACCCAAGGATGGGGCACCACCACCCAATTGGAAGGTGGCCATTCACCCTGACTACCCGGAACAGGAGGTATCCATAGGAGGGGCACTCTCAGATAGCGGCAAAAGGGCCATGTGTGCACTTTTAAGTGCAAATCTGGACATATTCGCATGGGAGCCAAAACATATGACGGGTGTGCCACGTACGATAGCAGAGCATAAGCTCCAGATCCGCCAAGGGTACCAACCCATCAAGCAAAAGAAGCGCGGCCAGGCGCCCGAAAGAAGCCAAGTTATATTGGAGGAAGTGCGGAAACTGGTGGATGCAGGCATTATGCGCGAGGTATACTACCACGAGTGGTTATCCAATCCAGTCATGGTCAAGAAACATGACGGAAGTTGGCGCATGTGCGTGGATTTCACGGACCTGAACAAGGCCTGCCCACAAGACTGTTACCCGCTTCCAGAAATTGACTGGAAAGTAGAATCTTTGTGTGGATATCCTTTCAAATGCTTCTTGGATGCATATAAAGGGTATCACCAAATCCAGATGGCGGAGGAGGATGAAGAAAAAACTGCGTTCCACACAAGCCAGGGCGTATATTGCTATACGAAAATGCCGTTTGGATTAAAGAACGCCGGCGCTACGTATCAGCGGTTGGTGGATAAAGCTTTCGAATCACAAATAGGACGCAACTTGGAGGTATATGTTGATGACTTGGTGATAAAAAGCCACACGGAGGAGGCACTCCTCCGGGATGTCCAGGAGACATTCGACACGCTGAGAAGGATTAATATGAAGTTAAATCCAAAGAAATGTACGTTTGGTGCAACAGAAGGAATGTTCTTGGGATATTTGATTGACCCAAACGGCATCAAACCTTGTCCAGAGAAGACGGACGCAGTGATACGGCTACCGTCCCCGCAGACACGGAAGGAGGTGCAATCCCTGAATGGGAAGTTAGCCGGACTAAATAGATTTCTATCCAAATCCGCAGAGAAGTCACTGCCCTTATTTAAGACACTGAAGAAGTGTATTAGAAAGGGAGACTTCCGTTGGACGAAGGAAGCTGAGGAAGCCTTTGCCCAACTCAAGCAGCATCTCGCATCTCTCCCCATGTTGGTAGCTCCCCGCCCAAAGGAGGAGCTTGTTATGTATCTCTCGGCTACCCATGGCGCAATAAGCGCGGTACTGATGACGGACAGAGACACAATACAGACCCCGGTCTACTTTATAAGTAGAACATTACAAGGAGCGGAGCTGAACTATTCCCCCATGGAAAAATTGGTACTAGCACTAGTATTTGCTACAAAGAGGCTGCGCCGGTACTTTCAGGCGCACCCGATTGTCGTGATTACGGATCAGCCAATCAAGCAGGTTATATCTAGACCAGACGTGGCAGGGAGACTAGAAAAGTGGAGCATCCTACTGGGGGGGCATAATATATCTTACAGACCAAGGACGGCTGTTAAAGGCCAAATCTTGGCAGATTTCCTGATCGAGAAGCCGAATGAGGAAGAACCAATCATTAAGCAAGAGGAGGCCCTATCGGAACCTTGGGTGCTATTCACGGACGGATCCTCATGCACAGACGGATCCGGGGCAGGCCTCATCCTTACAAATCCAGAAGGTATGGAATTCACGTACGCCCTCCGTTTTGAGTTCACGGCCACCAACAACGAAGCGGAATATGAAGCATTAATTGCGGGTTTAAAAATCGCCGCTAGAATGGGAGTTCGCAACCTTGAGGCCTACGTGGACTCACGGCTTGTCGCGAACCATATTCTAGGTGGGTATGTGGCTAAGGAGGACAACATGGTCAGGTATTTGGAAAAAGTCAAGACGTTAATCGCAACTTTCAGTAAGTTTTCCATCAAGCAGGTACCAAGGGGCGAGAACAAGAAAGCGGACGCCCTCAGCAAAATCGCGTCCACAAGCTTCGCTCACTTGTCTAAACAGGTTTTGGTGGAAATACTCAAAGAAAAGTCTATTACGGAAGGGGAAGTGACTGCTATAGTTGAAGAAGAGGGACCTACGTGGATGACCCCAATCATCAACTATCTGGCTAGTGGAACACTCCCAGACGAGGAAAAAGCAGCAAGGCGCGTAAAAAGGAAGTCACAATATTTCGAACTCCGGGAAGGCATCCTTTATAAGCGCTCTTTCTTGCAGCCGTGGCTGCGGTGTGTTGGACCACGCCAGGCGGCCTATGTGATTAGTGACATACACGAAGGATTGTGCGGCATGCATGCAGGTCCACGATCCGTGGTAGCTCGAGCCTTACGAACAGGATACTATTGGCCCACTATGCACAGAGACGCGCGCGACATGATTCGCAGGTGCAATGATTGCCAAGTGCATAGGCCAGTATCGCGGCACCCACAGCAGGAGCTTACACCTATCACGTCCCCATGGCCATTCTACAAGTGGGGAATTGACATCGCAGGACCATTTCCTGTAGCTGCGGGAGGGGTTAAATTCTTGATTGTTGCAATGGATTACTTTACACGATGGATAGAAGCCAAGGCAGTAAAATCTATCACGGGTAAGCAGGTCAAGAAGTTTGTGTGGGAACACATTGTATGCCGTTTCGGTCTACCTGGAGAAATTATATCAGACAACGGCAAACAGTTCACGGATAACCCATTCAAAGACTGGTGTGCATCATTGAACATCAAGCGGCGCTTCGCGTCTGTCAAGCATCCACAAACGAACGGCCTTGTCGAACGAGCAAATAGGAGCTTGGGGAATGGGATCAAGGCGCGGCTGGATGAACGACAGGGCAAATGGGTCGAGGAATTGTCGCATGTGCTATGGGCACATAGAACCATGATAAAAACAGCCAACGGAGATACTCCGTTTGCATTGGCTTACGGCACTGAAGCCGTTATACCAGCAGAAATAGGGATGCCTACCATCCGCACGGCGGAGGTTAATGACGTCACAAATGATGAACAGCTGCGAATCAACCTAGATCTGTTGGAGGAAAAAAGGGAATTAGCAGCCATCAATGAAGCTAAGTCCAAGGCTAAGATGAAGGCTTATTACGATGCCAAGGTCAAAGGTGTTTCTTTTCGACCGGGAGACTATGTCTATCGTGCTAACGAAGCAAGTCGCGTGGAAAATACAGGAAAATTGGGCCCTAAATGGGAAGGACCGTATGAAGTCACTGAAGCCTTGGGACGAGGCGCGTACAAGCTACGCGATATGGATGGCCGCGACCTAGAGCGCACATGGAACATCGCCAATCTAAAAAGGTGCTATCTTTGAAAGCTACGGCTCCCGCATGGATACTTCGCTATAGGTGGTCTTAATAAAGAACCATGCGGGTTATTTGTCTTATTTGTTTTTCTTATGTTTGTTTAAGTTTCCTTTATGGACTTTTTTAGGACTTGTCATCATTGTTCAAACAAAAAATGTAAATGTTCTAATAAAATGCCGTGGTGCCTAGCTAGCTCCACGGCCTGTTTCGTGCAAATTATTGTCTTCTTTGTTAGATTCTTTGTTAGCCGTATGAATTTTAATTGTGTTATATTATGCCATGTTTCTTTCATATGCATTCTCTCGAAATACCGTACATGTACTATACGCCTCCAGGAGGGGTAAGAGGATTAAGTGAACCTACTAATTCAACTTGCCGCGTAAGAGGGATGCAACCCCAGCCGCACGGATCACGTATCCCTACTAGACACCTTACTCACGAGACGTTGGGGTAAGTTTCATATGCTATAGCCATACCGTGCTCCGCATAATAAAGACGCACGTCGCACGTCTAGTATATTGTAGACTTGAATGTATTTTCTTTGTGAGTAAGACGTGGTATATCACGCAGTATTAAACTACAATGTTTCGAACACAAGCACAAATACACAGGTTTCCAAAAACAAAATCAAAATCGCCGTGGTTACCCACGGACTTATATACAAAACATAAAATTGTTAGCCGTGTACATGCACGGACGAATCAATACATATTCAGAGATTACATAACAAGTGTTTGATTGTGGACAAAGAAGCATCCTAAATTGAGGGGAGAAACTTACCCATCTCTGCTTGTTCTTCCACCAGACGCGGCAACCATTCATCACGCTCTCCCCGCTTCTGGGCTTGGGCTGCGGTCCTTTCCAACACCACGTCTAAGGGTTCCTCGTCCAGTACGACCCTGGTTACGTCTTCATATACAGGAAGGGTTAGAGGAAAGTTAGCAGTGACAGGCATGCTAGGATTGAGCTTCTCCATGATTTCAGTGTTCGGGGCATCTTTGGTGGCCTCTAGCTCATCCAGGAATGGGTAATGCAGATCTTGCATCGCGGCCATGGAGGCAGTCATCTTGCTGGCGGCTTCGGGCTTAAAAAAGGTGTGATGGGCGATGTCCCCACCTTTGGTAATCAGTTCAGCAGCCTCAACCATTCCTTCGTGCCGGCCATGGTCGATGCCATCAGATACAAGATTGGCAAATTGTTGTACAAAGGATGGGGCCTCTAGCACCTTCGTCACGGCCAGGCGTGCTCCATGCCCAACCATCCACCTACGGCCTGCAATGGCTGTTAGCAGTTGAGGGCACAGTACATTGTCACGCTCAGCGGTCAGGGCATCCATCACCAATTCTTTTTGGGCAATTGCCTCTTTCAGCTCTTGGGTGATGGCCCTTTCCTCAGCAAGTTCTGTCTGCATTTTTTCCATGTTGTGGACGGCCAAATGCGCGTCCTTCAGCTTCTGGTTCAGATCATCTACTTGGCTGGCGTAAGAATGGACAGAGGCTTCGGCCGTGGTTACCTATAATGAAAGACGTGTTAGTACATTCATTGTTGACATATATGGGTGGTACGGCACAGACATGTACCTTGGTGTTTGCGGCATCTAATTGAGACTCAAGGTGGACTACTTGCTGATCATGTTCACTCGCACGGGCCGATTGTGTCTTGATTGTTGCCTCAGCATTCGCCAGTTTGGATTGGAGGTCAGCAATCAGGGCTTCATTATCTTCAATCATTTTTTCCCTCCGTCCAACTTTTCTCTTTAGGGATTCGACGTGCCCAAGGGCAGCTTCAAACCTGACTCTCATCGCGGTTCCCATCGCCATTTGATGAACAAGCGTCCCATTATACTCATCAACCAAATCCGCATGATTTAGTGAGTTTACCTCTTGCACCAAGCTTGGTGGTATGCAGTTGTTAAGGTACTCACGACACTCCTCAGCACTCCTCAATCGCGACACTGTGGTAATGGTCCATATAGGGTTAAAAGGTTGGGGAACACCGGATGTGGGGAAGTCTTGGGAAAGCAGGGGTGAACCATCTTCAAAAACAGGGCCGGACTTTGTGGGGATCGCAGGATTTTCTTCGACAGCTTTACCTTTCTCCTTATTCACTTGGGTGTCAGAAGGAGGTGCGGTCTCAGCTTGGTTGTCCCTGCGACATAAGTATCATGGAATATCTTAAGTATGGCTAAAAAAAAAAAAGAGAAGACATTCTTGCATGTTTGGATGGTTTCTTACATATTTCTTCTTGCTCCTTCGGAAGCAGTTGGGGCAATTTGGGTGACGGGATCGACATGAGTGACCCGGTTAGCCTCGGAACCCTGGGTGGCACTCCCAACGGATTGATACATAGGGTGGTCCTCTCGAAGCTTCTTGCGGGGAGCATTGTGTTCACCAATCTCGGCCGATGCAGTCTCGCCTGCACGGTTCCCCCTCTTCCGGGTTCGCCTAGTGAGGGGCTGTGCTGTGATTTCAGCAATCTCCTCTTCGGCCTCCTCATCTTCGTCCAAGTTAACATGCTGTTGCACTTCATCATCATCATCATCGCCCATTAGTCAGCGAATGGTGGAATCGGTTTCGATGTTGTCTCCTTGTTGTTCTCTATGAGGTGAGGAAGGCCCGGCTCCCCCTTGGTTCATCTGGTCATTACCATCACCATGGTCTCCATGTTCTTCATCAGAATGGGGGTCAGGCACGGCTTCCAAGGCAACCGTCACTGGTCGGGTGTGCTCCAGGAGGGGCTGTTCATTTTCACGGAGAGGGCGGAGACCTTCCGGCACAAGCTTTGGATCGCCCTGGCGCAACAGTCCAAAGAAGTTCATTTCTGTCCAGCACAACACAAAAGATGTTAGTTGTTATACAAACACATATACATTTTTTATGGACGTACGGATGGTGGGCCTACCTTCACCCTGCCTTCTCCAAAACACAGGATACCTATTGGAGGGACCAAAGTAATTGCGGCTAATTCCTAGCAAGCATAAGAATGATTCTGGTAGGTTTCTGTGGAATCCAGTCCTGTTGAGATCTAACTCTTGCGAGTGAAGGGGATTGTATGTACTGGCGTGCGGCTTAGGGTCGTGCGGTAGTCTGGTCCTAATGATGAAATCACCCGGCCATACAACTTCGTCAATGAAAAAATAATGGTCATACCAGTTTTTCAGTGAATCCATCGGTTTGTTGTGTGATTGTGGGCTATTGGAGGCTCGTTTTTTGAAAGATACCCAACCGTTCACTAAGTTTGGGGTGTAAAACAACCTAAATAACTCTACGGTTGGGGGGATTCTCCTAGCACGGCAAAGGATTTCGAATTGGCTAATTTTACAGGCACCTATGCAGTGGAGCTGACTAATGTGTACATTGTAATATCCTAACAAATCTACGAGAAAGTGGGTGAAAGGAATACGGTAATTCGCCGCATCAAACAGGCGAGTATAGAGGCCTATCTTACCCGCTGGAGCCTCAGTTATGAGGTCCCCGACGCCAGGAAGTGAGGGGTGTAGGTTGGAAGGGATGAAGTAATTTGTACAAAAATGGTTTAGCTGGTCTTGGGACATGACATTTAGCACGGATCCGATGGAAGGGCTGTTTCTATTGGCCATTACTAAAAAAGAGTGTAAGGACGTGGTATTCTAACCTGCGTGTGAAGGGATCCGTGCGCGCTTGGTTCAAGATAAAAGGAAAGCTTTAATGGCAGAAATGGAGGTTGTGAACTGTGTGTTTCACACAGCCGTAGGGGTGGCTTATTTATAGGGTTACCTTGAGGGTCACAGTCTGTTGGATGAGTGACACGTGTTGGCCACTATTCTTAATCGTGTGGCTAGGGGGCAACTGGCAAATGAAACGTCAGGTGGGACCTACGGGTCATATCTGACCCACACGTTTGCACTGCTCAATGTTCTGATTGTCTGCACTTTTGTCAGTCAAACAAGTCAGATGAACAGTTGTTCATGTCGGGTTATGCGGCTTTAACGTAAGACTTGGCATTTAATGATATATTTAATTTGTCTCGGCTACTATGTATCGAGCATCATTGTCCTTTGTTATGAATTCCTTGGTACGTCCGGGAGCATCTTTGTAGTCTAGAGGTTCCACCTACGGTTGTAACAACTAGACTGGGGGGACATGATGACGTATAGTCCCCAGCCGGGTCATTAACCCGGCCCAAGGGTACTACCCGTATCCGGCCCATTACGTATGGGTGGGATAATGTCAGTCAGGTTTATGGGCCTGAGTGAACAGTAACCGCGCACACGTGTGCGGCCCACGGCCCGGTACGGCCGATACGGCCGACATAGGGTTAGACAAAATAATATCCTGTCTAGGGATATCTTTACCCCAATAAGAGAGGATATTCACTACCAGAATTAGAAGATTACAATCATTCTAATTCTGGTGTTTATCTTTTCCTTGGGGCCGAAGGATCAGTGAAAGCCCACTAGGGTTTCACTGCCTATAAAAGGAACCCCCAAGGGTTCCACAAAGGTATCACAATTCTCTCTAAACTCACATATAACTCTAAATCGATTACTTACTCTCACGCCGGAGTCTAATCGTGGGAAACCTTCCCACGGTAAGCCTAACGCGTGTTGTTTAGTGTGCAGGATCCCAACCAGAAGATTCACTTGGTGCAGGAACTGGTACCCAGCCAACCCGAATTAAGCCTAATTCGGGTCTAACAAGGATCAACCAACTTTTGCATCAACAATATGAACTTTATGAGGTCCCGAGAAGCAGTTTTAAAAGATTTTGTCTTTTAGCTAACTGTTGATTAAATCGTTCACTTTATTTTCGGGCTAAATAAACTATCGAAATAAGTCAAACAATGCATCCTCGTGATCATTCAAGACAACAATAAAATATAAGAGATACACCTAGGAATATGGGAGTCTAAGTGAATAATTGGCCCACATGAGTTCGTGTTAGTTTGCTAACTTATAATAACAATGATCTCGTTTTTAAGCTTGGTTTGGAGAAAGTGAAAACTTGAGGATGATGATCATTCATGACATTTACAAAACCCGAAGGTATGTTTTTGATTTCTTTACTTTGAATGTTTATAATTTTCTATCTCTTTAATAAAGGCCAACGTGGATTGATTATGATGAAAAATGTAAACGTGCTTTGTAACTAATACATTGCATGAGGACATTGCAATGGTCAAGTGTAGGGGATTTGATAGGTGTGTAAACACCCATCCTTTTTACCACTTAATTACAATAATAACCGATCCAAAACGTGTATTTTATGTCATTTATGTCGGAATTATGCGTGGTTTGTGTTTTTGTTGTGATTTAGGACGAACAGGTGAAAAGTGGAGAAAACACGGGCATTCACGGGCTTTTATCGAAGAAAAAGACGAAAGACGAAGTCGAAAGATCAAGAGTGCGAAAAGAACAGAAGTCCAAGACCAATTCTGAAGATTTATCGAAGAAAAAGTCAAAAGACGGAAGTTTACTAAAAGCCGAAGAACTCGAGTCTTATTTATGAAGAAAATTCAAGACGAGTTTAAAGAAATCCCAAGACAAAGTCGTTGAAGTCAAAATATTAAAGAAGATTAAGGACTTAGGCATGCAATTAGAGAAAGAAGAAAGAGGGAGGAAGCTTCCTAAGCTCCTCCCTAATCTCCCTATATATAGTTTCATCTCATTTCATTTCATGTGGTTGGTGGCTTGACAACCCATTCTTCCACCATTTTTCATTCCTGCACTTTAAATTCTTGCACTTTAATTTTCATGTATTTCATCCTTTAATTCAAGTAAGTTTTATTGAATCTTTACTTTTCTTGTTCAATCTCTCATCTACCTTTCTTGTTTGATTTGTTCTTAATCTTTGTGTTCATGTTCTTGAGTTTTATAGTTTTGATCAAGTGGGTTTTGATTATGTTGGTTATAATTGTTTGTTTTATTGATTTGGATTGATTGGTTATTGTTAGTAGATCATTTGTGGTTGTTTTGGTTTAATCTTTTGGTTAATCTTGGTTAGTTTTGATTAAATTCGTGCTTGGTTTTCATTCCCTGTTTCTTCATCTTCTAGTTACTGTTTCTTCATACTTGCCCAGATATTCCGAATCAACTGACTTCATCCGGAATGTATAGTATTCCGAATAAAGGACTTCATCCGGAATATCTATTATTCCGAATAAAGGACTTCATCCGGAATATCTATTATTCCGAATAAAGGACTTCATCCGGAATATCTAGTATTCCGAAAAAAGGACTTCATCCGGAATATCTAATATTCCGAATCAAGGACTTCATCCGGCATATCTAGTATTCCGAATAAAGGACTTCATCCGGAATACCTAGTATTCCGAATCAAGAGTTTCATCCGGAATGTTCAAATATTCCGGATCAAACTGTTTATTCCGAATCAACCTTTTTCCCTCTTTTTTATTCCGGATCAAGCTTTATTCCGAATCAAATAGTTTATTCCGGATAAGTGACATATTCCGGATGAATTGTGTTATTCCGAATGAGTGTTTTCTAGTTTTGAGTTTTAAGCTTTACTTTTCCCGCCTTTTTCTTTATTTGCATTTTTTTTTGCTTTCCTTTTAGTTTAAGTTTAAGTTTGTGTCATTTACTTTATTTCCCTTTTTATTTTCTCGTCATTTACTTTTCGTCAAGTTTTTATCTTTCATTGTTGTTTCTTTTACCGTCGTTATTTTATTTGTTTCAAGTCTTTATTTTTCATTAGTTTTAGACAACGACCATTCCCTTTTTATTTCACCAAGAACAACTAATCTCGCACATTTAACCGTGATCAATTTGAGAAGATACCGAGAAACGAACAATTGAACCTAGCAAAATCCGTACATTAAAATGGCGCCGCTGCCGGCTCTTTTTGTGAGGATTTACGGTTTTTTGTGAGAGACGCGTTGGCTTTTGGGATCCGTTCACTTGTGAACGTTATTTTTCGTGTCCAAAATTTTCAAAAATCCAAAAACATTTGAAAAATCATAAAAAGCATTTCTTTTTCAAAGTTTTGCATCAAAAATATTCTTCTTGCTTATCTATTTTTCTTAATGGATTCTTATGTCCATTGCGTCGGGTGTGGGAGACGATTTTTCTTGATGCTTCTATAAGAGTCTTGTTTTTCCTTTCAGCAACACCATTTTGTTGAGGAGTCCTGGCAGCACTATAGTCTCTTTTGATATCTTTTTGAATTCCAAATCTCTATGACGTCTGCATTCTTGAACTCAATGCCATTGTCACATCTAATACCTTTTACTTTCTTGGATAGTTGGTTTTCTATTAAGGCAATGAAGTCTTTGCGAATGGGGTAGGTCTCACTTTTAGTAGCCAGAAAGAAAACCCATGAAAATATGTTATAACCATCGTTACCACTAGGCAGTAGTGTTTATGATAAATGCTTCTGATGGAGGTAGGACCAAATAAATCCATATGAAGTAACTACAATGTTAAGTTATTAGACTGAGAGCAGTAATGGCTTTGATGGATGCTTTGTGTTTTTTGCCTTTGCAGCAAGCAAGGCAATTGATGTCATTCTTGAAGGTTTTGGGAGGTAACCCAGAGACCAGGTTCATATTTGCCGGCTTGTGAATTATTTTAAAATTAACATGCCCCATCCTTCTATGCCATTTTGTGGCTTCATCTTTTAATGCTTTAGAAACCATGAAAGCTAGTTGGCCAGTAGGATTAACTTCATTCAACTTGATACTGTATAGATTATGTCTTCTTGGAATTTTGAGTAGTACTTGGGAGTCATCCGGAAGTTTAAAGTCGTTGGACAACACCAGGAAATCAGTATCTATAAAGAGGACAAACTGCTTCTTGTCACAAATCTGAGAGAAAGGGATCAAGTTGAAGTGTTGGAGTGCCTCTACAAAGTATACCTGTTCAAAATTAAGGTTAGGAGTCTCAATAGTTCCTTTGCCTGAGATACGCCCTTCACCCCTACCAAAGTACACTTTTCCTTGAAATGGTACAAAGTTAGTCAAAAGTCCTTTGTTCCCTGTCATGATCCTAGAGCAACCACTATCTACTATTCGAAGGAGAGATGGATCTTGGTATGGATTAATCTACACAACAGAAAAAGTAATAGTTAGTGTCTTAAGGGGACCCAAACCATTCCTGGCTTGAGCCTGCCTTGTGGATCATTGTAAGATAGCCATGGAGATTGATGAGATCCACTGTTGTTCTTGTGTTTCCTGGGCATCATAGGGGTTTTATTTTGTGTCCAAGAACAACCTGCTGATGGCTTAACAACATAAACCAAATTTCCCAATCCAAAATGCATTTGCTCAGAAGTAGTAGTGTAATTCTCAACAGACTTATGAAAATTTTGAAAATAATTGCTTGTGGGCCTGTTCGTGGTACTTCGATTGTTTCTCCAAGTAGCTTAAGCTGAAGGAGAGTTCCTCCTAGTAGAAGGAAAAGATTGAGCACATGGGTTTAGCCTTCTAGAGGTGAAACTCACACCAGTAGGAGCAACTACTAGTGGACCAGGATTACCATAAGAATGTTGACCAGTAGGCCTTTGATCATAAAAATCACAATCATTAATCAAATTAAATCTACTACCACGAACAAAACATGTTTTAAAAGACCTTTTATTCAAATGACAATGTTTCGTGCTACTATTCTTATTACAAACTTGTCTTGGAGAAGCAACATTTCTATAAGACATAATGCTAGAATAAAAAAACAATGAAAGTAGATTAATTATGATTGGTGTGTAAACACCCATCCTTTTTACCACTTAAATACAATAATAACCAAGCTGAAACGTGTATTTTATGTCGCAAATGTCGGAGTTATGCGTGGTTTGTGTTTTTGTTGTGATTTAGGACGAAAATGTGAAAAGGGGAGAAAACACGGGCATTCACGGGCTTTTATCGAAGAAAAAGACAAAATACGAAGTCAAGAAATCAAGAGTGCAAAAAGAACGGAAGTCCAAGACCAATTCTGAAGATTTATCAAAGAAAAAGTCAAAAGACGGAAGTTTACTTAAAGCCGAAGAACTCAAGTCTTATTTATGAAGAAATTCAAGACGAGTTTAAAGAAATCCCGAGACAAAGTCATTAAAATCGAAGAACTAAGAAGATTAAGGACTTAATGATGCAATTAAAGAAAGAAGAAAGAGGGGAGGAAGCTTCCTAAGCACCTCCCTAATCCTCCTATAAATAGATCATTAGGATTTAATTTTCATTTTGTTGGCTAATAGTGACAATTAGTTCTTCCATTTTATTTTCCTTGCACTTTAATTACATGTCATATAAATACATTGTCTTGCACCTTTAAATACCTTTAATTCAAGTAAGTTTCCTTTTAATTATTTTTAATCTTTACTTTTATTGTTCATCTCCTATCTACCTTTCTTGTTTAATCTTTAATATATATGCTTTATTGTTCATGTTTATGTTTTTGATGTTTTATTGATTTGATTAAAGTGGGTTTTGATCATTTTGATTATTATTGTTAGTGTTATTGATTTAGTTTGATAGGTTATTGTTATTAGATTATTTGTGGTTAGTCTTGCTTAATCTTTTGGTTGATTTTGATTAGTTTTATTTAGATTCGTGTTATCTCTTTTCTCCTTGTTCTTCGCTACTGTTTCTTTTCCCAGGTTTATTCCGAATCGACCTTTCTATGCTTATTCCAGATCAAAGCAAGACATTTGTTCCGAATCAAGGTGGTGTTGTAATTGTTCCGAACCAAGCTAATATTCCGGATAAGTGACATATTCCGGATCAGTTTGTTATTCTGAATAAGAGCAACATTCCGAATCAAGGGAATATTCCGAACCAGTGGAATATTCCGGATCAAAGTGGATGTTCCGAATCAAGCTGCATTCCAAGTGAAGAATTTGTTCCGGATCAAGTCGTTTATTCGGAATAATATTCCAGATAAAGGGTTCATTCGGAACATTTCGGATAAAGGAGTTGTGATTTATTCCGAATCAGCAGTATTCCGAGTCAAGGAACATTCCGGATCAGGGAACTCATTCGGAATATTCCGGATCAGGGAACTCATTCGGAATAACTTGTATATTCCGGATCAAGGGGGTACTCATTCGGAACATTCCGGATGAAGGTTGTTTATTCGGAATAATTAATTATTCCGGATCAGTGACACATTCCGGGTGAAGTATTATTCCGAGTGAAGCAAATATTCCGAACGAAGGTGACATTCCGGATGAGTGATTATTCCGAACGAAGGATTATTCCGAATGAGCTGTTTTCGGGTCTTTTTAGTTTCAGTTTTTAAGTTTTAATTTTTAAGCTTTACTTTTCCCGCCTTTTTACTTAGTCGCACTTTAAGTTTACTTGCCTTAGATTTATTTTAAGCCTTGCCTTAGTTTAAGTTTTAGTTGCGTTTTAAGTTTGCCTTTAGGATAGTTTTAAGTTTGCGTCATTTACTTTAATTGCTATTTACTTTTTGTCACGCTTTTAAATTCTTGTCATTTATTTTAGATTCAGATTTAAATTACATGCTCTTTACTTTAAACTTTTGCACTTTTTAATTACTACAACGACAAAAATATTTGTTCCACCAAAGACAACTGAGTCGCATAGTTAACCAGTTATCAACTCAAAGAGACTACTTTAACGAACAATTTTTATAGCTAAAACCTAGTTATCAAATGGCGCCGCTGCCGGCTCTTTTCGTAAAGATTAACGGTTTTCTGTGAGAGACGCGTTGCTTTTTGGGATCCGTTCATTCGTGAGCGTTATTTTTTGCTTAAAAATCTTCAAAAATCCATAAAAATTAAAAAATTGTTAAAAAAATCCATAAAAAATTAAAAATTTTTAAAAATCCAAAAAGATTTTATTTTCTTTATAGTGTATATATATTCTCTTTGTGTTTGGTATTGTTTTCTTTTGCTTTCGCAGGTGTATGCGTACTAGATCTTCAAATTATCAAGAGCCCGAGACTCGTGAAGATTTAGCTATGGCAGGTGTGAACAACAACAATAATCCACCGCACCTCAATAATAACAACAACAATGTTCTTCCACAGCCCGATCTTCGGGCAATGGAGGAGCTTTGTCAACCTACCATGTTTGTTCGAGGAGGACCGATTGCGCCGATGCAAATCACGACTCCAAAGTTTTCGTTGAAGCATCACATGATACAACAAGTGCAAACAAATCCTTTTCGAGGAATGCCTGATGATGATGCCAACAAACACCTCGACAAATTCATTACAATCACTCAAAGCATGAAGTTGCCCGGTGCTACTATGGATGTACTTCGCCTTCAACTCTTTCCACATACTTTATCACACCACGCCGAGAAATGGTTTGATCGTCTCCCGAAGAATTCAATTCATACTTGGGATGACATGACTCAACGTTTTTTATCGCGCTACTTTCCACCATCCATGGTCACGAGACTTCGCAATAAAATCAGCGGTTTCATGCAAGACCCCGATGAATCTCTCTTTGATGCTTGGGAAAGATATAATGTTTTGATCGATCGTTGTCCAAACCACAACATGCTCCCTGTAACCTTAATTGATACTTTCTACAACGGTTTGACTTTTCGTGATCGTGATACGATTAATGCAGCCGCCGGTGGCACATTTATGAAAAGGAGACCCGAGGAGTGTAGAGAGCTTATTGAGAACATGACTACTCATCACAAAAACTGGGATTCCTCCGCTTCTTCAAGGAACAACTCGAGAGTCAATGTTTCTTCTACTTCAGCAAACCCCGACATGACCGAATTCACCCACATGATGGCCGAAATGAACAAAAATATCTTGCTCCTCGCCATAAACCAACAACAAGTTAAAGCGGTAGCTAATCCTTGTGAGACATGCGGCGGTCCTCACTCATACACTGATTGTCTGACTACTCAAGGAAATACGGAAAACGTGTATGCGGCTTATGGTAATTATTCACCAGAAATTACCAAGCCCGACCTCAAGGGGATAGAAATTTGCTCAGTTACCGGTCCAACAACCACCTTTCACCCGGTTTTTCTCCTCAAAACCAAAACCCCGCCAACAACTACAATAGAAGCAACCAAATCCCACCTAGAGCTTCTAACCCTTATCACCTACCCGCTCAACAAGCCCCACCCATGAATCAAGATGTTGAAGCATTAATGAGAACCCAAGGAGAGCAAATCAAGAATCTATAGAGCCAAATTATCAATTTGAAAGGGGATATCACCAAGCAAGGGAATGACATTAGATCCGAGCTTCGAGATAATATTCAATCCTCCTTCAACAATCAAATGAATGATTTGAAGAATATGCTGGCTAGTTTCTTACCAACCACTCAACCCTCTATTTCGAGTTCTCTACCTTCAAACACCGTCACCAATCCGCGAGCGAATGTGAGAGCTATTACTACCCGTAGTGGAGTTACTTTAGTAGGACCACCTATCCCGCCCCATCATCTACACCTCCTCCACCACCATTTATCCCTACTCCTCCCACACCTAGTATTAGTACACCATTACCGTCTCCGCGTCGTCATGACGATGTACCCAAGAAGAACCCTTCAACATCTCAACCTTCACCTTCTACGCCCCCACCACCCAACCCCAGCATTCCTTACCCTTCTCGACTCAACAAGGCTAGATTTTTTACTAAGAATGACCTTCAAGTCGCTAACTTTTTGGAAAAGATTGCCGGCATGAAAATCACCTTTACCCTTGTTGAAGCTCTTGCTCAAATGCCACAATTTGTTAAGATGTTTAAGGAATTGCTCAATAAGAAGGAGAAGATAGCCGAGTTTGTTAATACTCGATTGAATTAAAATTGTTCCGTCGTCCTTCTTAAAGAACTTCCGGAGAAACTTGGAGATCCCGGTCATTTTGTGCTACCTTGTACTTTTAACCAAACCGACAAATTTACTGCCTTAGCCGATCTCGGGGCAAGTATTAATTTGATGCCTTTAAGTGTTTGGAAAAAGTTATCATTGCCCGACCTTACACCCACGAAAATGACTCTTGAGCTAGCCAATCGCACTCTCGCTTACCCCGTTGGTATTGCCGAAGATATGTTCATTAAAGTTGGCACATTCACTTTTCCGGTCGACTTCGTCGTTGTTGATTATGAAATGGACCCTCGTATTCCGTCAATACTTGGGAGCCCATTTTTGAGAATCGGTAGAGCTTTAATTGATGTGGATAAATGTGAGCTCATCTTAAGAGTCAGGGATGATGCACAAGTGTTTGAAATGGGGAAGCTTACAAGCAAATCCTTTGGAGGACAAGAATCAGCGAATATGATTAATGTGCTCGATGATTTTGTCATCTACAACAATCCTCTATTCGAGTCTTGCAATGATAATCCACTATTTCAAGATGATGTGGATGATTCTCTCTCCAATTTGGAACCTTCACCCATATATGATTCTCCACCGATCTTTGATGCTTATGATGAAGATTCTAGTTTCGATGGGGATGATTATGATGATTTTACTTCTGAGTATCCCGACATGCCCACCTATGATGATTTTGATGAGGCCTATACTCTTTCGAGTGATTATTCTCATGATGAAGATCCTTCGCCATCCATGCTTAATCCTACTTTGGATGACTACTCATTTGAGGAAGACTTCTCTACTTTTCTCAATACTTACTTCCCTCATGAGAGTGATGCTCCTCCTTTAGACTTTGATGATTATGGTCTTGATCCTACTTCGGATTTGAAGAAAATTCTTTCAAAGGAGAAGCAACCGGACGACACCATCATCCGCAACACGTATGTTATAACACCTCTTTGTCCACCTTCTGAGGACGAGGTTGTGCCTTTTCTTCGCGGATCTTCTTCACATATTGCTGAGCCTGAGTGCTATTTTCCCCTAAAGGAAAAGGTGTTCGATCCCGGTATTGAAACTTTTAAGCCATCTCAGTATCCGTCTGATGAAATAAAAGGAAAAATCTTTGGAACTTTTGAAGATATGCTTGCACCTCTTCACCCTTGCTACCACCGTGCTCCATCTTTGCTTAAGGGAACATTGCCTACTCTTCTTTGTCTTGCCTTGTTCGCCTTAAGCTTGTGCTACTTGATGGACGAAAACTATGTATTTGATCCCGGTGGATATGTTTCATGCTTCTTCCTATGCTAATCAAGGTCGAGTCAGGCTCACGACTCGTTGAACAAAAATCAAGAGCTTCTTGGGAGGCAACCCATGTATCTATCTTTTTGCTATCTTTATCCTAAGTGTAGGGGAGACCCGTTGGTGTTTGCTATTTCCTCTCTTCTTCTATTCAGGGATTCGAGCGCTCAATGATCCACTCTTGATGATTTTTGACGACCCGTGATTCCGTGTTCTCATCTTCCCGGTTCTATCCTAAACTCTTTTCGATTCACTATTTTATATTTCTCAATAATAAAATAGGAATCTCTTTAGTTGTCTTTTCCTTAGCGAGATTTAAATAACGTGATCAATGTCCTAAGTGTAGGGGAGTTTACTTCCACATTCTTAAACATTGAGGACAATGTTTATCTCAAGTGTAAGGGGGACTTCTATCGAAGTTAAGTGGCCTTTTCATTGTATTTGTCCTCATTTTAACCGGAAAATCAATTTTTCGACATTTTTCAAATTTTTTTATCTATTTTGGCCTATTAGTTTTACCTTTGTATAGTTATTTTCTTTCTTTGTTAGAATAAATTTTTAATAAAGTGGTTTTAATTTTCAAACGTTGTGAATCTTTTGACTCAACCCGAGTTTACTTATCTAAGTTTACTCTAGCTAGTATCCTTAACGTGTTTAAGTCAAGTTTTGCTAGGATTTTTTATATAGGGAGCTATAAAACGCGAAAGTCTTAACTCTCACGGGTTAAGAACAAGAAGTTTTCGCAAGTTCCTATAATTGATCCTAGAGAGTTATTTATCAAGGGAACTTTAAAATGCGATTTCTAAAATTTGAAAAAGTCTAAGAGTTTGCAAGATCCTATAGACGACTCGAAAACCCAAAACTTTGATTTAATAGGCTAAGCATCCACGAGTCTCATTACTTGAGATTATAAACTATGGAGTAGGAGAGATGATAGAGTCAATTATAAGTTCGGTATTCTTTCGTGAATTTATGTGAGTTAATTATGAGCCTATTCTCCCATCCCTTGCTAATAAATTTATCTGCAATAAATAAGGTTGTACGATTTGAAAAGTTACTTAGCTTCTAGCCCAAGATCGTTTAAAAGTTGCTCGGTATGGATTAGAGTTCATAGCCAAGGCATAACTTATTGAAGCGGGATGCGAAGATTGGCGAGTCCAAAAAGGCCCTAACAAGGCATGAGGGCTACATTTTGTTGCTAAAGATCCAAAAGTGATGTGAAGAATCATTTATCGAAAATCAATATGAAGGATCGAGACACACGAAGAAAAGCAAATACTCCCGTAAAGATCATGGAGAAGTCTATCCAAAAAGGCCCTAAAAAGGTATGAGGATAAATAGATCCAAGTCCAAAAAGGAGGCGGATCGTTGTATATCAAAGTCCAAAGTAATGATTGGAGAAAAAATGAAGAAGTCGTGGTCCAAATATGAAGAATATCTCAAAACTTCAAGTGAAGAAATTCCTATTATGAAGAGAAGACCATTATTTCATGAACGTCTCTCAAGATTCGAAGTATGAAGTCGCTGCCAAATATCGGTCCGAGAAAGGTCTCAAATCGCGAAGCGAGTTATGCCAAGATATGAACTTTATGAGGTCTCGAGAAACAGTTTTAAAAGATTTTGTCCTTTAGCTAACTATTGATTAAATCGTCCCACTTTATTTTCAGCCTAAATAACTATCGAAATAAGTCAACAATACATCCTCGTGATCATTCAAGACAACAATAAAATATAACAGATACACCTAGGAATAAGGGAGTCTAAGTGAATAATTGGCCCACATGAGTTCGTGTTAGTTTGCTAACTTATAATAACAATGATCTCGTTTTTAAGCTTGGTTTGGAGAATGTGAAAACTTGAGGATGATGATCATTCATGACATTTCAAAAAACCTAAGGTATGTTTTTGATTTCTTTACTTGTTTTGTTATTTTCTGTCTCTTTAATAAAGGCCAATGTGGATTAATTGTGATGAAAAATGTAAATCTTGCTTTGTAACTAATGCATTGCATGAGGACATTGCAATGGTCAAGTGTAGGGGATTTGATAGGTGTGTAAAAACCCATCCTTTTTACCACTTAACTACAATAATAACCAAGCCGAAACGTGTATTTATGTCGTAAATGTCGGAATTATGCGTGGTTTGTGTTTTTGTTGTGATTTAGGACGAAAATGTGAAAAGGGGAGAAAACACGGGCATTCACGGGCTTTTATCAAAGAAAAAGACAAAAGACGAAGTCAAGAAATCAAGAGTGCAAAAAGAACGGAAGTCCAAGACCAATTCTGAAGATTTATCGAAGAAAAGTCAAAAGACGGAAGTTTACTAAAAGCCGAAGAACTCAAGTCTTATTTATGAACAAATTCAAGACGAGTTTAAAGAAATCCCGAGACAAAGTCATTAAAGTCAAAGAACTAAGAAGATTAAGGACTTAATGATGCAATTAAAGAAAGAAGAAAGAGGGGAGGAAGCTTCCTACGCACCTCCCTAATCCTCCTATAAATAGATCATTAGGATTTCATTTTCATTTTGTTGGCTAATAGTGACAATTAGTTCTTCCATTTTATTTTCCTTGCACTTTAATTACATGTCATTTAAATACATTGTCTTGCACCTTTAAATACCTTTAATTCAAGTAAGTCTCCTTTTAATTATTGTTAATCTTTACTTTTATTGTTCATCTCCTATCTACCTTTCTTGGTTAATCTTTAATCTATATGCTTTATTGTTCATGTTTATGTTTTTGATGTTTTAATGATTTGATTAAAGTGGGTTTTGATCATTTTGATTATTATTGTTAGTGTTATTGATTTGGTTTGATAGGTTATTGTTATTAGATTATTTGTGGTTAGTCTTGCTTAATCTTTTGGTTGATTTTGATTAGTTTTATTTAGATTCGTGTTATCTCTTTTCTCCTTGTTCTTCGCTACTGTTTCTTTTCCCAGGTTAATTCCGAATCAACCTTTCTGTGGTTATTCCGGATCAAAGCAAGACATTTGTTCTGAATCAAGGTGGTGTTGTAATTGTTCTGAACCAAGCTAATATTCCGGATAAGTGACATATTCCGGATCAGTTTGTTATTCTGAATAAGAGCAACATTCCGAATCAAGAGAATATTCCGAACCAGTGGAATATTCCGGATCAAAGTGGAAGTTCCGAATCAAGCTACATTCCAAGTGAAGAATTTGTTGCGGATCAAGTCGTTTATTCGGAATAATATTCCGGATAGAGGGTTCATTCGGAACATTCCGGATAAAGGAGTTGTGATTTATTCCGAATCAGCAGTACTCCGAGTCAAGGAACATTCCGGATCAGGGAACTCATTCGGAATATTCCGCATCAGGGAACTCATTCGGAATAACTTGTATATTCCGGATCAAGGGGGTACTCATTCGGAACATTCCGGATGAAGGTTGTTTATTCAGAATAATTAATTATTCCGGATCAGTGACACATTCCGGGTGAAGTATTATTCCGAGTGAAGCAAATATTCCGGATCAAGGTTTTGGTAATTATTCTGAGTAAAGAAGAATCATTCCGAACGAAGGTGACATTCCGGATGAGTGATTATTCCGAACGAAGGGATATTCCGAATGAGCTGTTTTCAGGTTGTTGGAAATACGTTTTACGTATTTGTGAAGGATCGGTCGCTCCAACGACATTTATGTAATAGGCTCGTGATTTACTTTGTAAGTATATAGTCCATATAGCCCACATGTAGGGTGGGCTATATATATACCCCTCCTAGCATGTTAGGAGGGGGTTGGTCATTCATTTCACACACTTATCATTTATCTAATCTTACTTTCTCTCTCTACTTTCCTTCCCTCTCCTTTCTCTCTCTACACCTAATCTCCATCTTCCCCATCTCTTCCACCAAATCCTTAGATCTAATCCATCCATTACCAAATCCTTAGAATATGTAGGCCTTCAATTGGTATCAAGAGCCATGGTTGAATCTTAGGATTTGCTTATTTTTTATCTTTTGATTTGGTGGTAAAAATCCTTTCTTTTCTAATTTTCTATCCATCTTTTCATCATTCAATCAAATTTATTATCAATTTTTATAAATTTTATCAATTTTCATTTTTTATTAGTTTTATTTTTACGTGTGTGGATTTATTTTTTTTATTGTTTTTTATAATCAATTTTTTTAAATAATCAGTTTTTTTTTTAAAAATTTTCGTATCAATCAGTTTTGTTTTTTGTTTATGGATCTGTAACTCATATCAGTTTTTTATTTTCTTATCAGTCCCTTTTTAATATTTTTTAATCAATTTTTTTTAATCAGTCATTTTTTTATATAATTTCTTAATCAGTTATCAGTCCAAAAATTGTCAAACAGTCCATGAGTCCATTCGTTCTATAAGTTTTTGAGTTTTCTGTTCCTGCGATTCAACTTTCCGAGTAGGCTTACTTTCAGAATAGACAAAAAAAAAAAAAAAAAAAAAAAAAAAGTTCCGAATAGACTTTCCGAATAGCCAAAAAGTTCCGAATAGCCAAAAAGTTCCGAATAGGAAAAAACTTTCCGAATAAGAAATTCTTCCGAATAGGAAAAACTTCCGAATAGACCAACTTTCCGAATGGACAAAGTTTTCCGAATAGAAAAACATTCCGAATAGGTTTTTTAAATTAGACTCTTTCCGAATAGAAGTCCATTCGGAATAAATACTCTCGACAATCTCTCGTAACAATCTCTCGTAACCGTCACACCTCTCGACAGACCCCTCACCCCCTCGTAACAGACTCACACTCTGGAACCCATCACACGAACAAGACAAAATATCCCCACTCTTTCCCTCGAACCGACTAAAAACCTTTTACCCGACTCCCCTTCGAACACCCTCTCGAACCCTCACAAACACTCGCGCTTACTCAGACCCACCCTAACACCCTCGCGATTCAGACCCTTCATCCTCACCCTCGTAACAAATCTACACACACACCCTCCCCTCACCAACACCTCTCGACTCGACACACCATCACCTTGAACAGACCCAACATACCCAATCACAAACCAAAAGACTCCATTTTTTATCAAGACTCAACCTTTTTTCACTCGATTTCTGACCAAGACTCTCGTCCAACATCAACAACACTCTCGCACACCACTCAAGACTGACCAGAAGGACTCTACAGTAGAAAAGAGGACAGACTCAACAAATACACCAAAAATAAAACATTGCAAAATTAACCTACCCGAGATCAATTTTTTTTTTTTTTTTTTTGATCTTGAAGCCAAAAAATCTTGCGTATTGCATTAGATGATGCTGTTGATGATTCAGATGTGGTGTATTTGATTTGATTCAAGGCAAAGTTTGTAATTGGTGTTTATTTAGATTAGGGTTGTGTTTGTGAAGAGAGAGAGATTGAGAGAGATAGAAGACGGTTTTTGTTAACTGTGTGAGGAGAGAGAGAGAGAAGAAGTCACGGGGCGGATATAACAAAGCTATAAGTGGGGCGGTGGAATTGTTCTGATTGGGCCACGTGTATGGACGGAGTAAACAAGGTTTTGGCACACAGTGGTTGACAGGCGGATTTTACAAGGTTTTTTAATAAACGTTTTTAATATTTTCGTTTTATAAACTTTTGTTTTACAAAGATTGATAAAACGTGTTATAAGGTTATTTTTATTTTTATTTTTATTTTTTCTACTTTATTTTAATATCAGATTTCCTTTTTCAATTTTAGTATTATTAAACAAATCAGTTTTTCTATTTTTATTTTTTTTATATATTTTAGAACGTTTTATAAGTAACATTTATTTTTTTTTTATTTTTTTAGAAAACAAATCATATCACGTTTTATTATCTTTTATTTTTTAATTTTAGTTAAATTCAATTTTTTTATTTTTTTTTTGTATTTTTGTCACTTTTATATATTAATTTTTGACAAATCGTATTGAGGCGGGTATTTTAAAAGCGTTAACGTGGAAAAATATTTTCTGGCCGGATTTGAAGTCAAATTTACGAGTGACAGTGACGGGATATATTTTTAGCAATTACGGATTTTTGATCGGGTTTTATTCATAATCTTCTGAGCCGATAACACTTTTTGAGCCGAGTCGTATTGTTCAAACCCGACAACAACAACAGCCACATCATTTTTCCTCGATTACCAATGGAATCGTTAAAATCGACACTTAAAGAGGGAGAATCGCATCAAGTGCAAGCCAACGCTAGGGAAAGTGGTATAACTTCATTTCGAATGCTTCAGTATCATCTAGTTAATCTTTCACGGATTCAAGGAGGGAGCGAATTTGTGACAATCTTTGGACAAGATCGTCATATATTCATCGACTCAATTTTCACCACTTTGACCGAACTCGCCGAGCAACTCAACCATAACAACTTTAATCACTCTGCATCAGCACTTGCATACAAGGCTCTTGTGACACACCTCACGCCTTTCCTCCGATTCAATATCATCCAACCTGAAAGTTTAGTGATTTGCCAATCATTTCTTCGAGATACACATACCGAGCTTCGAGTTTTCCGTGATACGATCTTGAAACTCATGACCTCGGTCTCGTCTTCGATTTATGAAAGATCTCGACTTCAGCAAGGGTATGATAATGGAGTGCAAGACTCTTCGATGCAAGAGAAAACTGATCATACGGTTGAAAACTTGGAGCCTAACGATGCCAAGAGCACAAAATCAGGAGGACAACATGATGCCAGTGGCACGTCAGGGAATGTTCACGAGATTTCTCTTGATGACACCTTACCCATTTATGACGCAGAGCCTGCAAACATGGTACAATGTAATGTGGTTTATGATGTATATGCTGATGATATGCCGCATATTGAGAATTCTGAACCTAATTATGACAAACATGGGATGGAAACGAGTGATAGCAATACCACTTCTGATTCATCCGATGTAAGTCATAATGGGGGAGAGATTGTTCAGAATGCTAAACATCATGATAATTATCCTATAACTGCTTCATTGATTGCTTCTGATTTCAAGATTAGAGAGCTCGAAACAATTGTAGCTCAACAATCAAAAGATCTTGAGGATGCCAAACTTGAATTTTCTAAGAAAACGGTCAAATTTGAAACATACTTTGAAAAACTTGAAAAATCAAACGTTGTTCTTGAAAGAAAATTGGATCAAACTGTTTTAGATTCTAAAGCTGAAAAGGATAATCTTTTGAAACAAATTCAAATGCTTGAATCTAAGTTGGCATCCCAAGATAACGTGCTCAAAGAAAATGAAACATTAAAGGCTCAAGTACAGGAAAAGGTTTTTGCTATAGCTGCGTTGAAAAACGAGTTAAGGAAAAGTAAAGGACCTGGTGTGGACACTAAGCTTGAAAAACCATCAATCTTGGGGAAACCGCCTACAAATCAGTTCGTCAGACAACCGACTGTCAGACAACCTACTGCATTTGGATCCGAGCGATCACAATCCTCGAGACCGCGGTTTGCCTCCCAAGTTGATTTGAGTCATATTTCTAGAACTGTCACTCCAGCAACTAGGCCCAATGTGATCACTCCAGCTTTAGCAAGACCAAATCATATGATTGCCTCTAGTTTCCCTAAAAATACCAAGACCACGTCTAGAACTAGTTCAAATGACGTTTGCCATAAATCTGGTCAAAGGGAAGCTATTCAAAAGACACATGTAAGAGATAGCAATGTCCAACCTAGTCAGATGCCTTCTAGATTACCCAACACTGCTAACCGTAGCATGCCATCTTCTAGGAGCATCGATCATTTATCTAGGAATTATTCAGACATTAAATATGCTACTTGTAAAACATGTAGAAAATGTGTCTTTACGGCAAATCATGATGCTTGTGTCAAAAAATTACTTGATGAGGTGAACTCCCGTGCTCGAATTAAGTCCCAGTGGATAGCTAAAATCAAACCCTTTGGTAAAGTTTGGCACCCCACTGGTAGAAATTTCACTCTTGTAGGAAACGAGTGCCCTTTAACTAGGATAGTCTCCGATTCTACTAAGTCTACTAGGGAGGAACTTGCAAAGGATGATACATCACTTAAGCCTGAACTTAAGATTTTCTACAAAAGGAAACGTTTGCCAACCAAGACAAGTGAATCATCTCCTCAGGTCACCTCTACAAGTAAAACCAACTGTGAACCCCCACGTGCTTCAAAAATAGATATCTCTAACCCATGCAAAAGTATACAAACTCCTAATGAGATTGCAGGTACCAAAGTTGATGTTCCAAAAGAACGAAGCGGTCCAATCGTTGTATACCGTTCAACTAAGGACACTCTTAGAGTTTGGTTGCTGAAGAAGCAGATATCAGAGAAACAAATGTCTCAGGGGATTCATGGTTAAGTTGCACAAGGACTTATAGTCACATCACAGACTATAACTCGCTCATCAAAGAAAGGAAAGTTTATCGCCGATGATAAACTTATCCTAAAAACGAGAAATTCATTTTTCTCGGGCATGAGCTTATATCAAAAACATTCCAAGTTTTTAAGCTCATGCATTAAGGCTTATAGATAAATGACAGTCTATAACCCGTTCTTCAAAGGCAGGAAAGTTTATCGCCGATGATAAACTTATCCTTACAACGAGAAATTAATTTTTCTCGGGCATGAGCTTATATCGAAAACATTCAAAGTTTTTAAGCTCATGCATAATGACTTACAGTTAAATGTCAGACTGTAACTCGAACTTAAAATAAAGGAAAGCTTATCGTTTATGATAACTTATCCTCTTAACGAGAAATTCACCTTTCTCGGTCATGAGCTTGTACTAAAACATTCGAAGTTTTAAGCTCAGAAAGGAAAGTGTATCTTTTAAATAAGAGAACTTTTCCTCATAACGAGAAATTAACCTTTCTCGGTCATGAGCTTTCCGTTAAAACAGTCAAAGTTTTCAAGCTCATGAAAACGACTTCTAAGTAAATGTCAGCTTAGGACTCGTTCTTCAGATAAAAGGAAAGTTTATCGCCGATGATAAACTTATCCTTAACAACGGGAAGTTTACAACTTCTCGGACTTGAGCTCGTTTTATCAGATATTCAACATCTTAAGCTCAAGTAATTGGTTTTCAAAACTTTGAACACAATTTTTCGAGAATTTCTCAAAAGGTTTTTCTAAATCTTTCAAAATTGTGTGTTCAAAAATGTTTTGATAAACAGAGCATGTCTTCTGGAATCGATAATATTTACGAACCTAGAAATGTCATTCAATAATGACACGGGGTTGTAAATAAAGTTCGAGCAGAAGTTTAAAACATTTAAAACATGCTCCAAATGGTTTGCTATTATTTCAGATAGCAACCCGCTTTTCATAATCAAGTCAAGCATTTCACCGGAAAGCTTTGACTCAACAACGAGAATTAATTTTCTCGGGGACGTGACGAGGTGACCATCATTCGTGAACAAGAACCATGTGCTTCTTTCATATGCTGTTCTCCATTATTCAGGTCCAACCTCGTACATTGCTAATCTTGTGAATTCATTATTATATCTGATCTTTGCACGTAATAAATACCTTACACTTGTGTTTAAAAGGTATTTAATTTACGTTTCAAGTACACCCTCATTAATTTGAGGGGGAGCTTGTTAAAATCATGAAGATAATTGGATTTGCATTTTTCTTCCCAAATTTTCTTAAAATGCTATTAAATCAATTGATATTAAAAACATCGATTGGGTTAATATTTTTAATATGGGGGAGAAAATGTGATTTAATATGGGATATGATCAATCATAAATGGTTTGACTAAACGTGTTAGCTCATCCCGACATGTGCGAAATGTTTTCGAATATCGTAGCATATGTTAAGGGGGAGCAAAATGGATTTGCACTTCAAAATGGATTTCATGGTGACATACACTTACCCAAAACATCTCTTTTCACGACGAGGAAGATTGTGGTGACATAAGGATGGTAGGATAGGTTAAAGTCCAATGATTTCTCTTGAACCGGAGGAATCTTCCCAAGGACATTCCATAGCTAGAAATAGTAGTCCTTAGGAAAGATGGAGAAAGATTGTGAATGTAGCTGAATGCCGACCAAGTACTTAAGTTAGCACTGGAACAATCACATCAAGGTGCTAGTTATGACGTATTGGTAAGCATTGAAGGGGTTGAAGAATGAAAAAGAATTGTAAAGATAAAGGGTGTAAAGAAAGAAGCCCTCCTTACAACCTTAGGCAGAAACCGGGTCAATTCATATGCTATTGAGATCATTTTAATGATTCTTGATATTGAAGATAGACATCATGGACCCAGTGATGCAAGGCACAACCCATCCCAGCTAACTCAGATATCTCTTAAAAGATATTTGTTTTAATCACACGGAGACAACACATTATCTATTGATTTATTCACTCCGAATAAATTGGTATTGAAAAGGTGGCACTCCTCTCCAGCCTCCGATCACTAAAAATCCAAAATGCACGATCGAGTCTATAGCCATTTGAGATCATCAAATATCTCATTAGGACACACTTTCATTATTCCTTGCTTCTTCACACACTGTGAAAAGTAAGAAAGTTTTTAAGAGTCCTACGCAAAATCTTCATGATCTTGCCTGAACATCCGAGTAATACGAAAGTATTTACAATGAAGATGGAAATCCTTCTTGAGCGAATATCAAAAAGCTCATGGTAGGTGACTTGTGCGATTCTTTATGAATCAAACTTGTGATAACTGGAAAGCAACAGTGGTTTAATTCTTAAATGAATTTAAACACGTTCCAGGCCTCTACGCATTATCATATGATCTTGCCAGAACACTCAGAGTGATTCTTTATTGATCACAGTGACGAGTGGAAATCCTTCTAGTGTTAACATCAAACAGCACTTGGTAGGTAACTTGCAAGATTCTATATGAATCAAGCTAGTGACAACTGGAAAGCAACGATGGTGCGGTTCTTAATTGAACTTCACTTGTTCCAGGAACATGAATTGACGGCTTCAAATCATGCGGATAATATTATCCAAATGATTCACTCTTTACGTTCGCAGTCAGCTTTGGACGGTCGAGTAAAGAGAACGGGTTTACCCGCGAAATCTTGTCAAGGAGGTTCTTAATTGAAACTACCTGCCACAAGTACGATATTTAATATCGTCCAACGGTCTTCACCGACCGGAGGTAAAATGCTACCGAATTAGAATGAAATGTTCAAGGCCATTTCATCCGTGTATATGGTTTGTTGCTAACTGTCTTATGTAGCGTAACAAAAAGGTGGCATTGCGGTGTACAATCCAGAAGAAGTCGTCACCACATGCTTATACTACATACACTTAGTACTTCAACAAATTCAAGAAAGTCTGAAGGTCAAGTCTTCCGCTGTATCAAACTCTGAAGCTTTCAAGAATTTAAAGGTATAAGTATGTGGAACATGAAGTCACAAAGAGGCAAATTTCACAAGTGATGAATGCACAAGGTCAAGGCAAGGAAACATGCTCAAGACTAAAGTCAAAGATCATATCAAGCATATTCACAAGAACAAGATCGAAGACTCAAGCATAGATGCTAGGTTTAAGATTTTGTAAAATGGTGTGACCTCCCTTAGGGGGAGATTGTTGGAAATGTGTTTTCCCAAAGAAAGTCTCGGTCACATCATTATTAGCATAGATCACGAGCCATAGGATATTTAGAACTTTGTAACTTGGAGCGACCTCCCTTAGGGGGAGATTGTTGGAAATACGTTTTACGTATTTGTGAAGGATCGGTCGCTCCAACGACATTTATGTAATAGGCTCGTGATTTACTTTGTAAGTATATAGTCCATATAGCCCACATGTAGGGTGGGCTATATATATACCCCTCCTAGCATGTTAGGAGGGGGTTGGTCATTCATTTCACACACTTATCATTTATCTAATCTTACTTTCTCTCTCTACTTTCCTTCCCTCTCCTTTCTCTCTCTACACCTAATCTCCATCTTCCCCATCTCTTCCACCAAATCCTTAGATCTAATCCATCCATTACCAAATCCTTAGAATATGTAGGCCTTCACAGGTCTTTTTAGTTTCAGTTTTTAAGTTTTAATTTTTAAGCTTTACTTTTCCCGCCTTTTTACTTAGTCGCACTTTAAGTTTACTTGCCTTAGATTTATTTTAAGCCTTGCCTTAGTTTAAGTTTTAGTTGCGTTTTAAGTTTGACTTTAGGATAGTTTTAAGTTTGCGTCATTTACTTTAATTGCTATTTACTTTTTGTCACGCTTTTAAATTCTTGTCATTTATTTTAGATTCAGATTTAAATTACATGCTCTTTACTTTAAAGTTTTGACTTTTTAATTACTACAACGACACAACTATTTGTTCCACCAAAGACAACTGAGTCGCATAGTTAACCAGTTATCAATTCGAAGAGACCACTTTAACAAACAATTTTTATAGCTAAAACCTAGTTATCACATTAGCAACTCTCTCATCACTCATCCTAGCACTAGAAGAAGCAGTGTCATTTGGCCTGGGACTTGAGGGACTAGACTCTTCACTTGAACCACACGATGCATAGTCACTGGCCTTGTCACTAAAAGTACAAGAGACAAAGTTATTAGTGGTAGTAGAACTCTTCGGAGACTCATGCATATGTGATTCATCCAAGTATTTATGAATTGATGTAGGCATTAATGTTCCTATAAGAGGTAGAGGAACAACATGCATTGCTATAGCTGGTTTAAACCTATTGTAACTAGGTTTTCCCTCATCCTCCTCCTTGTCAAGATCAAAGACACTAGAAAAAGATAAATCAAAAACATCATCTGGTCCTATATAGTTTTCAAAAGCTAACCCCCTCTTTGTTCTTCCAGGCATACTACTGTCTATTAGCTTGGAAAGATTTTTGGGTACTTTTTGCCATTTATCAAACTGTAATAAAGTAGCATCTAATTTCACTTGCATTTCTTGTTTTGATTGAATATTTTAAGCATTAAGTTTTTCAGTATACTTAAGAAAATTAGGGGTATTTTCTAAGTCAATACTCAACACCTTAATCCTATCCTCATACTCAAGTTGAGAATTTTGTAACCACTTCTGTTGCTGTTCTAAGGTTTTGAGTGAAGTCTTTTAAGCTTGAACTTTTAAAAAATATTTATCATTTTGAGCATTTAGTTCATTGCATTGTGTCATGAGGTCAGAATATTTATCATCAAAACCAAGAGGACAATTTTGTACTTGAGGAGTGATTCCCATTAAAGCAAATTCCTCCAGTTCCTTTGCCTCGGATATGTGACCATCAATCATAGCAAACACATCAGTAGCAGACTCAACTATGTTCAAAGTGGGAGTCTCATGATCATTCCAATTTACCATGGTATCAACAGATACCAAAGCTTTCTTCTCCTCCTTAAGCTCTTGAACCTTGATGGCTGAATACCTATTCTTCTCCTGGTCATTTCTACTAGAGCATTCTCTAGAAAAATGTCCTTGTTGATGATAGTTGTAGCATTTGACTTTGCTCCTATCAAACCTGGCTGGCTCCTTTAGGTTGTAGCTGAATTTTCTACCAGACTTCTTTTCAAACTTGTGTACTCGGAGAGTAAACATATCCATCTGCCACTTGAGGTACATCTCATCCAAGTCAAGCTTATCAACATGTTTGAAGTCATCAAATGATAGCTACTGTTGTGGTTCAACATCAACAACAAAGGAATGAAGAATAGTTTCTACCATGCTACTTGTCTTGGCCTTTGATTCAGGAGTAGGAGTATGTTGTGAGGACAGAGTATAGCTTGGGTTACTGGTATAGGGCATTGGACTGGAGCCCATGGAGCTCATAAAGCAGAGTTAGCAGGAGTGGAGTAGGATTCACTTGGGTATCCTCTCACATAAGACTCAAAGGTTTTGAGTTTGTAAAATAAATCATCCAAAGAAAGATACTCAAGTCCACGTTTTGCTTTGAGAGAGATGACTACCTGATTTCATGAATGAGGTAAGGCTCTAAGAAACCTAGCATTGATGTCTTCATTTTTGGGTTTTGACTTGAGTTGATTCAATTGGCTAAGAATCTTTTGAAACCTGTCATAGCCTTGATGAAGACCTTCTGATTTATAGATCTTGAATTCTAAAAATTCATCTCTCAGCATTGATTTTCTCATCTTCTTGGATTCCTCATTCCCTCCACACCTTGCCTTGATGGCATTCCATATTTTCCTTGCATTATCTAAGTGATGGAAATCACCCATATGATCATCAGGAAGAGACGGAAACAAAATGGTTTTTGCTTTGATTTCCTTCTAGAAAGTTGTGATTTCTTCATGTCTTTTAGGATCTACAATGGTGATATTACCATTCTTGCCTCTATCAGTATTATTCTTGCCATTACCATTCTGAACAATCTTCCATAATGCCAGATCAGTGTTGGTGATCCAGCACTCCATCTTCATGGCCCAGCTTTCATACTCTTCTTTCTTTAGGAGTGGGAATTTTCTAATTGTGTTGGAGACAGTAGCAACAATTTGCTGTGTTTGATGTGTAGTATTGGTGCTTGTTTGTCCAATGTCAGTTGAACTAGAAGCAAACATGTTTCAGTGAGTTTAAAAGAAAATTTTATAAAGAAAATGGTTCATCTTGTATAGAGACTCTCCCAGGCTCTGATACCACTTGTTGGGTCCTTTAGTTGTAGATCTTTCAGCCTGTTGAGGATGGTGAACGACTTCTGTAATCACAAGTCTATTCATAGAGAGACTAATGAACACAAAGTATTTGTGCGGAATACAAACACTAAGAACAAGAAGAAATAGTTTAACTAAATAAATAACTTGATCCTTTTTAAGGATTTCTACTATTATTGATATGAAATGAAACTAGTGAAGGTGTGTCTAACCCTTCTCCCAATAGGTTCCTTTAATACTACAAGGAAACCCTAAACTACATTAAACACAAAACGTGTAACAAATGATATGCACATCCTTTCCTAAGATATCTCATGCATATCTTAACAAACTACTACAAATAATAATGTTTGTCTTTCTAACAGACTAGGAGCACGTGTTGCTCCTACTACTACTAGAACCAGGAGGAACTACATACCTCCTAGTTCACCTATTACAAACCACCTATTACATAGGTCCTAACACGTCTCTTTTGAGGTTGTTTTCTATGACTGTCTCTGATGAACTATGAAGTAGCACCCAAAGTTGAGTATCCGTTGCATTGTGAATTTGGGGGTGCTATGCAATCCCTCACAATCACAAGGGTCTCTTATCCACTAATAATACAGTCATAGTATACTTGTGAAACAAGAAGACAAACCCAAACCTCTTTGGGCTTTGGTTCAGCCGTCTATACCAAAAAAAGGAGAAATCAATTTTCCTTTTACATATTTATTAGTTGAATTGAGTTATTTACATCCTTCTTTTTACTTGATGGGGGAGTTTAGAGTCCTTATAGTAGCACAAACTTCTTTTTCTTTCTAGGTCATGCGAAGGCGGCCAATCCAAGATAGTACTGTTCCTCTACAAAGACAACAAGAACCAAGGGGACAAATCCAAATCATTTATTAGCTAAGATTAAATCACATGAAAAAAACACATAATGACCATTTTTACCAAAATGTCAAAAAATTATAAAAAGTCAGCGGAGGGACTAAACGTGTAAATTTGACGCAAAATATTTATAATGGTAATATTTCACTACTGATAAAAACAATGAAATATTATTGGATAACATAATGAAATAATCACCAATGATATTGATGCGTCCGTCGTGTGATGGATTTGTAGAACAAGTTTTAAATTTATAAACACGAATTACCAGATTGACTAAAAACGTACGAGAAAGTATAACCCTTTCGTTTGTGTATATCTTTTATGTGGTAATACCGAGATCGTTCACGGGGATTTGGAAAACCTATGATCATTTAAAAATAAAACTAAATCGTTGATTGTAGCAATTGTTGACAAACAAGTAACAAGTAAAATGATGAGATTAATAATAAGATTTAAAAGCAACACTTGGTAATGATTAGTTTAGGCATCCGTAGTGGTATGATTGTGATGACATGTTTAACAAATATAATTATGATAATTAGATGGATAATCCAATCTATTGTTTTCAAAAGCTTCAATCCTCGTCAAGACTTTGGTTAAAGAAAACAAGCATTAGACCCAATCACTCAATTCAAGACTTAATCCAATTTCAACACATTTAATTCACGGTCGTTTCACGAATTTGCTAACACTTATAACTATGTTTGTTGATAATCAAAACTTCTTAAGAAATGATCAATACAAAAGATATCCAATCATAGACAAACCAGCTATGACTTGTTGATAGAAAATAACCCTTTCGACCTATGAAATCTTTATCAACAAATTAATTTTTGATAACAATTGTCACATGAAACATAACTACTAATGGTTCAAAGGAAAGCTTGACATTGAAATAAACATAAATCACAATCACAACCACTACTTCATACCACAAACATCATCCTACCAAGTGTAGAATGAGATTTAGCTACTCATAACAAATGATGAAATAAACTCTGAAATAATAGTTTTAAAATTCATAATCAAGGGCCTGACAAAGTGAAAATATGTTTCTAATGATTAGGGTAATGATGCCTAATAGTTTCGTGATGTTAACTTTGCTTTTTGGACTCCAAAAGTGACTTTTCTTGCACCACCTTGCTCAAATCCGGGAATGTAGGTTTGGACAAGGTTGAGAGAGTTATTTATGAGATGATACGAAGATATATTTGAGTTGTGAAAAGATATATGATTACATTACCCCAAGGGTCTTATTTATAGGCAAATTTAATGGCATGGAGTGAATATACTTGGAGCCAAAGACAAGTGCTTGGAGCCAAAGAGAGTCTAGAAGCTTCTTGTATGATCTTGCATGAATGTAGACACAATTTCTGCCTATACAAATGTTGGTGGCATCTTCATCCTGTTGGTGGCATCTTTGATGATTTTTGCAAGTGGCAACTTGATGGTGCTGGTGGCATCTTCATGCTGAGTGACTTGTATGCTCCTTTGAAATAGTTGTTCTTGCAGCCGAAATTGATCTTCAAAGGGTTGTAACTTGTACACGGGTCTTGAATTTGACTAGGATTCTTCATACTCGTACTAATCTTCACATCTGCGTTGTTTTACACTTCATTCCTGCAATTGGATACACAAAGACTTGCAAACATAATTGGGCACAAATATGCACAAAAGTATCATAGATATAACCAATATACATGTACAAAAGTATGGATAACGCTCCCAAAAACATGTTGGATTTGGGCGTTTTCAAATCCCCTCACACTTAAGTTTTGCTTGCCCTCAAGCAAGAAGAAAATAAAATTAAATCCAAAGGTACATGTATTTTATAAAAATCCGATGCAAGTCTATCAAGTACAAGTACAAGATAAAACTCATCGACTTAAGTTTTTAAGGTTGAAAAATTGAGATATAAGTCAATACCCATAAAAATCTAGAAAGTCTTTTATTTCTAGCTACAATAATAACATATGAATTGAAGCAAAACATATCACGACTTAGCACATTGGCTAATCGATACCTTTTATTTCTTCTTCTTCCTTCAACTTCATAACATTATAGCTCATTGGCTATTTATTTGTCTTTTTGACTTTTTTCTTTCTTTTTCTCTTTTTTTTTTATTTTTTTCCTTGCTAAAACTCCTAGCCATGGATCAACATACTTACAAAGTTCATGTTGTATTGAAAAACATGGAACTTGCAACTTTCTCCTAATTTTTGGATTTTTCTTCTAGTATTATATGAGACTTTGACTTGGGTAAGTTTGACACAAAAATATATCTCAAAATTTTAAAAATTACCGATTGGATAATTTCTTAATTATTTATATACATTTGCTTAAAACTTTTTATTTAAGAGGGCAAACAAGAACAAAATTTTAAAATAGCCCAAAATATGGCAATTAAACATCTTTTTTTTCTCGATTTCCCTACAACCCCCTCACACTTATGTTTAGCATTGTCCTCAATGTGATGAAACTGAACAAAAGTATAGGGAATAAGAGAAAAACCAGAATCACGGGCATATCGTGCATCATACAAGAGTCTTGCATTCGCCTTCAACTTGCGGTACCTACAAAAAAGATAAAACACACAAAAATACAAAAACACTCATTTTTTTTGTTTTTATAGGTTTTTATAAAAGCGACACATACTACACCCCCTCACACTTAAGCAAAACATTGGTTAAAAATTATGAGGTGTAAGCATAAATTTATTTTAAAAAGGAAAATTACGCTTAAAAAATTAAAAACACACGGGTTGTCTCCCGAGAAGCGCTTATTTTATTATTGAGTCATCAGCCTGACACGTACTTCCTTTTAGTTTTCTTTATTTTTATCGAGCGGAAAGTGTTCACTCCACTCCTCATGATATAGTTTAACACGGTGTTCATTAACAATGAAGCTTCCTCAATTCTTGTCATACAATTCAACATAACAGGACGGGTATCCATGTTTTAGTATAAAAGGACCGTGCCACTTTTGTTTAAGCTTTGGAGCTTTGAATTTATATCGCATATTAAACAAGAGAACTTTGTCTCCCTTCTTAAATTCTTTTAGGATTTAAAGTTTCCTGTCATGATAAGATTTGGTACGTGCTTTGTATAATTTAGAATTCTCATAAGCTTGGAGTATTAATTCATCGAGTTCATGCAATTGCAAGAATCTGTTTTCTCCAGCGATTTTGAAATCGGGATTACGGCTTCTCAATGCCCAATAAGCACGGTGCTCAATTTCGAAGGGCAAGTGACATGTTTTACCGTACAATAAACGATTAGGTGTTGTTCCAATTGGTGTCTTATAAGCTGTTCGGAATGCCCACAGAGCATCGTCAAGTTTCCTTTACCAAATGGAAGGATTGTCCTTAACCGTTTTTTGAGTATTCGTTTTAAGGATCTGTTGGTATTCTCAACTTGTCCACTCGTTTGTGGATGATATGCGGTGGCAAAGCGATGGGTGACTCCATAACGCTTTAAGTCTTTCTCCATTTGTTTGTTACAAAAATGGGAACCTCGATCGCTAATTAAAGATTTCGGCATTCCATAACGAGAGAAAAGCTTTTTCAAAAAATTGATTATGGCTTGTGAATCATTCGTGGGTAAAGCTTCGGCTTCGGCCCATTTGGACACGTAATCAATAGCGACTAAGATATATTCGAACTTATGGGATTTGGGAAAGGGTCCCATGAAATCAATTCCCCATACGTCAAGTATTTCGCTAACTTGGATGCTGTTTTGAGGCATCTCATCTCTTCGTGAGAGTCTACCAGTACGTTGGCAAGCATCACAATTTTCGACTAGAGTATATGACTCTTTAAAAATTGTTGGCCAATAGAAACCAGCATCAAACACTTTTTTCGCGGTGGTGGAAGGACCATAATGTCCCCCAGTAGGGCCATGATGACATTCATCAAGGATCTTCCTTGTTTCCGCACCATAAACACATCTCCTAATCATACCATCGGGGCATACCTTGAAAAGGTAGGGATCTTACCAAAAATAGTGTTTTAGGTCGGAAAAGAATTTACATCATTAGTGATAGGTTAAACCTTTTCTTAGAATTCTTCCAACGAGGTAATTTGCAAAATCTGCAAACCACGGAGATTCTTCCGTAGAGATTTGCATAAGAGTTTCATTGGGAAAATAGTCATCGATATCTTCGTCCTTTAACTCTTCCATGTTTTGATTTTCAAGTCGCGACAAATGATCGGCTGCGACGTTTTTAGCTCCTTTCTTATTTTGAATTTCGATGTCAAATTCTTGGAGTAGTAAAATCCATCTAATAAGACGCGGCTTAGCATCTTGTTAAGAGAATAGGTATTTCAACGCGGAGTGATCGGTGAATAAAATCATTTTCGAAAACACGAGATAGGATCGAAATTTGTCAAAAGCAAAAACTACGACAAGTAGTTCTTTCTCGGTGACCGTGTAGTTGAGCTGCGCACTACTTAGAGTTTTGCTTGCAAAATGTAAAGGACGGAAATGTTTTTCTTCGCGTTGTCCTAATACGGCTCCTACAGCGAAATCGCTTGCATCACACATAAGTTCAAACGATCGCGACCAATCCGGTGAAACCATGATCGGTGCATTCGTTAACTTGTCTTTAAGCTTTTCAAATGCCTTTCTGCATTCTTCGTTGAAATCAAAGACTATGTCTTTTTCAAGGAGTTTGGTCATCGGTCTAGCTATTTTGGAAAAGTCTTTTTTGAATCGCCGGTAGAATCCCGCATGACCTAGAAAACTTCTAATGGCTTTAACGTTAGTGGGTGGTGGTAATTTGGATATCACTTTGATCTTGGCCTTATCTACTTCCAATCCGGATCCGGAGACTTTGTGTCCAAGCACAATTCCTTCAGTCACCATAAAGTGACATTTGTCCCAATTGAGCACGAGATGAGCTTGTTTGCATCGGATGAGCATGTGCTCTAGATTAAAAAGGCAAGAATCGAATGAGTTTCCGAAGACTAAGAAATCATCCATGAAAACTTCCATGGATACTTCGATCATGTCTTGAAAGATCGCGATCATACACCTTTGAAAAGTCACATGTGCATTGCAAAGACCAAAAGGCATACGCCTATAAGCAAATGTTCTAAAAGGACATGTAAAAGTGGTCTTGTCTTGATCGGATGGTTCGATAGGTATTTGGAAATATCCAAAAAAGCCATCGAGAAAACAAAATAATTTGTTCCCCGCTTGTGACAATCCGTCAATTTACGATTGATATTTTATTCTCAAATATTACTTGAAAATATTATTTTAATGTTACAATATGAACTCACATATTTTTTGGGAAGAAATTTGGATTTACGTCTTGGAGTAGCATCGACTGCATCTAAACCGGAGGATTCAACATTACGTGCTTACGTTTACATACACCGTCCTTGGTGACAGTCCGACATTTCAGAAAAATAAATTTATCCGCGAACATTATTTTGGAGTTTTAAATTTGTGTTGGTTCATAAACTCACAAATTTACGAGAAGAGATTAGGACTTACGATTTTATTTTAACGTCTTTTACGACTAAACCGGAAACCTTAGGATTACGTATTTACGTTTTCGAACTCCGTTTTTGATGAGACAATTTTTATTGGATTCGTTTTGTGACGTCGATTCATAATTTATAAAAACGTTTTTCGTAAAACGACCCGAGGGCACGCAAATCGAGGAAACTAGAATCGAGGAGTACCCGTAAATAAATGGGATGAGACAAGTGGGACACTTGTCCCACCCCACTCTCAAAACCGGCCTAACTAGCCACAATGACACTTATGTGTCAAGTGTACACCTTATTAAGTTACACATGTAACTTAAGCTTACCAAGTAAGCTATTCAACCTCAAAACCACAACACCATAACCATTTGCATCATTTCACACATGCAAAACCACTCTTTTCTCTCTACTCCTCCCAAATATGCCGTCCCATCCTCACTCATAAACACCATTTCCATCAAAAATTAACCATGGAATCCTATGTTATCTCTACATATGTTGAAGCCCCTTTGAAACCCTATTGATTGGTGGTGCTTATAACATCCAAGGAGGATTTTTCATGGAGTAGGAGGGCTGATTTTCCACAAGGAGTTCATGGAGCATGGTGGTCTTGAAGATGGTCATGATTATTCACAAGTTTCTCCAACAAAAACCATGTCTAAATCATAACCTACATCAACTTGGTGGTATAAAGATTGTCCTCCTCATCTTCTTTTTATTTTGATTATGTAAACATGTATTTTATTTCCTATTGTATATATTTATGATGATTATATGATGATAAAAATGTTATGTGGGGATTTGTTGTTGATAATCATGGATAAAAAGGTGAAAAACCATATGAAACAAGGTTAAAATCTTGATTAATTTGCATGCCTGTATAAAACAGTAAAGGACCAAGTGGTGAACTGATAAAATGATAAAGTAAAATGGATTTACAGTAAGCTATGGGTCTTGTACACATGTGAGAGTTGGCCATGCAATGGAATCAAAATAATGAGTGAGATATGATCAAAACAAGTTTAGGATATAAATCTGAAGTTACTGTTTTGGACGATTTTTAGAAAATACTTAAAGGATGATTCAACAGTAGCTATAGAAGAGTTAAATGTAGCACATATCATGTAGTTTATGTGATAAAAATTTTAGCTTTTATCTCCATGTAGAACTCAAGATATGGCATTTTTGGTGAAGATGAAGTTAAAAATCAGATTTTTGGAAATTAAAGAATAATACTATTATATAAGCACTCACATTTTAATATATAAAATGTAAATAAAAACCCACTAACTTATAAAACTTATTTATATAAATATATAAAAGGTATAATAAGTGTATAAATGATGAAAATGGAAACTTGTTAAGTTTTATAAGTTATAAAACTATAAAACATGATTTTTACTACTTTTTCGGCTATTGCCGTAAAATTAACGTTTTTATTAAATAAAACTTAGATGGTTGGACCCGTCTAATGAAAACTTTATAAAACTTATATACTGATATATAGACATGTATAACAAGTAAAAACCGATAAAACCCGAACTTTAGGGCATACGGACATTAACGAGCTAAGTAAACATATTGGACTAACTTGGACTAATAATTGGACTAAATAAGATATAAACTTGTAAAAAGAAATTATTGGGCTTAACCCATTTGGGCCCAACTTGAAAATGTATGTACTGATAATATAAGTACAAGATGGACTAAAATAAGTTAAATAACTTATAATAAACTTATTGTACTTAAGATACGTAATTGGGTAAAACTAGTAAACTAGTATAAAAGTTATCGACATATAACACTAAAATGAGTAAACGAGAATATATAAACCCACTTGATCATCATATATATATAATCATCATATGTATACATAATTGTTATTTTTATAAAGTCATTGTACAAACGTCTAAGACCGAGTATTATTTGTCTAGGTTTCCGTGATTGAAGCACGTACCGTACGTCCGAATTGCCGATAACCCGCCTTCCCACATCAACGTGAGTTCATAGCCTCGCACTCTTTTAAATGTTTTTATAAATGTTTTATAAACCCGCGAGGGAGATAACATGTTAGTTTTTATAAAAGTTTGGACACCATTTGTCCCGATTGTTTGTTTATTGATTTTGGACCCGAATGATTGAATGACCCGATTGTATGACCCGATAAATGATTAATGAACCCGATAGATGAAATTAAATGGATTATTAAAGTTAGGTTATGTCACTAAAAGTTCCATTAGCATGAATTGTGAACTACCGGGAGTTGGTAGACGCTTATGCATTTAATAGTACTATTTGGGGACGATCACCCCAGTTCGCGCCTTGACGGTTGATCCCCGTCGTGCCACATTGATTGGTAAGCGAATTAATGTATGAGAAGATTTCCAATAGCGTGACCTTTGTGACGACACGCTACTTTAGATGGGCAAAATTGGTATCGGGTTAGCTACCCGTTGTTGGTTTAGTAAGGTAACAATGTCATGCGGCTTATAATAATCCGAATTAACGAAATACTAATAGACGCTCCGAATTACGATGTATTGCCTGACTAGCAATACATGGTCATACTATTGATATTATGTTTGTATTTTGGTTTTCATAACCATATTCATATAACGGTTTTTGTTTTCATACAACGTCATATGACGTATTGTATGATGTTTTTACGACATTGGCTCGTATATTGATTTTAAGGCAAATGCCTATATTATGATTTTCGATAAGGATTTGTATAAAATGATTTTGGCTATTTTACGACCTATTACAATGATTTGTACGAATTGATTTTTGGTACTAATTTTATACCAAAGTTATATTGATGGAATTTATTAAACTCTATGAATTCACTCGGCGTTATCGCTGACCCTTTTCTTTTAACATGTTTTATCTCAGGTACTTGAAGGTAATTCTCGGGAAGACAACAAGAATTCATGTCCCGCACCTAAACTATATTTTCCATTCAAATACTTTGTAAAACTTTGTATGAAATGTAATGACTTGGAACCTATCTAACTTTGATATTTATGAATGGAAATGCTTTATTAATAAACGACGCGATTTTTATGCGTTGTCTATGATGTGAGTAATGTGCTATCCCGTAACACCAACTAGTCTTCCGCTGTAATATGATGTATTATTTGGGGGTGTTACAGTTTGGTACCAGAGCTCTCGTTATAGAGAACGAAAGATTTTTAAAACTAAGGTTTTGAATAAAACTTTTCAAAATCTTTTAACTATAAACATTTTTCTAAAAATGTCTAAAAATCTTTTGACTATAACGGTGCCGAAGAATTCCCGAGTTACCGACAAGGCCAAGACTGAGAAGTGTTATTTTAATATATATATAACTTGGATTATATATATATATATGATGTAATTTTATTACATGATTGTTTGATGATTATTTTGATTTTTATACGAGGTATTTATACGACGTAGATTGTCACAAGTAACCCTAAATCCCCTAGTAAATTAATCGAAGCTATTCTCGTAGGAATTCTAGCTATCCTAGATCTAAACCAAGTTGTGGATATTTATAATCCCGACAAATGGTTGATATTCGTAGAAATGTAGATATTAGTTGATTATGATATTGAATAAGAATTGGCGAGATTAAAACTGATATCGATGTCATGACGATCTTTCCTTATAAGAGTGGAGTTTGACAAAACGTTACCACCTAGAAAGATGTCATATGATTCGTTGTCATCCAATTCTTAAATTGAAACCGAAAGGGTGAATGTTGCACTTGAGGCTGTCATTGGAACCAGTACCCAAAAGCCTCATGCCACTAATACCTTTCCGAGAAGTCTAGTTGAATGATCGAGTCATTTCATACTAGTGACTCATTTGATAATTGTTGTTGTAAGAGATATAGGATTAGAAATTAAGTGTTGATTCATATTGAGATTGTATTGCCTTTACAAGGCCGAAGAATAAGGTTGTAAGTATTGGATAATGAGATAGGATATCGAATTGAGTATAAAATTGGTTAAAACTTCGATAAAGTAAAATTTAACTTGTATTAGAATATGAGATTGTTAAGAGGAAATCATTAAGTCATGTGATTGAATTATAAGGTTTTAATTGATTGAAGGTTTGTGTTAAAAGTTGTTCCTAGGCCATTGTCCATTAATGAGGATGCCCAGTGTCCAATAAATAAATTGAAGAAATCTTCTTCTGAATTGGGACCGATGGATCTTCCAGGACAGGCAGGACACCTAATGACTCTTGTAGATTAGTGTTCATTGTGGTATCTTTTAAAAATAATCCCTAACTTAACTGAGATATCAGTTGGTAGGATGAGTTCTGAGAATTGTATGACATAGTGACGCATAATGTGTTACGGTACAATTTTGACTTGTTGTGATTAATGAAAAGACTACCTTTGATCGCTAAATTCTACACGTATCGATGTTATCTATCCTTTATTGCTTCATCCTAATGCTCGCATTAGTGATGCAACCATTGAACAAGTACTCATCTTGATTTGAGTTACGTTGTGGATTATTCTCTTTGTATTCCTGAGTGCCATCGAGGTCATGAACCTCATGATTAATTGGCTAAGCTCATTTCCTATCATATCGTAGTTAATTCTTGGTGAACAAGCTTTCATCACTCTTTTGCAGATCACACATTGTTTTTATAAAGTTAAAACCGTATCCTTGAGAAAAATTGAATTCTCATCATCAAAAGGATTATTCAAAATGAGACTTATGAATGATTGATATCAAAATGAAGTCGTTTATGAAACACTTTGGAAACTTAATTGTTTTCATAACAAGGAAAATCTTTGTAAATTTATTTTGATTCTTATTTAAGAATTAAGCATGTAAATGTTTTTATTATAAACATGATGATAAAATTTTGACGAACTGAGTATTGCATCGTTAATCTTGAAATTGTATATAGTTGCGCGCCTACATACAATTTGGAATGAACTATGCAAGACTGATTAGTAGTCACCATAAAACTAATGAATAAACACTACATTTCCTTGAAGATTGTGAAAGATTAAAATTTATGAGATCTGCAAGAAGTGAAAAATAGGGACATAGTGTTTGGGACACCTACATATGTGCCTATAGCATCTATTCTTCTGAGTTGAATTTACTCATTTGTGGAAATTTTCTTATTTGACAATTGACAATTCCTTTCTTGTCCAATTCTCCCGTAGTGAGATTCTTAGGAATAGTATCTGATTACCGAGTGTTGATACCCGACTGGATGTATTGACGTTCTTATCATTTCTTATGATTTGATTTCATTTGAATGACCTGGGTAACGATCCGAGGAGCTTTCGAATGCGTACTCAAATTATGAAAACATGGGATATATTCATATTCGTTAAATGTTTTCATCTGTATTTGATTTGAAATTCTCTCGCGTAGATCATGTGTTAACCTTACTCTTTTAAGGTAGTTGTGTCTCCAGATATCCTTAAATTTGTAAAGGATTATGAATTATTATTAGTCTTTTGAGAAGCTCACATCTTATCGACAACAATGAAACTGGAAAGTTGATAATTCCAGTAGAATGGATTGATTGATTGATTATGACATGACGACATTGTCTTAATTGATGGGAACTCGAGTAGAATTCCCCTAAAAAGATAAGATGTTGATTTTCAAAAGTGAACTAAATAATTCTTGACGGATGATCATATCCTGTATTTAGACTTGAGATTATATTGTGATTGGTTGTGAACTAGTTATAGATATTGTAATCTAGACAGAACCTAGTATGTATTTATTAAAAGATGTTTATCTTATCTGAAACTTTAGGAGGTATTTGTTGGTGAACCACCTAGACTTTCGCCACTAAGGCAAGTTGAATTTGGTATCGGTTATATTTCCGGTGCTGCACTTGTGACTTGTGCACTGTACGTCAGCACCATCTGAATTTAAGAAATTACCGTACAACTGAGAAAGTTGTCGGAGAAAGATTTTATTATACCAAGCCTGTCATCCTGAAGAGCTATGGTGTTATCTTTCCTTACATGTATAGATTACTGTGACTGAGTAAATTGACAATCGAAAACGATATCCATAACTCGAAATGGAAGATTTGTTCGATCATTTACAAGGTTCTAGCAAATTTGATCCATAGCATGGTTATCATCAACTTCGCATCTGCGAAAGAGATTATGTATTCCAATCACTACATCCAGAACTTGTAATGAACATTATGAGTTTCACGTAATGTCGTTTGGATTGACTAATACACGTGTAGTATTCATAAATTTGGTGAATCACGTGTGTAGGCTGTAATTTGATAAATTCATGCTCGTGATCATTAAGAACTACATGTTTGTTTATCAGAATAAGAATGAGTTAATAATTATTTATAGACTGCCCTGAACTGGCCGAACAGTGTAAACCTGAACCTTGAATAATTAACACGTGATTAAAGACTTGAACCTTTACATGATTAGACTATGTGATTAAAAGGATAATGGAATATAAATTGACTCTTTAAAAATTAAGAGCCCTTTTAAGACTTTGGATTTTACCAAAAAGAAATGGAAATATGTTTTGACAAATGTTTTAACAAAGGTTTTTAAAGGGATTATTCCCTTATACACAAACCATTTAACTAAACTTCTGTTTAGGGGTAAATGTTTGTGTATACTTCTAGACAACTTAAGAGGAATTGAGGAAACTATATAAAACATGACTTGAAATTTGAAACAATAATTTACGCTTTTCAAACTAAGAAAATTTTGACCAAAAGTATAATCAAAGATTTTTCAGATATTTACGAATCTTATTAATTATTTTCGATGAATCCGCAAAAATCTTGTTAATTAAATTTAAATTTATTTTTGAACATTTTATATAATTGGTCGAACTAAGAAATTTAAACTTTTAACGTTTACGTTTTATAAAAATTTAATAATTATAATTTAATTAATTGTAATAATTATCGACGCTTTAGACGCCGGATTGAGAAAAACTGATAAAAATGATAGTTGAGAAGAAACTGAAATATAGAAGATATGAAGAAATAATTTTGAATAAATACGGTTGTGATATTTATTTCATCAGGAGAAAGTGAACGTAATTACTGACGCATAATGTAGAAAGAATATCTGAGTAAATTGTGAACATGATAATTATTTGGAAATGAATATAAATACCGACGCATTATGTAGAAAATGTAAAGAACCAGTTAGGACATGTTCCTTAATAATGAAGGTGCAAAATAAATTGCCGAACGATATAAAAATATAACCGATGCTTATAAAAAGGATAATATAGATAATAAAAGGGGTTCGCGGATAATGTGAACCATTAAAATTGATAGCGTTAAATGTTTTAAAGACCATTTATGATTGTCTGAATGTGGAAGATTGTGAGATATAGTTATGTTGGAATTTGTAAGTATAAGTATTCTATTTATATCATTTGTGACTAGAAGTATCTTTGTCTGAAGAAGTTGTACTAATGGCAAATTATGAAGGCAGACATCGCCTCATACATTAGTAAACGATTAGCTATTGCAAAGGTCATCATCTAAATTTGATTCGATTTGGGTCATCATCGACAGACTGACCAAATCTGCTAATATCATTCCCGTTAATGATAAATGCAAAAGAATTATGTAAACATAGTGTGCCTGTATCGAACATCTTTATCAAGATCTTCGCTTCGCATCGAATTTCTAGAGATTTGCTCAGAAATCATTGAGAACGAACCTTGATGAGAAGTACTATGTACCATCCCAAATCGAAGGGACGAGGTAAAGTAACGATACAGAGTAAATAAGTGATGTTTTATGTTTGAATGATTGACCTTTGGTAATGAACCGTATAATCGTTTTCCTTTGGAGAGATTATCATTGATAATTATCGTATTAGGATCAAGATCGAATCTTGTTAAGATCTAAATCTTAGAGCATCTGTAAGCAGGAGTTGAAATGAAGACATCCGACATACACCCATTGTGAGTTGGACATGTATCTTAGGTTTAAGGTTTCCTATGATGGCGAACCTATCCTTGCAAAATACCCGACCCGCGAGATCTGAAATGATTGTTGAAATTAGGATTTGATTATTAACTGCCGATAGTGGGCAAGAGGTTATTTGAAAGTGAAATGTAGATCTTGAAGTGCCAAATGGGTAGCGAAGTTATGCCACAATTTTTAAACTTGGGAAAATGAATTCATGATCTGACAAATCATGGGATATAAGTCCCCGTTGTTTGGGACCATTGAGATGATGTAAAAGTTGGGATTGAAAGGCATATAAGATGGATCTACCCTAGGACTTCAAAGACTGCGTGAATTACGATTCGTGAATCGAACTTGATGGAATATCTATCAAGTGAAAATCTGATTGTTCTTAGTAAAGCTTAGATCGGCGAAAAGTTGCATTCATCAAAAACCCGTGAACATCATGGATAGAGAAAGTAAGTCAACATTAAGCCTGATCTTATTCCCGTAGTTATGTTTGCTGAAACTCGCGTATTGTAATGAATTGTACTTGTGAGAAAAGACCGAATGTGGAGGAAATACCCACATGGCTTTAACTCTATAAGAAGCGAGTAGTAAGGTAAGATGATCTTTGAGGACAAAGATCCTGTTTAGGGGTAAATGCTGTGACAATCCGTCAATTTACGATTGATATTTTATTCTCAAATATTACTTGAAAATATTATTTTAATGTTACAATATGAACTCACATATTTTTTGGGAAGAAATTTGGATTTACGTCTTGGAGTAGCATCGACTTCATCTAAACCGGAGGATTCAACATTACGTGCTTACGTTTACATACACCGTCCTTGGTGACAGTCCGACATTTCAGAAAAATAAATTTATCCGCGAACATTATTTTGGAGTTTTAAATTTGTGTTGGTTCATAAACTCACAAATTTATGAGAAGAGATTAGGACTTACGATTTTATTTTAACGTCTTTTACGACTAAACCGGAAACCTTAGGATTACGTATTTACGTTTTCGAACTCCGTTTTTGATGAGACAATTTTTATTGGATTCGTTTTGTGACGTCGATTCATAATTTATAAAAACGTTTTTCGTAAAACGACCCGAGGGCACGCAAATCGAGGAAACTAGAATCGAGGAGTACCCGTAAATAAATGGGATGAGACAAGTGGGACACTTGTCCCACCCCACTCTCAAAACCGGCCTAACTAGCCACAATGACACTTATGTGTCAAGTGTACACCTTATTAAGTTACACATGTAACTTAAGCTTACCAAGTAAGCTATTCAACCTCAAAACCACAACACCATAACCATTTGCATCATTTCACACATGCAAAACCACTCTTTTCACTCTACTCCTCCCAAATATGCCGTCCCATCCTCACTCATAAACACCATTTCCATCAAAAATTAACCATGGAATCCTATGTTATCTCTACATATGTTGAAGCCCCTTTGAAACCCTATTGATTGGTGGTGCTTATAACATCAAAGGAGGATTTTTCATGGAGTAGGAGGGCTGATTTTCCACAAGGAGTTCATGGAGCATGGTGGTCTTGAAGATGGTCATGATTATTCACAAGTTTCTCCAACAAAAACCATGTCTAAATCATAACCTACATCAACTTGGTGGTATAAAGATTGTCCTCCTCATCTTCTTTTTATTTTGATTATGTAAACATGTATTTTATTTCCTATTGTATATATTTATGATGATTATATGATGATAAAAATGTTATGTGGGGATTTGTTGTTGATAATCATGGATAAAAAGGTGAAAAACCATATGAAACAAGGTTAAAATCTTGATTAATTTGCATGGCTGTATAAAACAGTAAAGGACCAAGTGGTGAACTGATAAAATGATAAAGTAAAATGGATTTACAGTAAGCTATGGGTCTTGTACACATGTGAGAGTTGGCCATGCAATGGAATCAAAATAATGAGTGAGATATGATCAAAACAAGTTTAGGATATAAATCTGAAGTTACTGTTTTGGACGATTTTTAGAAAATACTTAAATGATGATTCAACAGTAGCTATAGAAGAGTTAAATGTAGCACATATCATTTAGTTTATGTGATAAAAATTTGAGCTTCTATCTCCATGTAGATCTCAAGATATGGCATTTTTGGTGAAGATGAAGTTAAAAATCAGATTTTTGGAAATTAAAGAATAATACTATTATATAAGCACTCACATTTTAATATATAAAATGTAAATAAAAACCCACTAACTTATAAAACTTATTTATATAAATATATAAAAGGTATAATAAGTGTATAAATGATGAAAATGGAAACTTGTTAAGTTTTATAAGTTATAAAACTATAAAACATGATTTTTACTACTTTTTCGGCTATTGCCGTAAAATTAACATTTTTATTAAATAAAACTTAGATGGTTGGACCCGTCTAATGAAAACTTTATAAAACTTATATACTGATATACAGACATGTATAACAATTAAAAACCGATAAAACCCGAACTTTAGGGCATACGGACATTAACGAGCTAAGTAAACATATTGGACTAATACTTGGACTAATAATTGGACTAAATAAGATATAAACTTGTAAAAAGAAATTATTGGGCTTAACCCATTTGGGACCAACTTGAAAATGTATGTACTGATAATATAAGTACAAGATGGACTAAAATAAGTTAAATAACTTATAATAAACTTATTGTACTTAAGATACGTAATTGGGTAAAACTAGTAAACTAGTATAAAAGTTATCGACATATAACACTAAAATGAGTAAACGAGAATATGTAAACCCACTTGATCATCATATATATATAATCATCATATGTATACATAATTGTTATTTTTATAAAGTCATTGGACAAACGTCTAAGACCGAGTATTATTTGTCTAGGTTTCCGTGATTGAAGCACGTACCGTACGTCCGAATTGCCGATAACCCGCCTTCCCACATCAACGTGAGTTCATAGCCTCGCACTCTTTTAAATGTTTTTATAAATGTTTTATAAACCCGCGAGGGAGATAACATGTTAGTTTTTATAAAAGTTTGGACACCATTTGTCCCGATTGTTTGTTTATTGATTTTGGACCCGAATGATTGAATGACCCAATTGTATGACCCGATAAATGATTAATGGACCCGATAGATGAAATTAAATGGATTATTAAAGTTAGGTTATGTCACTAAAAGTCCCATTAGCATGAATTGTGAACTACCGGGAGTTGGTAGACGCTTATGCATTTAATAGTACTATTTGGGGACGATCACCCCAGTTCGCGCCTTGACGGTTGATCCCCGTCGTGCCACATTGATTGGTAAGCGAATTAATGTATGAGAAGATTTCCAATAGCGTGACCTTTGTGACGACACGCTACTTTAGATGGGCAAAATTGGTATCGGGTTAGCTACCCGTTGTTGGTTTAGTAAGGTAACAATGTCATGCGGCTTATAATAATCCGAATTAACGAAATACTAATAGACGCTCCGAATTACGATGTATTGCCTGACTAGCAATACAGGGTCATACTATTGATATTATGTTTGTATTTTGGTTTTCATAACCATATTCATATAACGGTTTTTGTTTTCATACAACGTCATATGACGTATTGTATGATGTTTTTACGACATTGGCTCGTATATTGATTTTAAGGCAAATGCCTATATTATGATTTTCGATAAGGATTTGTATAAAATGATTTTGGCTATTTTACGACCTATTACAATGATTTGTACGAATTGATTTTTGGTACTAATTTTATACCAAAGTTATATTGATGGAATTTATTAAACTCTATGAATTCACTCGGCGTTATCGCTGACCCTTTTCTTTTAACATGTTTTATCTCAGGTACTTGAAGGTAATTCTCGGGAAGACAACAAGAATTCATGGCCCGCACCTAAACTATATTTTCCATTCAAATACTTTGTAAAACTTTGTATGAAATGTAATGACTTGGGACCTATGTAACTTTGATATTTATGAATGGAAATGCTTTATTAATAAACGACGCGATTTTTATGCGTTGTCTATGATGTGAGTAATGTGTTATCCCGTAACACTAACTAGTCTTCCGCTGTACTATGATGTATTATTTGGGGGTGTTACACCGCTAGTCTTTCCAACATTTGGTCCGTGAATGGTAGAGGAAAATGATCTTTTCGTGTGGCATCATTTAATTTGCGGTAATCAATACACACACGCCAACCTGTAACAGTTCTTGTAGGAACAAGTTTGTTATGTTCGTTGTTCACAACAGTCATTCCTCCGTTCTTAGGAACGTAGTGAATAGGACTAACCCAAGTACTATCTTCTATGGCAAAGATGATTCATGTATTAAGGAGTTTGATTACTTCGGCTTTTACAATCTCCTTCATGTTTGGGTTAAGTCAACATTGCCTCTTAATAACGGGTTTCACATCGTCTTCAAGATTGATCTTGTGTTTGCAAAATTGCGAATCAATTCTCAGTATATCAGATGTTTTCCATGCAAACGCTTCTTTGTGGTTTTTGAGCATAGAAACAAGACGTTTCTTCTGATCTTCCTCAAGTGAGGCTGAGATCATCACCAGAAGGAGTGAATCCTTCTCTAGATAAGCGTACTTGAGATGTTTGGGAAGAGGTTTCAATTCAAGATCCGTCGGTAGATCATGAATAGATTTGTGAACTACAAAGCTCGACTTCGAAGGCAAAACTTCGAAGGGTTTGTTTTCTTCTTCTTTGAGAGTTACTTTAGAATCAACATCCATGAATACTCCAAATTCATGATCACGGTCGGTATCGCTAATCATTTCTGAAGTTTTTTGGAACGGTGCGTTGTCATAAAGCAATGCATCCAACACTTCTTCCGTTACTTCATCGATAACATCCACGCGGAAGCATTTATCATCATTGGAGTGAGAATGTTGCATAGCTTTGTCGACTAAGAATGTGACTCGATCGTCACCAACTCCAAGGTCGAGTTCTTTATTTTTCACACGAATGATAGCATCGGCTATGTGCAAGAATGGTCGTCCTAAAATGAGAGCGACGTGATGGTCTTCCTCCATTTCAAGGATTACGAAGTCAACAGGAAATATGAATTTTCCAACTTGAACAAGCATGTTCTCGGTTATCCCAATGGGATATTGGTAAGTGTGGTTAGCCAAACGTATACTCATACTTGTAGGTTTCAAAGTATTGTTTGAAAGATTCTTGTATAATGAGTATGGAATAAGATTGATACTCGCGCCTAGATCAGACAAGGCGTGGCATTCAACATTGTTGGCTAGGGTACATTGTATGAGAAAGCTTCCCGGATATCTGAGCTTTGGTGGAAGTTTGCTTTGTAAGGCTGTAGAACATTCTTCGTTTAGAACGCAGCAGAGATTTGCTCCGTCTTACTACGGTTGCTCACAAGATCTTTGAGGAATTTCCCATAGTGGGGCATGCCGGTTAAGATATCAACAACGGGCACGTTGATCTTAACTTCTTTGATCATCTTAAGGAATTTGGCATTACAAGCCTCCATCTTTTCCTTTCGTACGCGTCGAGGATATGGAATTTTGGATGTATACGCCTTTGGTGGTGGTGTTGGAATGGGTGTGGTTTGTTTTGGTTTTGGTTTGGAAGGAGGAACGGTTTCTTCCTTCTCGGGCTCATCGGCTTCATCTTCACTTTCATCGATGAAAGTGGGAGCATTGGTGTTTGGGTTTTGTGGTGGATCATAACTCAGCCCACTCCTTATGAATACGGCATTCACATGTTCATTACGGGAGGAGGGTGGGCGGTATGGTTTATCCGTAGATGGTTTTGGGTTTGTTTGAGTATTGCTTGGAAACGAACCACTTGGTCGATTGGCTAATTGGTCGTTGATTCGACCGATTTTGGTTTCGAGATCACTAATAGTGGCTGTGTGGTGTCTTTGTCCTCTTTCAACGTTGGCTTTGAGATCGAATAATTGGTTCTTAATAAACGTGTTTGTTGATTTTTGAGATTCTATGAAAGCTAACAACATTTTTTCTAAGTTCGATCCTTCAGGTTTCTTCTCGTTTGATGGAGCGGAATTATCGTTCTCACGAGGTTTTGAGTTACAATTTTTTGTTTTGGGGTACTCACGCCAATTGTCGGGGTTTCTACCGTAGTAGTTACCTCGATAACCACCTACTCGGTATCCTTGTGCGTATTTTGCTTCTTGTGGTGGTTCTCTTATTGGTGTGTCATCACACTCCATAGATGGTTGTGGTCCTCCACAAAGAGTACATTCGCCTCACATCTCTTTCATTTCGTCTTTGATTGGTTTGAATTGCGAGTCGAATTTATATGTGAGAGCGTCCATCTTTTCCATGAGTTTAGAATTTTTGCTACTTTCAACGAAAGCAACGGTTTTCTTGAAAGGTTTGGAACGGTTATCTTTGGACCAATCGAGTTTTAAGAGAACTCGGTCCTCGAGCAATTGATATGCTTCGTTGGGAGTATTATAGAGAAAGATTCAACCGACGTCAAGGATTGCTTGCGTCGGTTCATTGAGACCATGATAAAAGATTTGGATGATGGTTCCTTTTAATAAACCATGTCCATGACAACTACGGTATTTCATTCGGTTCCATGCATCAATGAGTGTTTCTTGTGGAATTTGGGCGAAACCTCGGATTTCTCCCATGAGTCTTTCGTACATGGCGGGTGGAAAGAATCGGCTAACAAAAGTGGTTCTCATTTGTTCCCATGTTTCAATGGTACCGGGCGTCAACTCATTATACCAAACTCTTGCATCTCCGGATAGAGATGATGGGAAGAGTTTGAGTTTTATAGCGTCTCCATCGAAGTTGGTTCCATATCGTAACATGCCACATATTTCTATAAATTCGGATATGTGCTTATGCGGATCGGCCCGCGTACGGCTGTCAAATTGGCGGTCTTTGATCATTGAAAGGTGATGACCTTTCACGGTGAATTTTTCTCCAAGCTCAACTTGAACAATAGCAGCCTCGGGGGTAGGTGCTACTACTCGGTTGGCTGCCCACTGAGATTGATCATCGGCCATTGGGAATGGTAAATCGTTAAATGGGTTATAGACAACAAATGTGTCTAAGAGATTATCAAACGGTGGGTTTTTGGTTTTTGGAATTAGGTTTTTAAAAGAAACAAAGGGTTGCTTCTTGCGGTTTTTCTTTTGAGATTGATGAATATAACCTTCGGGATCGGTGTATGGACTAAGTAATTCTTGACCGGAAGAACGTGTGTTCATTCAAGACTTTAAGAACTTTGAAAAAGACTACAAGTAACAAAAATAAAAACAAACAAAATATAACTAATAGGAAAATAAGTAAATAGGAAATTAAATAAACCAAACAAAATAAAAACGTAATATTTTTTTATTTTTTTTAGAGATGCCGGCGGCAAAGAGGGATGCCAGTCGGAAAAGTGGGGAGTGTTTGGTAGATGCCGGCGGTAGAAGGTTTTTCCGGGCGGAAAAAACCTTTTTGTTTGGGAGATGCCGACGGCAAGTCTGTTATGCCGGCGACAAAACTGACTTTGCTGCAAAAATTGATTTTTTTATTTTTTTACTTTTTTATTTTTGGGCTTTTTTGGCAACAAGAAAGCTACAATGGGTTTGATTATAGGATGATTTTGGAACTAAGAACACAATCAAATTCCGGGAGCGGCGCCAAAAACTTGATGCGTCCGTCGTGTGATGGATTTGTAGAACAAGTTTTAAATTTATAAACACGAATTACCGGGTTGACTAAAAACGAACGGGCAAGTATAACCATTTCGTTTGTGTTTAGCTTTTATGTGGTAATACCCAGATCGTTCACAGGGATTTGGAAAACCTGTGATCATTCAAAAATAAAACCATAATCGTTGATTGTAGCAATTGTTGATAAACAAGTAACAAGTAAAATGATGAGATTAATAATAAGATTTAAACACAACACTTGGTAAGGATTAGCTTAGGCATATGTAGTGGTATGATTGTGATGACACGTTTAACAAATATGATTATGATAATTAGATGGATAATCCAATCTATTGTTTTCAAAAGCTTCAATCCTCGTCAAGACTTTGGTTAAAGAAAACAAGCATTAGACTCAATCACTCAATTCAAGACTTAATCCAATTTCAACACATTTAATTCACGATCGTTTCACGAATTTGCTAACACTTATAATTATGTTTTTTGATAATCAAAACTTCTTAAAAAAGGATCAATACAAAAGATAGTCAATCATAGACAAACCGACTATGACTTGTTGATAGAAAATAACCCTTTCGACCTATGAAATCTTTACCAACAAATTAAGTTTTGATAACAATTTTCACATGAAACATAAGTACTAAAGGGTCAAAGGAAAGCTTGAAATTGAAATAACATAAATCACAATCACAACCACTACTTCATACCACAAACATCATCCTACCAAGTGTAGAATGAGATTTAGCTACTCATAACAAATGATGAAATAAATCTGAAATAATAGTCTTACAAGTCATAATCAAGAGCCTTACAAAGTGAAAATATGTTGCTAATGATTTGGGTAATGATCCCTAAGAGTTTCGTGATGTTAACTTTGCTTTTCAGACTCCAAAGTAACTTTTCTTGCACCACCTTGCTCAAATCCGGGAATGGAGGTTTGGACAAGGTTGAGAGGGTTATTTATGAGATGATATGAAGAGATATTTGAGTTGTGAAAAGATATATGATTACATGACCCCAAGGGTCTTATTTATAGGCAAAGTTGATGTCATGAAGTGAATGCATGGCTTGGAGCCAAGACAAATACTTGGAGCCAAAGACAAGTCCTTAGAGCCAAAGAGAGACTAGAAGCTTCTTGTATGAGCTTGCATGAATGTTGACACAATTTCTGCCTACATAAATGTTGGTGGTATCTTCATCCTGCTGGTGGCATCTTTGATGATTTTTGCAAGTGGCAACTTGATGGTGCTGGTGGCATCTTCATGCTGAGTGACTTGTATGCTCCTTGGAAACAGTTGTTCTTGCACCCGAAATTGATCTTCAAAGGCTTGTAACTTGCACACGGGTCTTGAATTTAACTAGGTTCTTCGTACTCGTACTAATCTTCACATTTACGTTGTTTTACACTTCATTCCTGCAATTGGTTACACAAAGACTTGCAAACATAATTGGGCACAAATATGCACAAAAGTATCATAGATATAACCAATATACATGTAGAAACGTATGGATAACGCTCCCAAAAACATATTGGATTTTGGCGTTATCAGATATTCATTATTTTTATTATTAGGGATATTTTGTTGTTTTTTAATTAGTGAAATATTACGATTGATAAAAATCACTTTGTAAAACTTACAATTTTAGTCATTTCGCCCGATTTTTGAAAAGGCTATTTCAAAAAAAGGACCAAAAGGTACCTGCTACTCACCAATTGTCCCAAAAAAATTAGCCAATTAGCCTCATTCGATCTATTCGATCCATTCGACCATTACTAGAATGTGACACATGGCATATGCTCTAATAATTGGGTTGTACAAGTGGGTACCCACAAGTACAACCAAGTACACTTTGTGTAAGTGTACTTGTTATTCGACTGTTTGTCACATTCGTTACTCGACTTTTACTATTTTGAAAAAAATATTAATTTTTGGTAAACTATACTGCAACAGTTTTGTTATTCGACTTTGACTAAAATGTTATTCGACCCGTACTATTTTTTAATAAAAAAATCCTTATTTCAAGAACTCTTTTATTATTTCCACTTTAATATATTCATACTTTCACATTTATATAAAGTACAACGTTTTTCATGTTGATCATCTAAAATGTTTTTCACCCGAGCAAAAGACATGTCTAATGTGCTCATCATAAGTTGTCAGTAACGTATGTCCGACTTTGGGTACGAATCTACTCACAGAGATGTGTAGACATCAGCTTGCGTATTACGGTAAATAGGATTCACCAAAACTTCTCCAATAGGATGAAATATGTAAAGTATGAAAACATACTATGGTATAATTTAACTTGTATTTGATCGATCTTTATAGATATTGTGTTCTTCGGCTGTATGTTGATCATCCAACTTGACAATTGACATCGCATATCTGCAACTGCATCAATCCCAACCTCAATATATAACGAACAAATAAATACTGGTAGAATTTGGTTTAGAGTGGTACTCTATGTAGTATGATATTTTATTGACTATAGAATGATTAATTTGGGTTTCAATTTGTGCGTTCATAAATATTCAGTTTTTGTGCGTCGTTTTATTATAAAAAATGCATGTTTGTAACGGAAATTGTAACGAAACCCAATTCAACTTCATGTCGTTGCATTCACATACTAAATTCTCTTCGTTGTAATTTCCTTGTAATATATGTTGTAGAAAAACTGTTGGAAAGCCATTGAAACATGATTTGTTGCAATAGCGGTTGCTAATTTACAAAGGATTTTTCTTGGTTAGAAATCCGTTGCAATATAAGTTTCTATGGAGCATTAACGCTACGGTAGGAATCCGTTGAAAATATGTTGCGTTGACCATATGTAACAGATTTGCAACAATTCCTACCGTAGCATTAGCCCACTTGTGATGTAGTGTATTTATGCAGAGTCAACTGTCACTTGAGTGGGTCAAAGCCGTTACAAGTTTACAAGTTTTGCTTCATAGTATGTCATGCCTTCAGTCCCACGAAAAAATTAGCTAACCCCCTGAAGAGTATTCTTACTAAAGCCTTTAGTAATGAAGAAGACCCGCTAATTAGTAAACAGTTAAAGACATGTCTTCAAGGATATTACTCTCCGATGGAATCCTTTAGCTCAATATTGAGCTAAAGCCACCAAGGAGAGTCCCTCATGAATACCGTATGTATAGAGTTACACTTCCTGAAGAGTTAAGTACCTAAAGATTATTAGCGATACCGAACAACCTTTAGGCTCTATAAGAGTATGGTGTTCTAGGACCTATGGGTGTACACTCCGTACCTTCATACCCATTATCCGATATGAACTGAACCCACAATTGAGCTATATTTCCAAATATCATCTCCAATATAGTAAAATTCCTTTTACATGAAAAATAACATTTAAACAAAACCAATGCATAAATGAAAAAATCATAAGTATTGAATTTCCATCTTAGTACGTTACACGTTCAAATATCCGGACTCATGGTGTTCTAAGGTGTAGACCCTTCAACCCATTCGAATACCTGAAGATAAAATACACACAACTTTTCAAACACGTAAATGTTTCTGACACTATACAAGCCATGTGTCCATATCCAACTCGTAAACGTTGTATGAACCAAAGTCCATGCTCCCTTAGGCGACGAAACCTCAATATTTACATAGGTTTTTCCTTTTTAGTTCATCCTCCTATTTCAGTACTTTTTCAAAGAAATTAAAAATTGAAAATTTTATGACTTCATCCTTGGGATGATATAAAAAAATTTTGCTTCACTCCCTTGAACGATTAGCTTTTCACATTAAACTCAGTGCCTAAGTTCCCTCAGGAGGGAGTTTAGTGTCTTAGCATTCAGTACCTAGGTTGGACTTTAAACATACCCCATTAGCAGACTTTATAACCAAGTCTCTAGCCAATCCTTTCGTCAAGTGATCAGCTAAGTTTTGGTGATATCTCACTAGCTCTACATAAATCACCTCATTGTGATAAAGTCACGAATCATGTTATTCCTGACACCTAAATGGCTGACTTACCATTGTAAATTTAACTATAAGCCTTAGCTAGTGTAACTGCACTACATAGATATTGGTGCTATAGGTTTAATCCATTCTAGAATCTCAAGAACAAGTTTCTTAACCATTGAGCTTGTTTACCAGCAACTATAAAAGCCACAAATTTAATATCTATTACTTAATAAGAAATGCAAGTGTACTTCTTGGATGCCCAAGAATTTGCACCACCACCAAGCATGAATAGCAAGCCACTGGTGGATGAATTATCTTCGGTATTGCTTACTAGTACTGAGTACTAAGATTACTAGTGTGCATACTTAGTTTAACCACAAAAAAAATAAATGTCAGGCCTTGTACAAGTTATGACATACATGAAGCAACAAATTACCCAAGAATACTCAAGTTGAGATACAGACTGGCTATTATTGGGCATCAACTTCTCACTTGTATCCATAGGAGTACTCATTGGAGTACGATCAAAGTGATTGAATTTCTTACGTACCTTTTTAATATAATGAGACTAAGAAATTTCTATAACATCACTTTCATGTTTAATCCTTACAACAAGGATAATATCAGCCTCCATATGTCTTTCATGGAAAAACTTGATGAAAAAAATTCATTTATCAGGTCTGCCTAAACTTGGTCAGTGCCAATGATCCGCATCTTATCAACATATAGGCAAATGATGACTCATTTACCAGATTCATCAAATAAGATATATACACATTTGTGTTCTTGCTTAAATAAATATATAGTATGACGGTGACATTTCAAACTTATACATTTTTATGACAGTGACGTTTCATCAGCGATGGTTTTGTGACTAAAGCTATCACTAATCATCATTTCGTGGTAAACACTAACACGTAACAAAATCTCTTTTTCTTCCGAAGACTGAACCTAGTTAACCCTTGTTTCTTTTGAAAATAATTACCCTACAAATGATGACTGAGAGGGGAAATGGATGATTTGACGTTCACGTGGATAAATGACATTTTTATGCACAAAGCAAAAAAAAGAATGAGCCGCGTCAATTTTTTGTTTATAATAAGACTAAACATGTGTTTCATTTATATTTACGTAATAATAGAGTTACTTACAAATGAATAAGAGCATATATTATGGTGTTCGAAGAATAGGTTAAAATTTTATAAAGAGTTTTAAAAAAATTTTGTCATAGTGAGAAATCATTTCATGCCTAAATATCTAATTTCAACGTAGATATGAAGATATTTAGGATTTGAAGAGGTCTAAAACAATATTCACATTCAATTCATATTAGAAACGAAACCATTATAAATTTTAAAAGCTTTAATCCTTAGTGGGAATTGTGTGAAACAATGTAATATTTTTTAAAATAAATCTAGTAACAATAAAAAATTAACGGGAAATTAATCAATAGAAATTGAATAATAAAATAAAGCAAAAGCATTAAATATCTATAGACAAGGCTCGTGTTAAACACGATTCCTTTAAAACAGACCCGCCGTCTGTTTTCCAGTGTACAATATTCAAAGCTATTCTATAATCGGATTAAACAAACTTGCCTGAAAGATCACGGAAGCAGTCATGCGTTTTTTATCAAAAGATTGCTGGAACGCTGTATGTGAAAAGCTGCGTTTTTCTGATATGTTAACCGAATCAAATACGTTTTAATTTATAGCCGGTATATCTCTTGGTCTCCAACACAACATATATTCTCCAGAAATAAACTGACATGCGAATTTTTTCATGTCTTAGCTACTAAGACAAAATATTTGCACAAAGATGAACTAGAGATGCAAATCTATTATTTCAAAACCTTATTTGCATATCTTTTAATATATGCAACTATGTTATTTGACCACCTTATTTGCATAACTTTAAATACATAAAACACATGTATGTTAGATAGCTCATAGGAGAGGTTTGGGAGTTGCTCTCATGTCCGTTGGTCGCGCGAGCTCGCACAAGTTCATAAGTTTCGAACTCATTTTGACCAAAAAATATGTTGGTGTTGGCGTAAAACCAACCGTAGAGATTTTGAATAAGAATAGCGCACTTTCACTCTCTTTTATAGTCTATATGCGACATTTTTTACTTCCTAAATTTTGTTTCACATGCCTTTCTTTGATACACGTTATCTTATTCATATTAACTCCGTTTTGGACATACTTTTGCTCGTTGCGAAGCTCTTTCTAGGAGAACGCAAAGCTACTAATTACTAGGAATATATATATATATATATATATATATATATATATATATATATATATATATATATATATATATATATATACATATATAGGGTGATGTTATTTTTAGAACCAAATAAATATACAGAACTGCGAGAACCACCTTTTTACTCTTAAAATGCACATGTATATATATCGGGTTAGTTTATTAGGTAGAAATACATGAATTTTCATTGTCGTAGGTCACTAAGAACATGTATGCACATGTATTTGTTTTGTATGTATGATAACTATCTTTTTGTTGGATAATAAGAAAACACATGTGCACTTTTCATATCGCTCATCATACTCGGATATATAACCAACAAAACAACTATTAAATGTTAACTTAAACATAATAATGAAAATACATATGTATTGTTAAGAGTATTAAGGTGGTTCTCACAGTTCTGTACATTTATTTGGTTCTGAAAATAACCTTTCACTATATATATATATATATATATATATATATATATATATATATATATATATATATATATATATATATATATATATATATATATATATATATATATATGGGGCCAAGTTTGACATAGAAAAATAAGATGGCGCCATGTCATATCCTACATGGCGTTTTCTTATTGGCTATTGGGTTATATTTAATTTATTTTGGAAACTAAATTTTAAATCGGCAGATTTATTTTTATTATCGAAATATTTTTTTTTAATTCCGGAAAATAGTTAGGCTAAAGATAGATATATTGTATTACGGAATAAAATCCTTAAAAAGACATTATGCAGTTATCCATTAAACCCTAATCTCCATCTTCATCACCGAGCTTTGTTATTTTATCAGGTTTTGACAATGATTTTGCAGGAAAGAAAAGGTATGCATCTTTTATTTAAATTTTAATAGTGACTCTATTATAGGTAATTAAGTTTTATTCGTCTTTTTTGTGTGCTAATGTTGCAGGTTGTTTGTGAGTTTTATTCGTTTCTAATAATGAACTCTATGAATGTGTTTTCTTTATTTTGTTAATCGTACAAAAAGGTATGCTTCTTTTTATCTCAAGCCCTAATTAACCTATGTTTGTGTGTGTTTTTGTTTTGATAATGAGTGTATTATTTCTTCAGATCCATGTTACATCATGTCAACTATGGCATGGAAATTTTTAGTTGCGAGTTTCCTTCTGATGTTAGATTTCATTAAATAAAGACGTTGGATTTGTATGTACTGTTTAGCATGCATATTATTTTTTTCTATTCAGGTTCATGATTCCTCTTTTTTTTTCTAGATGTTGATGGGACTGGTTGTGGTAGTCAGTCCTTGTTGTTAAATAGATTTAGCAGTTTTCCAACCAATTTACAAGGAGCTAAGTTTGTAGAGAACCCGCCCTGGAAAAATAATAAACAAATTAGAGGTAATTTCATAATCTTCCTCTTCAAAACTACCTACACAAATCATCCCTAACTTTACTGTTTGGTTTCACTTTGAGTAAGTCAAGTACGTAATAGTTTCACTTTTGGTCTCTAAGAATTTAACTATTTTCTCTGTTAGTCCTAAAAGGGGTAATGGGACACGAATGAGGCCAAAAGTGAAATACAACAGTATGTGCATTTACATATGGTGGTGATGCTCGGTTCTATCAGGTGTTTACAACTTATGGGGACTTGCTGCTATAATTGACATCATCCAGGTAAGTAATTAAACCAATGGCTTATTCCAGTTCATTAGACGATGTGGGATACCCTTTCCTCCAGTTCATATAAATTTGATGTTAATGTTTTTTATCTTTAGGTGTTTAATCATGACAAAAAGTGAAAAACTATAACATCCAAAAAGAATGAGACCCGAGACCAAAAAATGTAGTTACGCGCTCTGTGAAAATCCGTCAATTTATGGTTGATATTTTTATTCTCAATATTTAATTGAAAATATTATTTTAATGTTATATTATGAACTCACTTATTTTTGGGAAGTAATTTGGATTTACATCTTGAAGTAGCATCGACTACGTCTAAACCGGAGGATTCAACGTTACGTGCTTACGTTTACATATACCGTTTTGGTGACAGTCCGACATTTCAGAAGATAAATTTATCCGTAAATATTATTTTGAGATTTTAAATTTGTGTTGGTTCATAAACTCACAAATTTACGAGAAGAGATTAGGACTTACGATTTTATTTTAACGTCCTTTACGACTAAACCGGAAACCTTAGGATTACGTATTTACGTTTTTGAACTCTGTTTTTTATGAGACAATTTTTATTAGATTCGTTTTGTGCCGTTGATTCATAATTTATAAAAACGTTTTTCGTAAAACGACCCGAGGGCACGCAAATCGGGGAAACTAGAATCGAGGAATACCCGTAAATTAGTGGGATGAGACAAGTTTACACTTGCCCCACCCCACTATATGGAAGGCAAGTGCAAGCTACCAACACCAAATAGGTGTCAAGTTGTAAGTAACTTAGTTACTTACACTTGTCCCAAGCTTACAAAGTAAGCATACTTTCCACCAAAACCACTAGCCATTACCATTTCCATTCATTTCCTCCATGCAAAACAACTCATTTTCTCTCTTCCTCTCTCTATGATTTCGTGGGACTCTCACATAAAACACCCCATTTGATCTAAATTTAACCACAAACTATTGTTATAACTTACATATGTTAATCTCCTTCAAAAGAGATGAAGATTGGTGCAAGTTTTAACATCCAAGGAGAAGTTTTGTTGGTGTCTTGGGGCTGATATTCCACAAGGAGTTCTTGAAGAATGATGGTCTTGAAGATGATCTTGGTTTATCACAAGTTTCTCCATCAAAATCCATGTTTTGATCACAACCTACATCATCATGGTGGTATAAAGATAGTTCTTCCCATCCTCTTGTTATTTTGATTATGTAACCATGTATTTTATTTCCTATTGTATATGTATATGATGATTATATGATGATAAAAGTATTGTGTGGGGATTTGGTGTTGATAAATATGATTAAAAAGATGAAAAACTATAAGAAACAAGGCTAAAATCTTGCTTAAAAATGATGGCTGTATAAAACAGTAAAGAACCATGTCATGAACTGATAAAATGGCATAGATTAATGGATATACAGTAATTAATATGTCTTGTACACATGTGAGAGTTGTCCATGCAATGGAATCATTAGGATGAGTGAGATATGATCAAAACAAGTTTAAAGTACAAATCTGAGTTCATTGTTTTGGATGAGTGAGATATGATTCAACAGTAGATATAGTAGAGTTAAATGGAGCACATATCATGTAGTTTATGTCATAAAAATTTGAGTTTCTATCACTATATAGAACTCTAGATATGGCAGTTTTGGTGAAGATGAAAATAAAAATCAGATTTTGGAAATTAAAGTATAATAGTATTATATAAGCACTCAAATAAAAATAGTATAAAATATAAATTAAAACCCACTAACATATATAATACATTTATATAGATATTTATAAGGATAAATAAGTGGGCATTTTATAAAAATCGTAACTTGTTAAGTTTTATAAGTTATAAAACTATAAACATGATTTTTACGACTTTTTCGGCTATTACCGTAAAATTTACGTTTTTGTTAAATAAAAGTTAGACGGTTGGACCCGTCTAATGTGAACTTTATAAAACTCATATACTGATATATAAACATATATAACAAGTAAAAACCGATAAAACCCGAACTATATAACATACGGATATTAACGGACTAAGTTAACATTATTGGACTAATAATACAACAAATGGGCTAAAACACTTATAAACTTATTTATTAGGCTTAACCCATTTGGGCCCAACATGTAAAGTATAAATACTGATAATATAGGTATGAAATGGATTAATACAAGTTAATAAACTTATAATAGGCTTATTGGACCTAAAACATGTAAATAGGTAAAACTAGAAAACTAGTATAAAAGTTATCGACACATAACACAAAAATGAGTAAATGAGAATATGTAAACCCACTTGATCATCATATATATATAAAATCATCATATGTATACATAATCGTTATTTTTATAAAGTCATTGGACATGAGTCTAAGACGAGTATTATTTGTCTAGGTTTCCGTGATTGAAGCACGTACCGTACGTCCGAATTGCCGATAACCCGCCTTCCCACATCAACGTGAGTTCATAGCCTCGCACTCTTTTAAATGTTTTTATGAAATGTTTTATAAACCCGCGAGGGAGATAACATATTAGTTTTTATAAAATAGGACACCATTTGTCCCGATTGTTTGTTTATTGATTTGGACCCGAATGATTGTATGACCCGATTGTATGACCCGATAAATGATTAAAGGACCCGATAGATGAAATAAAATGGATTATTAAACTTAGGTTATGTCACTAAAAGTCCCATTAGCATGAATTGTGAACTACCGGGATTTGGTAGACGCTTATGCATATAATAGTACTATTTGGGGACGATCACCCCAGTTCGCGCCTTGACGTTTGATCCCCGTCGTGCCACATTGATTGGTAAGCGAATTTATGTATGAGAAGATTCCATAGCGTGACCTTTGTGACGACACGCTAATTTAGATGGGCAAATTGAGTATCGGGTTAGCTACCCGTTGTTTGTTTTAGTAAGGTAACAATGTCATGCGGCTTATAATAATCAAAATTAACGAAATAGTACTATACGCACCGAATTACGATGTATTGCCTAACTTGCAATACGGGGTCATACTATTGATTTTATGTTCGTGTTTTGGTTTTATATAACCATATTCATATAACGGTTTTTATTTAATTTATACAACGTTATAAAACGTATTGTATGATGTTTTTACGACATTGGCTCGTATAATGATTTTTAAGGCAAATGCCTATATTATGACCTTCGATAAGGATTTGGTAATAATTTTATACCAAAGTTATATTGATGGAATTTATTAAACTCTATGAATTCACTCGGCGTTATCGCTGACCTTTTCTTTTAACATGTTTTATCTCAAGTACTTGAAGGTAATTCTCGGGAAGACAACAAGAATTCATGGCCCGCACCTAAATACTTATTTCCATTCAAATGCTTTGTAAAACCTGTATTAATTACAATGACTTGGGACCTATGTAACTTTGATATTTATGAATGGAAATGCTTTATTAATAAACGACGCGGTTTTTAAGCGTTGTCTATGATGTGAGTAATGTGCTATCCCGTAACACCAACGAGTCTTCCGCTGTATTGAGTTGTATAAATTTGGCGGTGTTACAGTTTGGTATTAGAGCTCTCGTTATAGAGAACGAAAGATTTTTAAAATTTAGGTTTTGAATAAAACATTTCAAAATCTTTTAACTATAAACATTTTTCTAAAAATGTCTAAAAATCTTTTGACTATAACGGTGCTGAAGAATTCCCGAGTTACCGACAAGGCCAGACTGAGAAGTGTTATTTTAATATATATATATATATATATATATATATATATATATATATATATATATATATATATATATATATATATATATATATATATATATATATATATATATATATATATATATATATATATATATATATATATATATATATATATATATAACTTGGATTATATATATATATATGATGTAATTTTATTACATGATTGTTTGATAATTATTTTGATATTTATACGAGGTATTTATACGACGTAGATTGTCACAAGGAACCCTAAATCCCCTAGTAAATTAATCGAAGCTATTCTCGTAGGAATTCTAGCTATCCTCGATCTAACCAAGTTGTGGATATTTATGATCCCAACAGATGGTTGATATTCGTAAGAAATGTAGATATTAGTTGATTGCGATATTGAAAAAGAATTGGCGAGATTAAATATGATAACGATGTCATGACGATCTTTTCTTATAGAGTGGAGTTTGACAAAACATTACAACCTAGAAAGATGTCATCTGATTCGTTGTCATCCAATTCTTAAATCGAAATCGAAAGGGTGAATGTTGCACTTGAGGCTGTAATTGGAACCATTACCCAAAAGCCTCATGCCACTAATACCTTTCCGAGAAGTCTAATTGAATGATCGAGTCATTTCATACTAGTGACTCTTTTGATAATTGTTGTTGTAAGAGCTATAGGATTGAAAATTAAGTGTTGTTCTTATCGAGATTTTATTGCACTTTGAAGGTATAAGAATAAGGTTGAAAGTATTGGAGAATAAGGTAGGATATCGAATTGAGTATAAAATTTGTTAAAACTTGAATAAAGAAAAAAATTTAACCCGTATGGAATATGAGATTGATAAGAGGAAATTATTAAGTCATGTGATTGAATTATAAGGTTTTAAATGATTGTAGGTTCGTGTTAAGGGTTTTTCCTAGACCATTGTCCACTAACGAGGATGCCCAGTGTCCAAGAAATAAATTGAAGAAATCTTCTTCTAAATTGGGACCGATGGATCTTCCGGGAAAGGTGGGACATCTGATGACTCTTGTAGGTTAGTATTCATTGTGGTATCTTTTAAAAATCCCTAACTTAACTGAGATATCAGTTGGTAGGATGAGTTCTGAGAATTGTATGACATAGTGACACATAATGTGTTACGGTACAATTTTGACTTGTTTGTGATTAATGAAAAGACTACCGTTGATTGCTAAATCCTACATGTATCGATGATATCTATCTTTTCTTGCTTCTTCCTAATGCTCGCATTAGTGATGCAACCATTGAACAAGTACTCATCCTGAATTGAGTTACGTTGTGGATTATTCTTTTTGAGTGCCATCGAGGTCATGAACCTCATGATTATTTGGCTAAGCTCATTTCCTAGCATAGTGTAGTTAGTTCTTGGTAAACAACTTTTCATCACTCTTTTGCAGATCACTAATTGTTTTATAAAGATAAAACAATATTCCTTGAGAAAAATTGAATTCCCATCACTAAAAGGATTATTCAAAATGAGATTTATAAGTAATCGTTATCGAATGAAGTTGTTTATAAAGTACTTTGGAAAACTTAACTATTTTCATAACAAAGAGAATCTTTGTAAATTTATTCTTGATTCTTATTTAAGAATTAAGCATGAAAATGTTTTTATTATAAACATGATGATAAAGTTTTGACGAACTGAGTATTGCATCGTTAATCTTGAAATTGTATATAGTTGCGCGCCTACATACAATTTGGAAGGGACCATGCAAGGCTGATTAGTAGTCACCATAAAACTAATGAATAAACACTACATTTTCTTTGAAGATTGTGAAAGATTAAATTTTATGAGATCTGCAAGAAGTGAAAAATAAGGACATATTGTTAGGGACACCTACATATGTGCCTGTAGCATCTATTCTTCTGAGTCGAATTTACTCATCTGTGGAAATTGTCTTATTTGACAATTGACAATTCTTTCTTGTCCAATTCTCCCGTAGTGAGATTTTTAGGAAAAGTATCTGATTACCGAGTGTTGATACCCGACTGGATGTATCGACGTTCTTATCGTTTCTTTTGATTTGATTTCATTTGAATGACCTGGGTAACGATCCGAGGAGCTTTCGAATGCGTACTCAAATTAATGAAAACATGGGATATATTCGTATTCGTTAGTCTTTTCGTCTGTATCTGATTTGAAATTCTCTCGCGTAGATTATGCGTTGACCTTACTCTTTTAATGGTAGTTGTATCTCCATATATCCTTGAATTTGTGAAGGATTATGAGTTATTATTAGTCTTTTGAGAAGTTCACATCTTATCGACTGCAATAAAACTGGAAAGTTGATAAGTGCCAGTAGAATGGATTGATTGATTATGACATGACGACATTGTCTTAGTTGATGGGAACTCGAATAGAATTCCCCTAAATGATAAGATGTTGATTATCAAAAGTGATCTAAATAATTCTTGATGGATGACCATATCCTGCATTTAGACTTGAAATTATACCATGAATGGTTGTGAATTAGTTATAAATATTATAACCTAGAAAGAACTTAAAATAAATGTATTAAAAGATGTTTATGTTATCTGAAACTTTAGGAGGTATTTGCTGGTGAATTACCTAGACTTTCGCCATTAAGGCAAGTTGAAATTGGTATTGATTATATTTCCGATGCTGCACCTGTGGCTTGTGCACTGTACGTCAGCACCATCTGAATTAAAGGAATTACCGTACAACTGAGATAGTTGTCGGAGAAAGATTTTATTCTACCGAGCTTGTCTTCATGAAGAGCTATGGTGTTATCATTCCTTATATTTATATATTACTGTGAACTGAGTAAATTCACAATCGAAAACGATATCCATAACTCGAAATGGAAGATTTGTTCGATCATTTACAAGGTTCTAGCGTATGTTTTAAAGATTTGATCCACGGCATGGTTATTTTCAACTTCGCGTCCGCGAAGGAGATTATCTATTCCAATCACTACATCCAATACTTGTAATGAACATTATGAGTTTCACGTGATGTCGTTTGGATTGACCAATGCAAATGTAGCATTCATAAATTTGATGAATCACGTGTGTAGGCTGTAATTTGATAAATTCATGCTTGTGATCATTAAGGACCATTTGTTTGTTTATAAGAATAAGAATGAGTTAATAATTATTTATAGACTATCTTGAATTGGCCGAGTAATGAAAAATCTGTACCTTAAATAATTAACATGTGATTTAAGACTTAATCCTTTATATTAATTGACCGTGTGATTAATAGATAATAGAATATATTGACTCTTCAAAGATTAGAGCCCTTTTAAGACTTTGGGTTTTACCAAAAAGAAAGTGCAAATATGTTTTGACAAATAATTTAACAAAGGATTTTTAAGGGATTATTCCCTTATACACAAATCATTTACCTAAACTCCTGTTTAGGGGTAAATGTTTGTGCGTAACTCAAAACAACCTAAAAGGGATTGAGGAAAACATTTAAACCATGACTTGGAATTTGAAACGCAAATTTCTGCTTTTCAACTAAGAAAATTTTTGACCAAAGTATAAACAAATATTTTTCGAACATTTACGGATCTCATTAATTAAATTCAATTTTATTTTGAACATTTTTATAATTGGTCGAACTAAAAAAAATTAAAATTTTTACGTTACGTTTCATAAAAAAAAAATTGAATATTTATTATTTAATTAGTTGTAATAATTATCAACGCTTTAAACGTCGGATTAAGCAAAACCGATGAAAATAATAGCTGAAACGAAGCTGAAACTTAGAAAATATAAAGAACCAATTAGGATATGTTCTTTAATAATGAAGGTGCAAAATAAATTGCCTAACGATATAAAAATAAACGATGTTTGTAAAAAGGATAATATAGATAATAAAAGGGGTTCGCGGCTAATGTGAACCATTAGAATTGAGAAGCCGATGGCGCTAAATGATTAAAAGGTCACTTATGGTTGCCTAAATATGGAGATTGTGAGATGTAGTTATATTGGAAATCTTGTAAGTATAAGTATTATATGTATGTCATTTTTGACTAAAAGTATCTTTGTCTGAAGAAGTTGTACTAATGACAAATTATGAAGGCAGACATCGCCTCATACATTAGTAAACGTCTAGCTATTGCAAAGGTCATCATCTGAATTTGATTCGATTTATAGACTGACCAAATCTGCTAATATCATTCCCGTTAATGATAAATGCAAAAGAGTTATGTAAACATAGTGTGCCTGTATCGAACATCTTTATCAAGATCCTCGCTTCGCATCGAATTTCTAGAGATTTGCTCAGAAATCATTGAGAACGAACCTTGATGAGAGTACTATGTACCACCCCAATCGAAGGGATGAGGTAAAGTAACGATACAAAGTAATATAAGTGTTGTTTTATGTTTGAATGATTGACCTTTGGTAATGAACCGTATAATCGTTTTCCTTTGAAAGGATTATCATTGATAATCATCGTATTAGGATCGAGATCGAATCTTGTTAGGGTCTATATTAGGGCATCTGTAAGCAGGAGTTGAGATGAAGACACCCGACATACACCCATTGTGAGTTGGACATGTCTTTTAGGTTTAAGGTTTCCTATGATGGCGAACCTAACCTTACAAAATACTCGACCCGCGAGACCTTAAATGATTGTTGAAATTAGGATCTGATTATTGACTGCCGATAGTGGGCAAGAGGTTATGTGAATATGAAATGTAGAGCTTGAAGTGCCAGATGGGTAGCGAAGTTATGCCAAAAATATTAACCATGGAAAATGAATTGATGATCTGGAAGATCATGGGATATAAGTCCCCGTTATATGGGACAATTGAGATGATGCAAAAAAAAGATTGGTTTAAAAAGGCATATAAGCTGGATCTACCCTAGGACTTCAAGGACTGCGTGAATTATGTTTCATAAATCGAACTTAATAAATATCTATCAAGTGAAAATCTGATTGTTCCTTAGTAAAGTTTAGATCGGCGAAAAGTTGCATTCATCAGAAACCCGTGAACATCATGGATAGAGAAAGTAAGTCAACATTAAGCCTGATCTTATTCCTGTAGTTATGTTTGATGAAACTCGCGTATTGTAATAGATTACACTTGTGAGAAAAGACCGAATGTGGAGGAAATACCCACATGGCTTTAACTCTATAAGAAGCGAGTAGTAAGATAAGATGATCTTTGAGGACAAAGATCCTGTTTAGGGGTAAATGCTGTGACAATCCGTCAATTTATGGTTGATATTTTTATTCTCAATATTTAATTGAAAATATTATTTTAATGTTATATTATGAACTCACTTATTTTTGGGAAGTAACTTGGATTTACATCTTGAAGTAGCATCGACTACGTCTAAACCGGAGGATTCAACGTTACGTAACGTTTAAATATACCGTTTTGGTGACAGTCCGACATTTCAGAAGATAAATTTATCCGTAAATATTATTTTGAGATTTTAAATTTGTGTTGGTTCATAAACTCACAAATTTACGAGAAGAGATTAGGACTTACGATTTATTTTAACGTCCTTTACGACTAAACCGGAAACCTTAGGATTACGTATTTACGTTTTTGAACTCCGTTTTTGATGAGACAATTTTTATTAGATTCGTTTTGTGCCGTTGATTCATAATTTATAAAAAAGTTTTTCGTAAAACGACCCGAGGGCACGCAAATCGGGGAAACTAGAATCGATGAACACCCGTAAATTAGTGGGATGAGACAAGTTTACACTTGCCCCACCCCACTATATGGAAGGCAAGTGCAAGCTACCAACACCAAATAGGTGTCAAGTTGTAAGTAACTTAGTTACTTACACTTGTCCCAAGCTTACAAAGTAAGCATACTTTCCACCAAAACCACTAGCCATTACCATTTCCATTCATTTCCTCCATGCAAAACAACTCATTTTCTCTCTTCCTCTCTCTATGATTTCGTGGGACTCTCACACAAAACACCCCATTTGATCTAAATTTAACCACAAACTATTGTTATAACTTACATATGTTAATCTCCTTCAAAAGAGATGAAGATTGGTGCAAGTTTTAACATCCAAGGAGAAGTTTTGTTGGTGTCTTTGGCTGATATTCCACAAGGAGTTCTTGAAGAATGATGGTCTTGAAGATGATCTTGGTTTATCACAAGTTTCTCCATCAAAATCCATGTTTTGATCACAACCTACATCATCATGGTGGTATAAAGATAGTTCTTCCCATCCTCTTGTTATTTTGATTATGTAACCATGTATTTTATTTCCTATTGTATATGTATATGATGATTATATGATGATAAAAGTATTGTGTGGAGATTTGGTGTTGATAAATATGATTAAAAAGATGAAAAACTATAAGAAACAAGGCTAAAATCTTGCTTAAAAATGATGGCTGTATAAAACAGTAAAGAACCATGTCATGAACTGATAAAACGGCATAGATTAATGGATATACAGTAAGTAATATGTCTTGTACACATGTGAGAGTTGGCCATGCAATGGAATCATTAGGATGAGTGAGATATGATCAAAACAAGTTTAAATTACAAATCTGAGTTCACTGTTTTGGACGATTTTTAGAAAATACTTAGAGGAAGATTCAACAGTAGCTATAGAAGAGTTAAATGGAGCATATATCATGTAGTTTATGTCATAAAAACTTGAGCTTCTATCTCTATATAGAACTCTAGATATGGCAGTTTTAGTGAAGATGAAAATAAAAATCAGATTTTGGAAATTAAAGTATAATAGTATTATATAAGCACTCAAATAAAAATAGTATAAAATATAAATTAAAACCCACTAACTTATATAATACATTTATATAAATATTTATAAGGATAAATAAGTGGACATTTTATAAAAATGGTAACTTGTTAAGTTTTATAAGTTATAAAACTATAAACATGATTTTTACGACTTTTTCGGCTATTACCGTAAAATTTACGTTTTTGTTAAATAAAACTTAGACGGTTGGACCCGTCTAATGTGAACTTTATAAAACTCATATACTGATATATAAACATATATTACAAGTAAAAACCTATAAAACCCGAACTATATAACATATGGACATTAACGGACTAAGTTAACATTATTGGACTAATAATACAACAAAATGGGTTAAAACACTTATAAACTTATTTATTGGGCTTAACCCATTTGGGCCCAACATGTAAAGTATAAAAACTGATAATACAAGTATGAAATGGATTAATACAAGTTAATAAACTTATGATAGGCTTATTGGACCTAAAACACGTTAATAGGTAAAACTAGAAAACTAGTATAAAAGTTATTGACACATAACACAAAAATGAGTAAATGAGAATATGTAAACCCACTTGATCATCATATATATATAAAATCATCATATGTATACATAATCTTTATTTTTATAAAGTCATTGGACATGAGTCTAAGACGAGTATTATTTGTCTAGGTTTCCATGATTGAAGCACGTATCGTACGTCCGAATTGCCGATAACCCGCCTTCCCACATCAACGTGAGTTCATAGCCTCGCACTCTTTTAAATGTTTTTATGAAATGTTTTATAAACCCGCGAGGGAGATAACATGTTAGTTTTTATAAAATAGGACACCATTTGTCCCGATTGTTTGTTTATTGATTTGGACCCGAATGATTGTATGACCCGATTGTATGACCCGATAAATGATTAAAGGACCCTATAGATGAAATAAAATGGATTATTAAAGTTAGGTTATGTCACTAAAATTCCCATTAGCATGAATTGTGAACTACCGGGATTTGGTAGACGCTTATGCATATAATAGTACTATTTGGGGACGATAACCCCAGTTCGCGCCTTGACGGTTGATCCCCATCGTGCCACATTGATTGGTAAGCGAATTTATGTATGAGAAGATTTCCATAGCGTGACCTTTGTGACGACACGCTAATTTAGATGGGCAAATTGAGTATCGGGTTAGCTACCCGTTGTTTGTTTTAGTAAGGTAACAATGTCATGCGGCTTATAATAATCCAAATTAACGAAATACTACTATACGCACCGAATTACGATGTATTGCCTGACTAGCAATACGGGGTCATACTATTGATTTTATGTTCGTGTTTTGGTTTTATATAACCATATTCATATAACGGTTTTTATTTAATCTATACAACGTTATAAAATGTATTGTATGATGTTTTTACGACATTGGCTCGTATAATGATTTTTAAGGCAAATGCCTATATTATGACCTTCGATAAGGATTTTTATAAAAATGACTTTGGCTATTTTATGGCCTATTACAATGATTTGTACGAAATGATTTTTGGTAATAATTTTATACCAAAGTTATATTGATTGAATTTATTAAACTCTATGAATTCACTCAGCGTTATCACTGACCTTTTCTTTTAACATGTTTTATCTCAGGTACTTCAAGGTAATTCTCGGGAAGACAACAAGAATTCATGGCCCACACCTAAATACTTATTTCCATTCAAATGCTTTGTAAAACCTGTATTAATTACAATGACTTGGGACCTATGTAACTTTGATATTTATGAATGGTAATGCTTTATTAATAAACGACGCGGTTTTTAAGCGTTGTCTATGATGTGAGTAATGTGTTATCCCGTAACACCAACGAGTCTTCCGCTGTATTGAGTTGTATAAATTTGAGGGTGTTACATGCTCCACTTCTGACTTTCAAGTACATATTGTAACTTTGTATTTAGTGAATTTTTTCGCGTTGTCATAGCGTTGCGGTTAATTTTGATTTTAAAAGCATGTCTACATCAGGTGCTAATTTTTACACAATCTATATGTGGTTTCGATAACACAGCTGTTGCATTTTCTGATTATATTTCTAATATCAGAAGATAGGGATTCACGTGAGTTTCTATAGTGAAACCATCTGCCTCAATTTCTAATAGTAACTGTATGTATCTAATAACATACATCATATAACGTTTTTCTCACTAAATTTGTTCACCAATGGCTTCAAATTTGGAATGGCCGATGAGGTCAGCAACATTATCACTTGCAAACAAAATACAATTATTATCAAATTTTGATATCTCCTTCTCCGGTTGCAGGGTATGGTCTACACAGAAGATACAAGAATCGGTACAAGCAAGTATGAAAATTACAGTATTCTGTCCAAAACTACTATGATTGTGTGATTGTACATGTTAGGACGAATCCAACCCGACATCTTTCAGTCGAGTGCAACACTACAACCAGCCCATGTATCACTACAGGTGATAAAGGTATAATCTAATGGTGCACATCCACATTCCATATTCATAACTATAACGCCACGTATAGGAATAGAAAATGCCTTAGGGATTTAGAGGATATTCAATTATGGCTGAACACATCGCACTTTCAATGTATATAGTTATGTAACGAGTCAAAATGGACTACCTTTTGGTTCTGTTTCTCTACAAAAATTTATGTTTTTAGTAATAAAGAATCTATTTGATATGTTGTTTTCCAGCCCCGAAGAGAATTACAAAGGAGTAGAAAAAATAGACAACTTTGTGTCATATGCTAATACCGAAACATGCCTGATTTAATAGTCCATAAGGTGTTGAGAAGCTTTATTCTGATCTAAAGGTTGAACCATTGATAATATTGATGCTTATTATAAATTACACATATCTTATTGATATTGTTTTAGTTCTGGTGTATCTCCAAGTCAAGGAGGTTATATATAAGCACCAGGTATTGATTGGTCATATTGTACAAACCAGTTATTGGCGAAAACATGGTCTTATTAAAATATCACCCAAGTTGGCCTCTTTTCACATAAATGCACTGAAATTTCCCATTCTAATTGCTTGAGAAATAACATTGTAGTATCACTTTCTGCCAGCAAAATGAACGTGCATATGCAGAAATATCTTAACAGCAAAATGAACGTGCATCTATAGCAATATCTTCATCATATGAGTTAACTCCTTAAGGGTGCTTTAGAAAATTTATTACAGACAAACAGATGTTTTATGCTAACCAACTTGATAAGGACATAGTGGTTGAGTTGATGAAGGAATGGAAAAGGCTGGCATTGACATGCGTTTTGCTACCCTAGTAGTTTGTATTATTTCTTATTAATTCTGTACATCCTATCGATTTTGTAATATCGTGATTAAATTTGCAGGTAAATGATACAGTTGGAACTTTAGCCGGATTAAAATACTGTAACTTGGATGTCGGATTAAAATACTGTAACTTGGATGTAATTGCAACATATATTGAGCGTGTGGATGCAATCCCGAAATGGGAAGACTGACCTCCAGAATCCAGAGAGATGGTTAGTGACTCACATATATGAAACACTAATATTTATAATAATTTTGACATTGTTCCCCAATGGTGTTTTTGACCAATTACCTTATATGTTAGTTTAGCCACATTTTTTAATTTATGTTCTAAGCATTTTATGCGCAACGATTACATATGAGTTAAGGTTATAAATATGGAATAGGGCAACTTCCAATCACCTCGTCTTCCTTTGACGGAGTATGATGAAAGTCTTGACGCTAGCAACAAAGTCCCCCAAAAATAGGTTATTCTATATTCGTTATATTGCTCTTTCTAAAAATTTGTGTATAGAATAGTCTCTTAATATTAATAATATTTCTAATTTTCTCAAACCAGCTATTTGCGAAAATGATTTCTGGAATGTGTATGTGTGAAATCGTAAGACTTGTGTTATTAGAGATGGCTCGAGCACCTTTTTTGGTGAAATTGTACCACCCAAACGTGAAGAATCCTTTGTATTAACATACACAAATAAATACGGTCAATATGATTGTACATATGCTCTATTTAATGGTTACATTCATTTAAACTATTTTATCAAATATGGTTACAGAACTCTTGATATATCTGTAGTGCATCATGACACTGATGATGACCTCAGTGAGGTTGCAACCATTTTGAAAGACAAACTCGATGTGTTTTCGATGAGACTCTAATTATACATCATTTCGTACCTCAAAACGGACTTAAAACACGGAAAATATAATCAAATGCATGTCAAATACCATTGTTTTCTCTATTTGTGTGTTCGCAAGCACGAATATCAGAAATTCACTTTGAAATCACGAAACAAGCCAAGACGAACACTGGAAACGAATTCGTACTAAAGAACCGAATTCGGATGTGAAATTACCAAAATACCCTTAAAGAACTGAAGAATTACAAGAATAGTCCATCAAGTTTCACAAATTACATTTTATACCCCTCTAATATCATAAATCACCAAAGGGTCCTTAGAGTGTGAAAATTGTACAAGAAAGACCCCTCAAGTTTGAAGAATATTACACATATGCTCCTTATCCATATTTGAACAAATAGAATGACCTTTATTTCCATTTTCCAAACTTCACAACAAAGGAAAATGAGCTGAATGAGTTTTTATCAAGTCTAGGGGTCGTCTAATCATTTTTCAAAGATGCCATAAGGGACTGGAACTACCAAAGCCACCAAACTACACAAAACAAGTTTACCAAAAACATGAGGGGGCTTAGAGTTAATTATTAAAGGTATTTTACAAAGGGTTAGATGGGATTCGATTGCAAATACCACAAGGACCAGAGTTTCTATTTTGAAAAGTTTAAATCTTAACTCGCGCTAAACAACAACTCATTTCCCAAAATGGATCTATCTATCTTAATCATATCATAAACCCAACCCACTTTTACCATATTTAATAAAATCATCCACTCAATTAAACCCAAGTTAACCATAGGGTTTTTGAATAATACCCTACGCAAACATATTACTTCACCCATAATCATCCAGCTAAGCCTCATGGTCCCTACATCATCCTCTTTTTTTACCGGTTGTGAAGAACAAGATAAAGAAGACCATAGATTGAACGTCCAAGATAAAAAGACGTGATGAGAACAACATATACACGGCTTAGATCATTTTCTTTGCTGACACATAACATGGAGCTCAAACTTCACATGATCATAACAAGACCAAGAATTCAAACTATGGGATCAAATTAGCATATTCCAAATAATCTTCAAGGGCTTTTTTGGTATTTTATGCATGGATTAGGGTTTACTTGTAGTCTCTTTCACCATGCATATATAGACGTAGTAGCAGCACCTTATGCTTGTTCCGATCTTTGAAAAATCACTTTTCTTGTAACTTTAGTGAAATTTGATGTTTACAAATTTTGTGTTCCATTTTATATAAGCTTGTTTTTTCAATTTCTTACAAATTTATTTCGGCATTTTACTTTTCATGTTTAAGTTTCAAAAAAAGGATTTGAGATCCTTCAAGTTATAGGCTGGTCATATGAGTTTGACTTGACAAATCAAGTTTAAATGTAGATTATAGCTTGAGGTTATTTACTTTTTTTTTAATATTCTTTACAAAAAATTGTTCTTTCCAAAGATTTTTAGAAATTTTTTGATTTCAGCTTATTTTTACTGTAGCATAAGCTATAAGCCCCTTATCTGACAAATAAGGAAGCTTATTAGCTTATGGTACTTATTTCTTGTTTGTGGTGTGTTTTAGGAACAAAGAAGTCAAATTTCTCCTTTCATCTTAGCTTAGAGGGATTGTTGTAGTCCCATCAGCCCTCACAAGCTTTTCTCATAAGCTCAGAGAAGCGAAGAAAAGATAGCATTAGCTTTCTTTAAGTTTGGTCTAGATGTTGGTCAAACAAGGTAGCTTTGAACTCTTTTTCTCTCTTACTTAATTTTGTCATGTGGATGCTTATGTGCAATTTTCTTAGTTACTTCTTAACTTTTTGTTTTTCTTGCTTATTGTAGTTAATTTCTGCTTAGGTTAGTTGATTATGCCTTTTATTTATCTTGCTTTAGTGTAAAAATCAGTTTTACTTTTCAAACTTGAATGTGCCTACATTAAAAGGGTGTTTGGGATTAGAGTGATATCGAGGATAATCTACTTTTAAGGTTTGGTTTTGTGTCTAGTCTCATTTGATAGAATTAGTTTAAGCTTATTTGATATTATCCTTAAATGGTGTAGTGTAAAAATCATGATTTGATGTTTTTATGCATTTTATATCTATATATTTGATAACCTTTGTTGTTTTTTCTTATGATGTTGATTAACGTGTTGCCTGAGATGTTGTGCCATGCCTGAACTTGTCTGATAGTTCTTAGGTGCTTAGAAGCCGTCTTAAGTTGATTTGAGCATATAACTTGAACAAGTTGGTGCCATTTTTCTGTTAAACAAACTAGCTAAGCTCACATCTTAGATTCTAGGTTTCAAGGTCTGGTTTTTGGTTTATAGCTAGACTAGTTACTTATCTTTTTCTGTTTAAACTTGGTTTTTGAAGGTTTATTAACATTATAACAATTATATAAAACCCTAAACAAGATCAAAGAACACATAAAGCGGAAGTTATTTAACAAGATGATAACTAACACAACTATAATTAATCGAATTAAGTTACATACCTTTACGCTAAAGAAGATCCACAAGATAAAGAATGAATCACCAATTCAGGGTTTATAACGATCACCACCAAGATATAGTCTAAAGTAAGACTATATTACGTTCTTGTACACACGTAATACAATGAGCTAACCTTGATTCTAGCACGTGTAAACCTAGCTTCTACGCTTGTGGAAGTTCTACCCAACAACCCTAGAGAGAGTCTAGGACTAGATTTAAGCTAAACCGAACACCAAGAAAAAACCACACGAAATCATTGTGGTTTCTTTGTTGCGATTGGCTCAAGAGAAAAGAGAGGAAGGGGTGAAAAATTATCAAGGCTAAGGGGTATTTATATAGGCTAACTATCTTGGAGCCCAAGTCATAAACAAATTACGAAAGAAAATCTTTCTCCCCCCCCCCCCCTTGTGTAGCCGATGGTCGACACCCCCACATGGGGTGTTCCAGAACCTTCTTTTCCTCTTCTTATTTATTCCACAACATTCTATTTATTCTGTAACGCTCGTTAATACTTAACTCTTAATTATTTAACGGTCGTTAAAGTTATAGCTCGATTTAATATAAGAAATATCATAAATATATTTATTAAATAAATTAACTCTTTATGTATTGAGTGCAATCCCGTAATCTTGAGTTCAATCTTATCACACGACTATTAAATTAAGTCCATAAACTTTCAGCTCCCACTTGGACATATTTCGAATATCGTGATTACATTGACTAGTGTCTAGATACATTAGCAATGTCTCTAGTATACCTCGAGTAAGGTCTCCTGGATAAAACCTTTTAATGATTCATTATTATTATTATCCTTTTATTTCTAATACAACGTTAATAAGGATATGGATCTCAGTCATTCCTTTCATTAACCATTCTGTTTCTCGTTCACAGATTAAGCAAGATTACCAAAACAAATTTGGGTGTGGCCATACAAACATCTTACTAATCCCACGAGGGGCCCAGTTGTATTATACGCCAATACGAAATTGGAGGAAATAAATCCCATAGCTACCAGTTACGTTTAGCGTTGGATTATTACACAAAATTGCACTAGATTCATAACAGTTTTCTAGTATCTCAAGTCTGAGGATAACTATCTATGATTTACTTGATTACAAAGATCCAAAAGGTAAAATCATATACTTGGGATAAGTCCAATATTCGATTCATCGAATATCATCCAAAATTGATCAATATACTTTCAAGTATGCTCTATCGTAATTTTTATTTGTCTTAATTTAATAACATTCCCATATTCTTAATCGATAATGGACATTTAGCATAACAATTTATTCATGGATTAAGAAAAAATGTAAAATAGGATACAAAATTAAATATTAAGAATAAACGAAACCCAATCTTCATTTTATCAAATAATTATGTCTTAACATCCTTTATCCAAATACTAATCACAGATTATTGCATGAGTTCGCTAGCTAGTTGCAGCCCAATAGCCTTGGCATGCTTAACTACCTTTGGTCTAGGCAAAGCCTTAGTAAAAGGATCAAATACGTTATCATTTGTGTGAAATTTTATTAATTTGATTTCACAAGCTTCAACTTGTTCTCGGACGTAGTGATGTCTACGTTTAAAGTGTCTGCCGCCTTTCTTGACTGCAGAATCATTGGCGAATATAATTCCAGCAGAATTGTCGCAATATATATCAATAGGCTCTTTAATTCAAGGCATCACTCCAAGATCTCCAATAAACTTCCTAATCCAAACAACTTCCATTCCAGCTTCTGAAGCAGCCATGTACTCAAATTGAGTAGCATGCATTGCAATCGTTGTCTGCTTCTTGCTCTTCTAGTCAACTGCTCCTCCATTGATAATAAACATGTAACCCGTCTGAGACTTCGTATCGTCTTTATCGCATTGCTAGGACGCATCACAGAAACCTGTAACATTTAGTTCTATGCCTGGTTTCCCTCCAAATACCAAAAACTTATCTTTCGTACTCCTCAAATACTTTAGAATACGTTTAACAGCAGTCCAGTGGAGCTTCCCTGGATTCTGTTGGTATCTACTGACCAAGTTTTGAGCAAACGCCACATTAGGCCTTGTGCATCTTACAACATACATAATTGATCCTACAGCCGGAGCGTAAGGCACCTTCTGCATGTATGCCTCCTCTTCAGGAGTTGATGCATCCATCTCATGACTCAGATTATGCTTAACTTCCATAGGTTGAAAACCTTTCTTGGAATTATGCATATTATACTTCTTCAATATCTTATCTATATAAGCATCTTGGCTTAGACCAATTAACCGTCTTTTCCTATCTCGATAGATCTTAATTCCCAGAATGGATGCAGCTTCTCCTAAATCCTTAATAGAAAAACATTTACCAAGATAATCCTTAACAGCTTTAAGTCTTGGAATGTTACTTCCCATGATTAATACTACATCACTCCCACTAGATTTGCGATATACACATGGCTCATCACAACTTTGAATAAATCCAAACTTTTTGATTTCTTCATCAAATCGTTTATTCCATTGACGTGATGCTTGCTTCAAACCATAAATAGATCTTTGAAGTTTACACACGTGTTTTGGATTCTTAGGATCAACATACCCTTCCGGTTGTTGCATATAGATGTCTTCATCTAAGCGACCATTCAAGAAGGCAACTTTAACATCGATTTGCCATATCTCATAGTCATAGTATGCTGCTATAGCTATGAGAATCCTAATAGCTCTTAACTCTACTACAGGAGAAAATGTCTCCTCGTAGTCTACGCCAAAAGTTTGAGTAAAACCTTTAGCTACTAAACGAGCTTTATAGGATTTTACTTTTTCGTCCATGTCGGTTTTATTCTTGTATATCCACATATATCAATCATTTGGTGGTGGATCTACAAGAATCCAAACATCATTAACTTTCATGGATTTCATTTTCTCGTCCATAGCAACCATCCACTTATCCTTCTCAGGATCAAGCATGGCGGATTTATAATTAGCAGGTTCACCAAGATCCCCTACTTCATCATCATCCTCTATATTAAGACATATATTGCTATTGCGTTTTTAATCCTTTTGGATCTACGCAGAGGAACTAATTCCGGTTGAACCGCCAGACTTTCTAGTTCTTCAGGAATTATTTCGCTAGTGTTTTCAGAAGGTAATGTATCTATATAACTCTCTTCAAGATCATAATTTCTCCCACTGAATTCTTGATTTACAAGATCACTTTCAAGTAAGTCTCCATACCTAGCAACAATTAATTTGTTCTCATGTGGATAATAAAAGTATTAACCCATAGTTTCCTTAGGGGATCCTACAAAGATACATTTCACAGATCGTTGTTGGAGTTTGTCACCCGAGTCACGTTCACCTACGCCTCGCAACCCCAGACCATTAAATAAGATAAATATGGCTTCTTGCCATGTCATAGTTCATATGGTGTCTTATCAACCTTCTTTGTGGGAACGATATCTAAAATGCGAACAGCAGATTCTAAAGCATAATCCCAAAAGGATAATGGTAAAGTTGTAAGATTAAACATAGATCGCACAATATCTAATAATGTACGATTTCTCCTTTCTGATACACCATTTTGTTGTGGAGTATAGGGAGAAGTAAGATGCTGAACAATTCCATTCTCACTTAGATAATTTATAAACTCTTGACTTAAATATTCACTACCTCTATAAGACCGAAAAGCTTTAATTTTCTTTCCTAATTGCAATTCTACTTCTGCTGTAAACACTTTGAATGTTTCAAATACCTCATATTTATGCTTAAGTAAATAAACATAACCATAACGGCTATAATCATCCGTAAATGTTAAGAAATAGCTAGCACCTTTCCTTGACACATGTCTAAGTGGTCCACATACATCAATATTTATTAAACCAAGTAGATTAGTAGCTCTTTCAATATTACTATTAAAAGGTTTCTTGGTCATCTTTCTAAAGATACGAGACTCACATTTATCAAATGATTCATCATTGATATTTTCCAAAATACCTTCACGTTGAAGCTTTTGTATACGAGTCTTCCCAATATGGCAAGTTTACAATGCCAAAGATTAGAGTTCTTGTCAACCTTTCTCTTCTTACTCATTCTAAAAACAAAATTATTATTATACTTGGATTCATTTTCATGCATGTCTATTTCAAACACACCATTCACAAAAATTGCATTAAAATAGAAAATACCATCTTTCCAAACAGAAATTCCATTATTACCAATAGTGTGAACGAATCCATTATTCAAAAAGCAAGAAAAGAGAATAACACCCCTAACAATTGTAGGTGCATAATGACAATCATTTAAAATCAGTACTAAACCCGAAGGTAAAACTAAATTAAATGTTACTATAGCTTCAACCGCTCCTTGTGCGTCATTGCCCACTTGCAGAAATTGTTCCCCATATGATAGCTTCCTTTCCAGATTAAATTCATGCAACGTATTACAAATGTTAAAACCGCATCCCGTATCATATACCCAGGAATTTAATTTGTATGTCAAATTAAATAATTCAATCATATGTAAAGTACCTGAAGCTGCAGCGCTCTGCTCATATTTCTTCTTTATTTCTCACAATTCTTCGAGGTAAAGAGGGCAATTCCTCTTCCAGTGACCACTTGCCTTGCAATGGCGATAAGTCTCATCCTTCTGAAGATTTATTCTTCTTGACAAAGTTCTGCTTAGGTTTCGAATAAGTCGCAACTTGCTTGCCCTTATCACCCTTTCCTTTCTTCTTGTTCGCTTGCGGTTTTGTCTTACTCACTCTACCCTTTTGTATGGTTAGTACACTAGGAGTAGAAGTAGATGGCTTGTCCTTTAACCTCTTTTCATAGTCAATGAGCATTACATGCAAATCATTAACTGTCTTCCCCGTGCAATGCATATTATAGTTTCTAACAAAATCATTGAAGTCCTTGTTAAGGGACCTATTGATCAAGTTAATAGCCATATTATGATCATAGGGTTGACCTAGTGCAATGAAATGTTTCATATAACCCCTCATCTCCAGGTAATGGGCACTAACAGAATTTCTAGGAGTTTGCTTGCAGCTAAGCAAAGCATCTACTAAGGCGTTGATCTCCACAACTTGCGGCTTCTCGAACATTGCCTTGAGCTCATCAAGCATTCACTTAGGTGAAAATAGCTCATACTTTTGTTGAAGTGGAGGAGCCATTTTACCTAACATTAAGCTAGCAACCTCCGAGTGCTTCTTAACATTAGCAGCGTGTTCAAGCCTTTACGCTTCAGAAGCTCCTTCAGCAAGATCCTCTGGATAAGGAGTGGTAAAGATATCAATAGTACCCTCTACTCTCAAACAATTCTTAGTGAGCGATACCAATCATTGAAGTTTGGGCTAGGAAGTTCAGGATGATCAAAAAACGCTTTGAACGCAGAACTTATAGTGTTATTGTCGGGTTGAGCCATTTCTACAGAAATAAGTTCAAATATTATTATTTTCGATAACAAAATACTTTCAAGAAAACAAAAATACCATGGTATATAAAATCATAGTATTTTCCTTGAATCCTAGAAAATATATTGAAATAGATCCATTACATCAGTTGATGTGCTAGTAATGAATGTACTCAACATAGCGATTTGTCGAACAATTCAATTGACAACCAATTTTCAATTTCTAGATATTTAAGGGATTTACATTGTCAAAAGAACATTTTGCATTGTAAACATGTTTCATCCCTTCTGAATGACTTACGTTTCCAGATCTCACTGAATAACTTAATTAAGTCGTCTAATCTGAATAACGTAAAACCATCATACGAATTCTCATTCTATTAAAGTTTTCTCTCCGTTACAACATTGTCCAAAAATCTCATTTGATGACGTAGTAATTTCAAGTGTTCTTCAATTAGATGGCATTCTACTTAAATTTCAAGGGTATAAATTTTATGTCAAAATCAATGTATGTAGAAGCATGCATACAACTCCATAGCATAAGTTTAATAAAACATTTAGTAAACTTTTCACGAGACTAAAATTTCTACATAAATTATGTTCAGGTATTGGTTAAACCAATCAAGCAATTTACCCACAACTATTCACAACGTACTTATTCTATAACTCGTCTAAAGAACAAAGCAATAACCTTATTCATTATGATTTGGATGTGAATTTGCGGTAAATCAACCTTAAGGTATAATGCAAGTAATAATCGTAGGTAATTTCAATTTGACGCACAGGCGAGCCGGGAATTTGGTCAGCGACTAATGGCATAACACCTCCTTCCTTAACCGGGTACATGACCAGCGGTGCGTTATAACCGCTTTATAGTTTGTCAAAAGCAGTAGGCCGTTAGATTATTATTGCAATTCACCAATCAACGTAATTCTATGTAATTTTGATGTCAAAACAAATCTTAATTTTAATATGATTTAGTCCATATTATTTCTTTTCTAAAAAAATCCTTATTTACAAAAATTCAAACAATTTTAATATAAACAAGTAAAAAAAACTAAATCATAAACACATAATAACAATTTATATGTGCAATAAAGAAATCAAATAGCCACATGCATATGATTTATTCAATAGTCATTAAAATCTAGGTTTTTATATTCATATAAAAGTCTTCCCTAATTCAAGATTTATTGAATCAAATAAACAAGCAGCACATAAAATCATATAAACATATAATTTTACGATCCATGAAAAATCACTTTATCATGGATCAACCCACAAATCTTAACAATTAAATATCTACGGATCGTAACCATACATGACATAACAATTAATTCATACAAAACATCTAACGATTATAACAACATGTAATTTAGGGTTTCAAAATTTTTTTATATTTAAAATCGGCAAACCCTAATTTATAAAAAACAAAACCATAAATTTTTCAAAGCCTAAAGTACATAAAGTTTTAACTCAAATCATTATTAGTTAAAAAAATTTAGATCTCTATAATTCAAACATATTAAAACGGCTCTCGATGCCAGTGAAGGTTTATTAACATCATAACAATTATATAAAAACCTAAACGAGATCAAAGCACACATAAAGCGTAAGCGATTTAACATGATCATAATTAACACAATTATAATTAATCGAATTAGGGTTACCTACCTTTACGCTAAAGCAAATCCACAAGATAAAGAACGAATCACCAATTCGGGTTTACAACGATCACCCCCAAGATATAATCTAAAGTAAGACTATATCACGTTCTTGTACACACGTAATACAACGAGCTAACCGTGATTCTAGCACGTTTAAACCGAGCTTCTACGCTTGTGGAAAATCTACCCAACAACCCTAGAGAGAGGCTAGGACTAGATTTATGCTAAAACAAACACCAGGAAAAAACCACACGTGACCCTTGTGGTTTCTTTGTTGTGATCGGCTCAAGAAAAAAGAGAGGAAAGGGTGAAAAATTATGAAGGCCAAGGGGTGTTTATATAGGTCTAACAATCTTGGAGTCCAAGTCATAAACAAATTAGGAATGAAAATCTTTCTCCCCCCCCCCCCCCCCCCTTGTGTAGCCGACGGTCGAAACCCCCACATGGGGTGTTTCGGAACCATCTTTTCCTCTTCTTATTTATTCCACAACATTCTATTTATTTATAACGCTCGTTAATTTCTTTTCCTCTTCTTATTTATTCCACAACATTCTATTTATTTATAACGCTCGTTAATACTTTACTCTTAATTATTTAACGTCTGTAAAAGTTATAGCTCGATTTAATTTAATAAATATAATAAATATATTTATTAAAAAATTAACTCTTTACGTATTGAGTGCCCGTATTTTCGATTTCGATCCTATTACACGACTATTAAATATAAGTCCATAAACTTTCAGCTTTGAGTTTAGAGTCTTTTGACAACTTAAGTATTAAGCCTGAAGTAGACTGTTAACCTAAAACAAGTTTGATTTTTTTCTTTGCACTCTAGTATTAGTCCAAATTAGTTGCTTTTCACTTTTCCTTGTTCTTTGATGGTTTGATGTTTGTGTGTGGTTTATTTGTATGGTATTTGTGGTTATACTGAACTGACCCCAATTATAAGCCCAATTGGCCTATACTTGGCTTATCTGTCCAAAACAATACCAAAAAGCAAACTGTCCAAATTGAGTATCCAAGGTTTTGAACCCTAGGCTTCTCAGTCACAACACACTTTTCACATTTCAAACTGATTTCAATCATATTTGAGTTCTTATATTTTTCTTTTCCTTTGAATTTTTGGTCAACTCTGGTCAAATAAGCCCAGGTTGGCTTATTATTTCTAAATCTTTTTGAGGATTTCTTTTAAGAATCTTAATTGTAAGATTAGTTAGGTAGGTTGGTTACAAAACTCAATAAAAACTATAGTGTCTGTGTAAGTTTTTTTTTCTATTTTGCTAGTTTTTAAAGCAACTCGTCGTTAAAATAATTTTTAAATAACATAACATCATGCAAGAAGTATCAGAAGTACAATATGTGGTCAAAAGCATAACACATACAGAAACACAAAAATTAGTAAATTAGCTAATTAAAGATAATAGTAGTACTCCTATATGAAACGACTCAAAGATGTATAACTTATACTGAATTCCGTGTTTAGATGCATAACTCAAATGTAGTATGAGCATGAGTGCATGAGCGACACAATCATTTGTTTGTCTAGGCTTGTAATGCAGATGTTACATTATCTATGTTATAATAAACTTGAACCAGTACTATAGTACTATGCTGAATTCATAAAATTAACACCTCAATAATCTGTATACAAGAAATTAATACAATATCACATATAGACAATTAATTAACAAAACATAAAGAAAGCGTACCTTTATGCAATTGATTAAAACACCTTTATCGAGTAACCAATTAACCAAAAACCTACTTAAGCTCAAACAATAATCTCTCTAAGCATACGCACACAATATGTTTATAAAACCAGTAAGTATGCTAGTACGTTTGTGTTAAACCACAAATAAACCAAACAATTGAATCAATCAAAACGAGAGACCCTTGTCTCTTTTCTTCTTTGTGCAACCACACGAACAAACCAAATCCTAATTAGGGTGTTTAGGTCGATCAACTAAAGGAGGAGAAAGGAGGACAGTTTTAGGTTTAGACTTATTATTAATGACTTAACCTATACCTCTTTGTATAGTCATAGTTTACTTGCCAAACAAGAAGACAAATCCAAACATCTTTGGGCTTTAGTTCGGCCGACTATACCAAACAAAGGGAGAAATCCATTTGTTTTATTTTTTCAACTTTCGTTTTACATATTTATTAGTTGAGTTGAGTTGTTTTATACCCTTCTTTTTACTTGCAACCAAGGGGACCAATCATAGTCATTTATTAGCTAAGATTAAATCGCATGAAAAAAACACGGAATGGCCATTTTTGCCTAAATGTCAAAATATTGTAAGAAGTCGGCGGAGGGACTAAAAGTTTAAATTTGACTAAAAATATTTATGAATGGTGATATTTCACTAATAATAAAAATAATGAAATATTACTAGTGATATCATAATGAAATATCACCAGTGATATTTAATAAAAATAGTTAGAATATAATATTACCAGTGATATTCATTATTTTTATCAGTAGTGATATTTTATTATTTTTTACTTAGTGAAATATAACGATTGATAAAAATCAGTTTGTACAATTTACAACTTTAACCACTCAAGGGTGGCTTAGTGGCAAAAAGATTTGTGGCTCACTTCAAAGTGTGTGAGGTCTCAAATTCAATTCCCACTAGGTGCAAACAACCTTGAAGTGGCCACGCGAACCTCCTGAAAAGGGAGGGCTTTACCTGGTTTGAGTCTGTGTGGCGGTGGGCTCAAGCCCCGTGGATTAGTCGGCCGATGAGTTGGAAATCACGGTTACCAAAAAAAAAAAAAAAACACTTTATTCTCTCCGCCCAATTTTTCAAAAATTTTGGAATTTTTGGAAAAATAATCTCCGCGTTTTTTCTAAATTTTAGGTTAATCTTCACTTTTAAATACAAGCAAAATAGATTGTGAGAATTTGTCGCTTTATTTGCGAGAAAAAATAAAGTTGCAACTAAACTTTTGTCTATTAATTTAAATGAATTTACGTGCACGTTTCCTAAAACTCAAAGACAACTTCCAAACATATATTTGTATGTGTACATAATCCTACATGCTAATCTTTTCTTTGACATTTGCTAGCCAATTTCCTACTCCTGATAAAGCTAATAGTGTCACTATAATTTTTATGTACTACGTATTAGGTTATTTAATAGGTGACACTCTGTACATAAATATGTTTGTGCCATTTGACTTTATGGTTATCAAAGAAAGGGTCGGAAATGGGTTTAACCCGTGAGGTCACGTATATCCGAGTAAAAAAAGCTCACCCTCCACGGTAACTAAATAGGGAAGACCTTCAAGTAATAAAACATCATAAAATGTTAAAAATTCCAATAGTAAACTAAAATGCTATCTTAAAGTCAACTAAAAATAGCAACTGTCTTATTCATACATGAAATTTAAAAACTTCACATAATAGCTTGCAATTTTAATCAACTTCTTATCAAACAACCTCTGACCAAACCAAATTCGCTTTCATTTAAAAAACCAAATTCGCTTTCATTTAAAAAAACCAAATGGTAATCAGAGAAATATAGCTGACATAAAAAATGGTAAGTATGAAGATTATGGTCGAATTTACACTGTAGCCTAATTAACATAAAATGTAGCCAATAACATTTTTTGATCTTACATTGGAACATCTAAAATTTTATGCTTAAGATTTCTCCTTTGTCGAAACACACATGTTGCTCACTCTCAGGAAACACAAACAGTTTGCTGTTATGAGGTGTCGCAACTTCATAGCATATGGTTTAACCCGTACAGAATCAAGATGATTCAAACCTGAAATTACGAAGGGTGTGTTTGGTATTCAGCTTGGAGTGTAAGTCTTGAAGTGGCGTTGGTGCCCAGCAAGAGATGCTGCAGGTTATGATCGAAGTGACGTCAGTCCGTGGCGCCAGAGATGGAAGACCAGGCGCATGTGAAAGATGAATTTCTGGATTACAACAAGCTACTTTATAGATTTCTTTGTATTTAGTTAATAAGCTTTTAAGCTATTCAATTTTACTAGCTGATATCAAATGTTATGACTAGTGAGTTCTCCAAGTTAAGTAATTTAAATGACGGTTGTAAAGAAAAGCATTAAACCTGAAGAATAGACATATCCATTTAGAATCCTTTAAGATCAGATCGGGTACAAGAAAATAGTTACAGACTGCACGGCACAGTGCTTATTCCAATCGTGACTCTAACATAGAACGTGACTCAATATGTTACACATATCACACAACATTAAGGAAATGATAAGGAAAATATCAAATCACACATTTTTGATCTGAACATTGGTTTTAGCCAGGCTTGTTAATTACTTGGGAGCAATAACTAGTCCCAAGCTGTCTAGGTAATCTCCAGAGTTTCCGAAGAATCCCTTAATCTCACCTCTATTCACGGGCAATGAGAATGTAGTTCCAGTTTGTCCCCCGAATGGACCCTTTACATTCCTCCCAACTTTAAAAGACAAAGATGTTATGATGTTATTAAGATCTTGATTTGATCCATAGGTTCCGCTAATCTCAGATAAGTGTTGCCCGTTAGGAATTTCCACCTGATTATTACAAAAATAAGTAGACAAAATTTATGTAATATAGATACAAATAAATAGATAGATGTTATAAGGCGGGTGCACGTACAATATGAGTTGTACCATCAGTCAAATTGAGATCGCCTCCATTTATATAGGATTTGGTAACCTCCTTAACAAGTTAGAGCCCAAAAGGGACTCTACTTGGGCCTTTCCTACCCGTTTCCTTCCTTTAGTCGGCCATAACAGCCCATCCACGACCCACCCCCTTAAATTTGGGTTATTTACACTCTCACCCTTCTATTTTATGTTTAATATACTTTCATACACTTCCGGGTCGAAACCGGACACCCTTTCGCTAATTTTTCGACTTTCTAAGTAATTTTCGATCTTAACTTTATTTTCAAAACTTTCCTAAAAGAGAAAACTCCTATAATACATTGAATATAGATAATATATATCTAATGTACATATATAACGTATGATACATACACAAAATCCTATGAAAACGATAATTCAACTTTCACGAAATTTTCGTGTGATCTCATTTCATTTCACTTCATTTCATTTCATTTCACTTCATAGTCACTATAATGTGAGCTTATGATTCATGAAATAACCATTCATCAATTTACTTAAGAGCAGTTCGTACTCATAAACGATGTCCAAACCATCCTCATTCACACCAAATAAACACGTAAACACATAAAACACATAGTCACACATAACACCCTAAAAAGACGACTAAGTGACGAACCTCAAAACCACGGTTGTCACATTACTGCCTCCTAATAGAAATCTCGTCCCAAGATTTACTCCTTAGGATCAAACACACAATCAACAAATCCCATGAGGATACTTGTTCTAATTGAACTCCTCTCATTTCCACGTGAAATTTAGTTCATGACTGAATTTACTAGATATATTAACCAACAATATTTAAATTCATTCCCAAACTCTCGACTTCACAGCCCATAAATCTCACAAATGACTCTTTGACAAATCGAAGACTCTTATTAAAACTAATCCCGAATAACCGTACATGCAAATATGCATTCTCAAACCACATTTCCCAAATCTTAATACATGAAATATATCATGTACACCACCCAATTCCCCAGGTAATTCTATACCCATAAGCTATTGGTCCAATATTTCCAAAGATCATAAATGGACATACAAAACTCGACATCAACTTTTCTCTTTTACCAAAACATGGCGCCCGTTACTATGGGTGAAACTTCCTACATAACTTTGTCACGAAACTGTAGTGGTTTCCTCCTTTTTAACATATCATCTCTTGTTTCTCTCGTCCTGTCCACAAACACCATTGTTATATTAGCAACCTCTTTCACCAATTCTAGTCCGCAATAGATGAAACTCACCCTATCCTTTCATATAGTGTCTTAAATGGCATTCATCGACTTCTAGTATGATAACTATCATTATATGAAAACTCAGACATTGCTAACAAATTTCCCACCTCCCTCTAAATCAGTCACCCAAGCTCTCAACACGACTCCTATACTTGTAGCAATTTCTCACTTCGTCCATCCATTTTCAGTTAGGCGGATATACTCATGTCCAATCATGTTCATCAACTCCCTTTAGTCCATACCACAAACTACTTAAAAATTCCAATTTCCTTATACAAGTGACCTATGACGATATTTCACATATTGATTAGTTTATCACAACGAGGCTCTTCCAATCCAAATCAACTTATGATCTATACACATCACCAAAAGGACAGTTATCTCAATTAGTCTATCAACTACTATCCAAACCCATGCTACAACTACTTCCATAAAATTTGGATAGATCATTAGTAGCACCTATACACTTCTTTCTCACTTTTCTCCATGAAAGATTTTTTTCCTTGATACTCAACACTTCCTTTATACCTACACAATGTCTTACCTTCAAGGTCATAGTGCTCCTCATCTTGTCTCAGTTAGACCAAGCCCTTCGTCTCTCATGACACATCACATCTATAACTCCTCAACCATTCGATTATCGATACTAAGCCTTCTAATCAAACATTATAGGTCAGTACCATTTCCTTTCCACACTACAACAATATTAGCATGCTTAGTGCCTTAGTCTACTCATTAGGCTATACCAAAGTTTTACCTTTGGTTCCTATCTCGACCTATATCATTCATAATTCGCATCTATCCACACTTCCTTCTTGTTCCTCAGCTCATGACATACATGCTTCCCGTCTTTCAAGTCATCTATACCTCAAAATTTTTCCAAGTAGCTTCACTTGTTTTTCCTCACGATCAGTTCTCCTACTCCCTCCTAATAGGGACAGACTAGAGTTTTATGTGATCCCATGCGGATCACACTCTCATCTTATACCCATATTAGTTTCTATTTGTCTAAACTAAGCCATATTTTAAATTCTTATTCAATTCTCATACTTCTATTTTGATCTTGCACCCAACATGAGGTACTTTCAATCATCATCTTCTAGGAATACTTGGTTCTCTCCTTCCATGGTTCTCCCTAATTCCTACACTATCCCGTCCAACAGAAATTCCATACTTCATTCATCAAATCTATGGAAATCGCTAGTGCATTGAATAATGCATAACTGTCTCTTCCAAACATCTTTCATAACACCTTCACAAAACCGACTCTCTAATCACTTATCCATGAACTTATTCAACTCAGCTTCACTACTCATCCCTCGATATTGATTTCCACAAAAAATTTATCCGCGTAGTCACTCGACTCCCCTTGTAACCTCCACGAGTTCTTAATATCCCATATTATGTATTCAATTCATCACGATCCACTAGTTCAGCTCTTTGTAACTCCACTCCGGTACTCGATCTGTCCTTCTTCGTCACGAACCATACGGTGATTCCCATCATAGTGCTTGTCACCTTTCCAGTCCTTGTAACTTCTGTGACTCCTTCGAAATCTCTTGCTTCCTTCTAGCAGCCGGCACGTAGTCCTTTCAGCTCCTTGATTCATGATATAGCCCTTCACGCACTCCTTCTCGTCTCTATGATGTTACCTAGGAACTCCACACTACCCAATAGCCTCTAACTTCAACTCATCTACCACAATATTTCTAAAGGTACTTCAACCCCTCAATGGCTCACTATTCCTTAGCTGTTGTAATCACCATTAATCAGCCTCCTGCCAATCATTCTTTCACATCCATGTTTTCCTTCACGTGTCTACTACTACCCCGCCTCCATAACTATACCAATTCCCTTGCGTGTTATTTGCCCAATCTTTCCATTAGTAGAAAATTTCTATTGTACCCTCACATCCGCTGGTACTTTCATCAATCTCCTAATGGTATTTCAACCAACTTCTCGTAGCATGACATCTCGGTTCCCACGACCAGTCAACTAACTTTACTTACTCCCTTATTCTCGTAACCAATCTAAGATTCAAAACTCCACAAATATTAATCATTCCTTCAACACAACCTTTAAACCAAAACACATCTCTGCATTCTAATATCTAACCATAAGTAATACTACCCAACTCTATCCTCTCATCCTAACGTTTCCACAACCGCATAACAAAATCAACCATGACGTGTACCAAAAGAATTCCAACGATCGCGTCCCATAATAAATATAGGGTAAACCGAAAGATCAACCATAATGAACCCTAACCAAAACAACTGAAAACGAAACAATGTAATCCAAAAGATTCAATGGAGTGTGCCAACAACAAAAAATTTGACTTGTCACGGTTAGTATTACCAAATTTTTATACCTCTGAAAATTTTAAACTTTCACCCCATTTAGTTACTCCTCATAAGAACCAAACTTCAATACTACTAAAATCAATCATACTCGTTTTGAACAATAAACTCATCTTTTATCTTCATTATTTTATCAAAGATATCAACTAGTTAGTATACTACAATCTTATTCTAACCATTATCTTGTTTACCCGTATTAAACTTATTTCACTTGTTATTATGAAACCAATACATGTTTATAAAATACGGTGTTTTTTTCATTTTATTCTATATTATTATTATTATTATTTTATAAAATCCATTTAGGCTGGTTATAACTAAACTACTACACGTTTATAAGGTGTGGTGTTATTATTATCATTATTATAATAAAATCTCCTTTTTTACTCTTTTCGTCTAGTTAAATACTTCTAAAATTTTAACTCCACTTGAGAAAATTTTTGTAAAATTTCTTTTCCCCTTTAAAATGTATTATCACATGTTACATATAAAACTAATCCAATTATTTTCAAGACAAATTATTTTTATAGCTTACTACCACAAACTTAAAAAAAAATATGTAAGTCACGATATCATACCATACCCTTACAAATTATTTTCAAAACCGTTTTCCTATAATTAGCCACACTTATTTGTAAGAAAGTTTAGTAGTTCTCATTAATTAAAATACATACCCGAATGTAGACACACATCAAAAGACTCAAAACGTTGTTGGAACTCCAGCACCATAAAACACGAGCAAACACAAGGTACGTTCAAGTTTTAATAACTACTGAACGACCATATATCATAACTTAACACATACTAGTATATATACATCCGCATATATATACCTATTAAATCACCCAAAACATACTCGTTACCATACATGTCAGATCAATCAATCGCGTCATACACTCGTTTTTCCATACGAGTAATCACCATCTTACCACAAGGCATAAAACCCATCACTAAAACTAGTCCATATCATGTGACCCCATAATCAGACAACATGAGTATAACCCAAAACATATAACACACTCAAAAATAGCCATATGGTAGACAGCCGTTACATAAACCCATACATTATACATATACCAAAAATCCACATATCATCATATACAAGCATGTACTAACCCTCTTTCATGCAATCATACTTGAGAACCCATTGAAGTTGTGGTACTTGTATAACTATGCTGACCACCATACTTATACAATTACCCTTTCCTCAATGCACTCCCTCCTATGATGACACTTATAAGAATCAATACAACATATAACACATAAATCCATCTAGTCACATAAGCTCATAACCACATAAACAATAAGATCCAAAACTTCATCTATTAAAATAATATAGTCAAACTCTTGGAATACATAAATTCATAGTGTGACAATCTGTCAATTTATGGTTGATATTTTATTCTCAGATATTATTTAAAAACATTATTTTAATGTTATATTATGAACTCGCTTATTTTTGGGAAGAAATTTGGATTTACGTCTTGAAGTAGCATCGACTACGTTTAAACCGGAGGATTCTACGTTACGTGCTCACGTTTACATACACCGTCTTTGGTGACAGTCCGACATTTCAAAAAATAAATTTGTCCGTGAATATTATTTTGAGATTTTAAATTTGTGTTGGTTCATAAACTCACAAATTTACGAGAAGAGATTAGGTCTTACGATTATAATTTAACGTCCTTTACGACTAAACCGGAGACCTTAGGATTACGTATTTACGTTTTCGAACTCCGTTTTTGATGAGACAATTTTTATTAGATTCGTTTTGTGCCGTTGATTCATAATTTATAAAAACGTTTTTCGTAAAACGACTCGAGGGCACGCAAATCGAAGAAAATAGAATCGAGGAGTACCCGTAAATAATTGGGGATGAGACAAAACAAGTTTTGCCCCACCCCCAATATGGGACGGCTTAAGCATTGCCACTACACCACTTGATGTGTCAAAGTGGTAGCTTAATGCTTACACTTGTCTTACCAAGCTTAATTTGTAAGCCACTTCTTACACCAAACCACTAGCACTCAAAACAACTCAAACCAAACTAGAAACTCATTTATCCACTCATGCAAAACACACAATCCTCTCATCTCTCTCTATTTTGCCATCCACTCTCTCCCACAAACACCCCATTTGATCAAAATTTAACCAAAAACATTTGTTGTAATTAACATATGTTAATCTCCATTCCAAGAGATGAAGATTGGTGCAAGTTATAACATCCAAGGAGGAGTTTCTATGGAGTCTTAGGGCTGATTTTCCACAAGGAGTTCTTGAAGAATGGTGGTCTTGAAGATGATCTTGGTTTACCACAAGTTTCTCCATCAAAATCCATGTCTTGATCATAACCTACATCATCATGGTGGTATAAAGATTGTTCTCCTCATCCTCTTGTTATTTTGATTATGTAATCGTGTATTTTCTTTCCTATTGTATATGTATATGATGATAAAAATATTATGTGGGGATTTGGTGTTGATAATCATGGGTAAAAAGATGAAAAACTATATGTAAAAAGGTTAAAATCATGCTTAAAATGATAGCTGTATAAAACAGTAAAGAACCATGTGATTAACTGATAAAATGGTATAGATTAATGGATATACAGTAAGTAATATGTCTTGTACACATGTGAGAGTTGGCCATGCAATGGAATCATTAGGATGAGTGAGATATGATCAAAACAAGTTTAGAATGCAAATTTGAGTTCACTGTTTTGGACGATTTTTAGAAAATACTTAGAGGCTGATTCAACAGTAGCTATAGGGAAGTTAAATGGAGCACATATCATATAGTTTATGTCATAAAAATTTGAGCTTCTATCTCCATATAGAACTCTAGATATGGCAGTTTTGGTGAACATGAAACTAAAAATCAGATTTTTAAAGAATTAATGTTTAATAGTATTATATAAGCACTCAAATAAAAATAGTATAAAATGTGAATTAAAACCCACTAACTTATATAATACATTTATATAAATATGTATAAGGATAAATAAATGGACATTTTAAAAAAATGGTAGTTTGATAAGTTTTATAAGTTATAAAACTATAAACATGATTTTTACGACTTTTTCGGCTATTACCGTAAAATTAGCGTTTTTGTTAAATAACACTTAGACGGTTGGACCCGTCTAATGTAAACTTTTATAAACTCATATACTGATATATAAACATATATAACAAGTAAAAACCGATAAAGCCCGAACTATATAACATACGGACATTAACGGGCTAAGTTAACGTTATTAGACTAATAATACAACAAAATGGGCTAAAACACTTATAAACTTATTCATTGGGCTTAACCCATTTGGGCCCAACATGTAAAGTATAAATACTGATAATACAAGTATGAAATGGATTAATACAAGTTAATAAACTTATAATAGGCTTATTGGACCTAAACCACGTAAATAGGTAAAACTAGTAAACTAGTAAGAAGTTACCAATATATAAACACAAAAATGAGTGAATGAGAATATGTAAACCCACTTGATCATCATATATATAAAATCATCATATGTATACATGATTGTTATTTTTATAAAGTCATTGGACAAGAGTCTAAGACGAGTATTATTTGTCTAGGTTTCCGTGATTGAAGCACGTACCGTACATCCAAATTGCCGATAACCCGCTTTCCCACATCAACGTGAGTTCATAGCCTCGCACTCTTTTAAATGTTTTATGAAATGTTTTATAAACCTGCGAGGGAGATAACATGCTAGTTTTACTAAAATAGGACACATTTGTCCCGACTGTTTGTTTATTGATTTGGACCCGAATGATTGTATGACCCGATGAATGATTAAATGACCCGATAGATGAAATAAAATGGATTATTAAAGTTAGGTTATGTCACTAAAAGTCCCATTAGCATGAATTGTGAACTACCGGGATTTGGTAGACGCTTATGCATATAATAGTACTATTTGGGGACGATCACCCCAGTTCGCGCCTTGAGGGTTGATCCCCGTCGTGCCACATTGATTGGTAAGCGAATTTATGAATGAGAAGATTTACATAGCGTGACCTTTGTGACGACACGCTAATTTAGATGGGCAAATGAGTTTCGGGCTACCTAACCGTTGTTTGTTGTAGTAAGGTAACAATGTCATGCGGCTTATAATAATCCAAATTAACAAAATACTGCTATACGCACCAAATTACGATATATTGCCTGACTAGCAATGCGGGGTCATATTATTGATATTATGTTTGTGTTTAGGTTTTACATAACCATATTCATATAACGATTTTTATTTAAGTCTACACGACGTTATAAAACGCATTGTATGATATTTTTACGACATTGGTTCGTATAACGGTTTTGAAGGCGAAAGCCTATATTGTGATTTTGACAAGGATTTGTATAAAATGTTTTTGGCCTATTTCATGGTCTACTATAAAGATTTGTACAAAAATAATTTTTGGTAATAATTATATACCGATGATACATTGATGGTTTTATTAAACTCTATGAATTCACTCGGCGTTATCGCTGACCTTTTCTTTTAACATGTTTTATCTCAGGTACTTGAAGGTAATTCTCAGGAAGACAACAAGAATTCATGGCCCGCACCTAAATAATATTTTCCATTCAAATACTTTGTAAAACCTGTATAAAATACAATGACTTGGGACCTATGTAACTTTGATATTTATGAATGGAAATGCTTTATTAATAAACGACGCGATTTTTAAGCGTTGTCTTTGATGCGAGTAATGTGCTATCCCGTAACACGAATGAGTCTTCCGCTGTATTGAGTTGTATAAATTTGGGGGTGTTACAGTTTGGTACCAGAGCTCTCATTATAGAGAACGAAAGATTTTTAAAACCAAGGTTTTGAATATAACATTTCAAAATCTTTTAACTATAAACATTTTTCTAAAAATGTCTAAAAATCTTTTGACTATAATGGTGCCGAAGAATTCCCGAGTTACCGACAAGGCCAGACTGAGAAGTGTTATTTTAATATATATATAACTTGGATTATATATATATATGATGTAATTTTATTACATGATTGTTTGATGATTATTTTTATATTTATACGAGGTATTTATACGACGAAGATTGTCACAAGGTACCCTAACTCCCCTAGCAAATCAATCGAAGCTATTCCCGTAGGAATTCTAGCTATCCTAGATTTAAACCAGGTTGTGGATATTTATGATCCCAACAAATGGTTGATATTCGTAGAAATGTAGATATTAGTTGATTGTGATATTGAAAAACAATTGGCGAGATTAAATCTGATATCGATGTCATGACGATCTTTCCTTATAGAGTGGAGTTTTACAAAACGTTACCACCTAGAAAGATGTCATCTGATTCGTTGTCATCCAATTCTTAAATTGAAATCGAAAGGGTGAATATTGCACTTGAGGCTGTCATTGGAACCATTACCCAAAAGCCTCATGCCACTAATACCTTTCCGAGAAGTCTAATTGAATGTATGAGTCATCTCATACTAGTGACTCATTTGATAACTATCGATGAAAGAGCTATAGGATTGGAAATTATGTGTTGTTCATATCAAGCTTTTATTGCCCTATTAAGGTTTATGAATAAGGTTGAAAGTATTGGAGAATGATTTAGGATATCACATTGAGTATGATTTGGTTGAAACTTGAATGAAATAAAATTTAACCCATATGGAATATGAGATTGATAAGAGGAAGTCGTTAAGTTCTTTGATTGAATTATGAGGTTTTAAATGATTGTAGGTTCGTGTTAAGGGTTGTTCCTAGACCATTGTCCACTAACGAGGATGCCCAGTGTCCAAGAAATAAATTGAAGAAATCTTCTTCTAAATTGGGACCAATGGATCTTCCGGGACATGTGGAACACCTAATGACTCTTGTAGGTTAGTATTCATTGTGATATCTTTTAAAAATCCCTAACTTAACTGAGATATCAGTTGGTAGGATGAGTTCTGAGAATTGTATGACATAGTGACACGTAATGTGTTACGGTACAATTTTGACTTGTTTGTGATTAATGAAAAAGACTACCTTTGATTGCTAAATCCTACATGTATCGATGATATCTATCTTTTCTTGCTTCTTCCTAATGCTCGCATTAGTGATGCAACCATTGAACAAGTACTCATCTCGATTTGAGTTACGTTGTGGATTATTCTTTTGAGTGCCATCGAGATCATGAACCTCATGATTATTTGGCTAAAGCTCATTTCCTGATATATTGTAGTTAGTTCTTGGTGAACAACTTTTCATCACTCTTTTGCCGATCACTCATTGTTTTTATAAGATAAAATAGTATCCCTTGAGAAAAAAAAGTTGAATTTTCATCATTATAAGGATTATTCAAAGTGAGATTTATAAGTGATTGTTATCGAAATGAGGTTGTTTATAAAGTACCTTGGAAAACATAACTGTTTTCATAACAAAGAAAATCTTTGTAAATTTATTTTTGATTCTTATTTAAGAATTAAGCATGAATATGTTTTATTATAAACATGATGATAAAATTTTGACGAACTGAGTATTGCATCGCTAATCTTGAAATTGTATATAGTTGCGCGCCTACATACAATTTGGAATGGACCATGCAAGACTGATTTGTAGTCACCATAAAACTTATGAATAAACACTACATTTTCTTTGAAGATTGTGAAAGATTAAATTTTATGAGATCTGCAAGAAGTGAAAAATAAGGACATAGTGTTAGGGACACCTACATATGTGCCTGTAGCATTTATTCTTCTGAGTCGAATTTACTCATCTGTGGAACTTGTCTTATTTGACAATTGATATTCCCTTCTTGTCCAATTCTCCCGTGGTGAGATTCTTAGGAAAAGTATATGATTACCGAGTGTTGATACCCGACTGGATGTATCGACGTTCCGATCATTTCTTTTGATTAGATTTCATTTGAATGACCTGGGTAACGATTCGAGGAGCTTTCGAATGCGTACTCGAATTATGAAAACATGGGATATATTCATATTCGTGAAATGTTTTCGTCTGTGTCAGATTTGAAATTCTTTCACGTAGATTATGCGTTGACCTTACTCTTTTAAGGTTAGTTATGTCTCCTGATATCCTTGAATTTGTTAAGGATTGTGAGTTATTATTAGTCTTTTGAGAAGTTCACATCTTATCGACGACAATAAAACTGAAAAGTTGATAGTGCCAGTAGAATGGATTGATTGATTATGACATGACGAAATTGTCTTAATTGATGGGAACTCGAGTAGAATTCCCCTAAAAGATAAGATGTTGATTATCAAAAGTGATCTAAATAATTCTTGGTGGATGACGATATCCTGCATTTAGACTTGAACTTATATTGTGAATGGTTATGAATTAGTCATAGATATTATAATCTAGAAAGAACCTAATATGAATTTATTAAAAAGATGTTTCTGTTATCTGAAACTTTAGTAAGTATTTGTTGATGAATTACCTAGACTTTCGCCATTAAGGCAAGTCGAAATTAGTATTGATTATATTCCCGGTGTTGCACCTGTGGCATGTGCACTACACGTTAGCACCATCTAAATTAAAGGAATTACCGTACAACTAGAGAGTTGTTGGAGAAAGATTTTATTCTACCGAGCTCGTCATCATGAAGAGCTATGGTGTTATCATTACTTATATTTATAGATTACTGTGAACTGAGTAAATTGACAATCGAAAACGATATCCATAATCGAAATGGAAGATTTGTTCGATCATTTACAAGGTTCTAGCGTATGTTTTAAAGATTTGATCCATGGCATGGTTATCATAAACTTCGCATCTGCGAAAAAGATTATGTATTCCAATCACTACATCCGGTACTTGTAATGAACATTATGAGTTTCACGTGATGTCGTTTGGATTGACTAATACACATGTAGCATTCATAAATTTGGTGAATCACATGTGTAGGCTGTAGTTTGATAAATTCATGCTTGTGATCATTAAGGACTATTTGTTTGTTTATAAGAATAGAAAGGAGTTAATAATTATTTATAGACTGCCCTAAATTGACCGAACAATAAAATCTTGTACCTTAAATATTTAACATGTGATTTAAGACTTAATCCTCTATATTATTTAACTGTGTGATTAATAAGATAATGGAATCTATATTGATTCTTCAAAGATAAGAGCCATTAAGACTTTGGGTTTTACCAAAAAGAAAGTGTAAATGTGTTTTGACAAATGTTTTATCGAAAAGAACTTTTGAGGGATTATTCCCTTATACCCAGAACATTTAACTAAACTCCTGTTTAGGGGTAAATGTTTTTGTATACTTCTAGACATCTTAGGAAGAATTGAGGAAACCATTTAAACCATGACTTGAAATTTGAAACGACACTTTTTTCTTTTCAACTAAGAAATTTTTTGACCAAAATATAAACAAAGATTTTTCGAACATTTACGAATCCTACTAATTATTTTTGATAAATCAACAAAAATGGTGTTAATTAAATTAAAAATTATTTTGAACATTTTCATATAATTGGACGGACTAAGAAATTTAAAATCTTTACGTTTACGTTTCATAAAAATTGAATATTTATTATTTAATTAGTTGTAATAATTACTGACGCTTTAAACGTCGGATTGAGAAAAACTAATAAAAATGATAGACGAGACGAAACTAAAACTTAGAAAATATGAAGAAAGAATTTCTGAATGAATTGTGGACATGGTAAATATTTCACCAGAAAAAGTGAATGTAGATACTGACACATTATATAGAAAGGATAAAGAACCAATTAGGATGTATTTCTTAATAATAATTGTGCAAAATAAATTGCCGAACAATATAAAAATAAACGATGTTTATAAAAAGGGGTTCGCGGCTAATGTGAACCATTAGAATTGAGAAGCCGATGGCGTTAAATGTATAAAAGGCCACTTGAAGTTGCCTAAAAATGGAGATTTTGAGATATAGTTATGTTGGAATCTTGTAAGTATAAGTATTCTACTTATGTCATCTCTGACTAAAAGTATCTTTGTCTGAAGAAGTTGAACTAATGGCAAATTATGAAGGCAGAAGTTGCTTTATACATTAGTAAACGTCTAGCTATTGCAAAGGTCATCATCTTAATTTGATTCGATTTGGGTCATCGTCGACAGACTGACCAAATCTACTAATATCATTCCTGTTAATGATAGATTCTTGATGAAGAAATTGACTCTTTTGTATTTAAAGGAGTTATGTAAACATGGCATGCCTGTATCGATCATCTCTATCAAGATCCTCGCTTCGCATCGAATTTCTAGAGATTTGCTCAGAAGTCATTGAGAACGAATCTTGATGAGAGTACTGTGTACCACCCCAATCGTAGGGATGAGGTAAAGTAACGATACAAAATACTATAAGTGTTGTTTTATGCTTGAATGATTGACCTTTGGTAATAGACTGTAAAATTGTTTTCCTTTGGAGAGATTATCATTGATAATTATCGTGTTAGGATTGAGATAGAGTCTTGTGAGGATATATATTAGAGCATCTGTAAGCAAGAGTTGGGATGAAGACACCCGACATACACCCATTGTGAGTTGGACATGTCTTTTAGGTTTAAGGTTGCCTATGATGATGAACCTAACCTTACAAAATACCCGACCCGCGAGACCTGAAATGATTGTTGAAATTAGGATCTGATTATTGACTGCCGGTAGTGGGCACGAGGTTATGTGAATATGAAATGTAGATCTTGAAGTGCCAGATGGGTAGTGAAGTTATGCCAAAAATTTTAACCATGGAAAAATGAATTGATGATTTCGAAGGTCATGGGATATAAGTCCCCGTTGTATGGGACCATAAAAATGATGTAAAAGATGGTATGAAAGGCATATAAGCTGGATCTACCCTAGGACTACAACTGCTGCGTGAATTATGTTTCGTATATCGAACTTGATAAAATGTCTATCAAGTGAAAATCTGATTGTTTCTTAGTAATGTTTAGATCGGCGAAAAGTTGCATTCATCAAAAACCCGTGAACATCATGGATAGAGAAAGTAAGTCAACATTAAGCCTGATCTTATTCCCGTAGTTATGTTTGATGAAACTTGCGTATTGTAATGAATTACACTTGTGAGAAAAGACCGAATGTGGAGGAAATACCCACATGGCTTTAACTCTATAAGAAGCGAGTAGTAAGGTAAGATGATCTTTGAGGACAAAGATCATGTTTAGGGGTAAATGCTGTGACAATCCGTCAATTTATGGTTGATATTTTATTCTCAGATATTATTTAAAAACATTATTTTAATGTTATATTATGAACTCACTTATTTTTGGGAAGAAATTTGGATTTACGTCTTGAAGTAGCATCGACTACGTTTAAACAGGAGGATTCTACGTTACGTGCTCACGTTTACATACACCGTCTTTGGTGACAGTCCGACATTTCAGAAAATAAATTTGTCCGTGAATACTATTTTGAGATTTTAAATTTCTGTTGGTTCATACACTCACAAATTTACGAGAAGAGATTAGGACTTACGATTATAATTTAACGTCCTTTACGACTAAACCGGAAACCTTAGGATTACGTATTTACGTTTTCGAACTCCGTTTTTGATGAGACAATTTTTATTAGATTCGTTTTGTGCCGTTGATTCATAATTTATAAAAACATTTTTCGTAAAACGACCCGAGGGCACGCAAATCGAGGAAACTAGAATCGAGGAGTACCCGTAAATAATTGGGGATGAGACAAAATAAGTTTTGCCCCACCCCCAATATGGGACGGTTTAAGCATTGCCACTACACCACTTGATGTGTCAAAGTGGTAGCTTAATGCTTACACTTGTCTTACCAAGCTTAATTTGTAAGCCACTTCTTACACCAAACCACTAGCACTCAAAACAACTCAAATCAAACTAGCAACTCATTTATCCACTCATGAAAAACACACAATCCTCTCATCTCTCTCTATTTTGCCGTCCACTCTCTCCCACAAACACCCCATTTGATCAAAATTTAACCACAAACATTTGTTATAATTAACATATGTTAATCTCCATTCAAAGAGGTGAAGATTGATGCAAGTTATAACATCCAAGGAGGAGTTTCTATGGAGTCTTAGGGCTGATTTTCCACAAGGAGTTCTTGAAGAATGGTGGTCTTGAAGATGATGTTGGTTTATCACAAGTTTCTCCATCAAAATCCATGTCTTGATCATAACCTACATCATCATGGTGGTATAAAGATTGTTCTCCTGATCCTCTTGTTATTTTGATTATGTAATCGTGTATTTTCTTTCCTATTGTATATGTATATGATGATTATATGATGATAAAAATATTATGTGGGGATTTGGTGTTGATAATCATGGGTAAAAAGATGAAAAACTATATGTAAAAAGGTTAAAATCATGCTTAAAATGATGGCTGTATAAAACAGTAAAGAACCATATGATGAACTGATAAAATGGCATAGATTAATGGATATACAGTAAGTAATATGTCTTGTACACATGTGAGAGTTGGCCATGGAATAGAATCATTAGGATGAGTGAGATATGATCAAAACAAGTTTAGAATGCAAATCTGAGTTCACTGTTTTGGACGATTTTTAGAAAATACTTAGAAGCTGATTCAACAGTATCTATAGGAGAGTTAAATGGAGCACATATCATATAGTTTATGTCATAAAAATTTGAGCTTCTATCTCTATATAGAACTCTAGATATGGCAGTTTTGGTGAAGATGAAAATAAAAATCAGATTTTGGAAAGTAAAGTATAATAGTATTATATAAGCACTCAAATAAAAATAGTATAAAATATAAATTAAAACCCACTAACTTATATAATACATTTATATAAATATGTATAAGGATAAATAAGTGGAAATTTTATAAAAATGGTAACTTGTTATGTTTTATAAGTTATAAAACTATAAACATGATTTTTACGACTTTTTCGGCTATTACCGTAAAATTTACGTTTTTGTTAAATAAAACTTAGACGGTTGGACCCGTCTAATGTGAAATTTATAAAACTCATATACTAATATATAAACATATATAACAAGTAAAAACCGATAAAACCCGAACTATATAACATACGGACATTAACGGACTAAGTTAACATTATTGGACTAATAATACAACAAAATGGGCTAAAACACTTATAAACTTATTTATTGGGCTTAACCCATTTGGGCCCAACATGTAAAGTATAAATACTGATAATACAAGTATGAAATGGAATAATACAAGTTAATAAACTTATAATAGGCTTATTGGACCTAAAACACGTTAATAGGTAAAACTAGAAAACTAGTATAAAAGTTATCGACACATAACACAAAAATGAGTAAATGAGAATATGTAAACCCACTTGATCATCATATATATATAAAATCATCATATGTATACATAATCGTTATTTTTATAAAGTCATTGGACATGAGTCTAAGACGAGTATTATTTGTCTAGGTTTCCGTGATTGAAGCACGTACCGTACGTCCGAATTGCCGATAACCCGCCTTCCCACATCAGCGTGAGTTCATAGCCTCGCACTCTTTTAAATGTTTTTATGAAATGTTTTATAAACCCGCGAGGGAGATAACATGTTAGTTTTTATAAAATAGGACACCATTTGTCCCGATTGTTTGTTTATTGATTTGGACCCGAATGATTGTATGACCCGATTGTATGACCCGATAAATGATTAAAGGACCCGATAGATGAAATAAAATGGATTATTAAAGTTAGGTTATGTCACTAAAAGTCACATTAGCATGAATTGTGAACTACCGGGATTTGGTAGACGCTTATGCATATAATAGTACTATTTGGGGACGATCACCCCAGTTCGCGCCTTGACGGTTGATCCCCGTCGTGCCACATTGATTGGTAAGCGAATTTATGTATGAGAAGATTTCCATAGCGTGACCTTTGTGACGACACGCTAACTTAGATGGGAAAATTGAGTATCGGGTTAGCTACCCGTTGTTTGTTTTAGTAAGGTAACAATGTCATGCGGCTTATAATAATCCAAATTAACGAAATACTACTATACGCACCGAATTACGATGTATTGCCTGACTAGCAATACGGGGTCATACTATTGATTTTATGTTCGTGTTTTGGTTTTATATAACCATATTCATATAACGTTTTTATTTAATATATACAACGTTATAAAACGTATTGTATGATGTTTTTACGACATTGGCTCGTATAATGATTTTAAGGCAAATGCCTATATTTTGACCTTCGATAAGGATTTGTATAAAAATGACTTTGGCTATTCTATGGCCTATTATAATGATTTGTACGAAATGATTTTTGGTAATAATTTTATACCAAAGTTATATTGATGGAATTTATTAAACTCTATGAATTCACTCGGCGTTATCGCTGACCTTTTCTTTTAACATGTTTTATCTCAGGTACTTGAAGGTAATTCTCAGGAAGACAACAAGAATTCATGGCCCGCACCTAAATACTTATTTCCATTCAAATGCTTTGTAAAACCTGTATTAATTACAATGACTTGGGACCTATGTAACTTTGATATTTATGAATGGAAATGCTTTATTAATAAACGACGCGGTTTTTAAGCGTTGTCTATGATGTGAGTAATGTGCTATCCCGTAACACCAACGAGTCTTCCGCTGTATTGAGTTGTATAAATTTGGCGGTGTTACAGTTTGGTATCAGAGCTCTCGTTATAGAGAACGAAAGATTTTTAAAATTTAGGTTTTGAATAAAACATTTCAAAATCTTTTAACTATAAACATTTTTCTAAAAATGTCTAAAAATCTTTTGACTATAACGGTGCTGAAGAATTCCCGAGTTACTGACAAGGCCAGACTGAGAAGTATTATTTTAATATATATATATATATATATATATATATATATATATATATATATATATATATATATATATATATATATATATATATATAACTTGGATTATATATATATATATGATGTAATTTTATTACATGATTGTTTGATAATTATTTTGATATTTATACGAGGTATTTATACGACGTAGATTGTCACAAGGAACCCTAAATCCCCTAGTAAATTAATCGAAGCTATTCTCTTAGGAATTCTAGCTATCCTAGATCTAAACCAAGTTGTGGATATTTATGATCCCAACAAATGGTTGATATTCGTAAGAAATGTAGATATTAGTTGATTGCGATATTGAAAAAGAATTGGCGAGATTAAATATGATAACGATGTCATGACGATCTTTTCTTATAGAGTGGAGTTTGACAAAACATTACCACCTAGAAAGATGTCATCTGATTCGTTGTCATCCAATTCTTAAATCGAAATCGAAAGGGTGAATGTTGCACTTGAGGCTGTAATTGGAACCATTACCCAAAAGCCTCATGCCACTAATACCTTTCCGAGAAGTCTAATTGAATGATCGAGTCATTTCATACTAGTGACTCATTTGATAATTGTTGTTGTAAGAGCTATAGGATTGAAAATTAAGTGTTGTTCTTATCGAGCTTTTATTGCACTTTGAAGGTATAAGAATAAGGTTGAAAGTATTGGAGAATAAGGTAGGATATCGAATTGAGTATAAAATTTGTTAAAACTTGAATAAAGAAAAAAATTTAACCCGTATGAAATATGAGATTGATAAGAGGAAATTATTAAGTCATGTGATTGAATAATAAGGTTTTAAATGATTGTAGGTTCGTGTTAAGGGTTGTTCCTAGACCATTGGCCACTAACGAGGATGCCCAGTGTCCAATAAATAAATTGAAGAAATCTTCTTCTAAATTGGGACCGATGGATCTTCCGGGACAGGTGGGACACCTGATGACTCTTGTAGGTTAGTATTCATTGTGGTATCTTTTAAAATTCCCTAACTTAACTGAGATATCAGTTGGTAGGATGAGTTCTGAGAATTGTATGACATAGTGACACGTAATGTGTTACGGTACAATTTTGACTTGTTTGTGATTAATGAAAAGACTACCGTTGATTGCTAAATCCTACATGTATCGATGATATCTATCTTTTCTTGCTTCTTCCTAATGCTCGCATTAGTGATGCAACCATTGAACAAGTAATCATCCTGAATTGAGTTACGTTGTGGATTATTCTTTTTCAGTGGCATCGAGGTCATGAACCTCATGATTATTTGGCTAAGCTCATTTCCTAGCATATTGGAGTTAGTTCTTGGTGAACAACTTTTCATCACTCTTTTGCAGATCACTAATTGTTTTATAAAGATAAAACAGTATTCCTTGAGAAAAATTGAATTCCCATCACTAAAAGGATTATTCAAAATGAGATTTATAAGTAATCGTTATCGAATGAAGTTGTTTATAAAGTACTTTGGAAAACTTAACTGTTTTCATAACAAAGAGAATCTTTGTAAATTTATTCTTGATTCTTATTTAAGAATTAAGCATGAAAATGTTTTTATTATAAACATGATGATAAAGTTTTGACGAACTGAGTATTGCATCGTTAATCTTGAAATTGTATATAGTTGCGCGCCTACATACAATTTGGAAGGGACCATGCAAGGCTGATTAGTAGTCACCATAAAACTAATGAATAAACACTACATTTTCTTTGAAGATTGTGAAAGATTAAATTTTATGAGATCTGCAAGAAGTGAAAAATAAGGACATAATGTTAGGTACACCTACATATGTGCCTGTAGCATCTATTCTTCTGAGTCGAATTTACTCATCTGTGGAAATTGTCTTATTTGACAATTGACAATTCTTTCTTGTCCAATTCTCCCGTAGTGAGATTCTTAGGAAAACTATCTGATTACCGAGTGTTGATAACCGACTGGATGTATCGACGTTCTTATCGTTTCTTTTGATTTGATTTCATTTGAATGAACTGGGTAACGATCCGAGGAGCTTTCGAATGCGTACTCAAATTAATGAAAACATGGGATATATTCGTATTCGTTAATGTTTTCGTCTGTATCTGATTTGAAATTCCCTCGCGTAGATTATGCGTTGACCTTACTCTTTTAATGGTAGTTGTATCTCCATATATCCTTGAATTTGTGAAGGATTATGAGTTATTATTAGTCTTTTGAGAAGTTCACATCTTATCGACGGTAATAAAACTAGAAAGTTGATAAGTGCCAGTAGAATGGATTGATTGATTATGACATGACGACATTGTCTTAATTGATGGGAACTCGAATAGAATTCCCCTAAATGATAAGATGTTGATTATCAAAAGTGATCTAAATAATTCTTGATGGATGACCATAGCCTGCATTTAGACTTGAAATTATACCATGAATGGTTGTGAATTAGTTATAAATATTATAACCTAGAAAGAACTTAAAATAAATGTATTAAAAGATGTTTATGTTATCTGAAACTTTAGGAGGTATTTGCGGGTGAATTACCTAGACTTACGCCATTAAGGCAAGTTGAAATTGGTATTGATTATATTTCTGATGCTGCACCTGTGGCTTGTGCACTGTACGTCAGCACCATCTGAATTAAAGGAATTACCGTACAACTGAGAGAGTTGTCGGAGAAAGATTTTATTCTACCGAGCTCGTCATCATGAAGAGCTATGGTGTTATCATTCCTTATATTTATAGATTACTGTGAACTGAGTAAATTGACAATCGAAAACGATATCCATAACTCGAAATGGAAGATTTGTTCGATCATTTACAAGGTTCTAGCGTATGTTTTAAAGATTTGATCCACGGCATGGTTATTTTCAACTTCGCGTCCGCGAAGGATATTATCTATTCCAATCACTACATCCAGTACTTGTAATGAACATTATGAGTTTCACGTGATGTCGTTTGGATTGACCAATGCAAATGTAGCATTCATAAATTTGATCATTAAGGATCATTTGTTTGTTTATAAGAATAAGAATGAGTTAATAATTATTTATAGATTGCCTTGAATTGGCCGAGTAATGAAAAATCTGTACCTTAAATAATTAACATGTGATTTAAGACTTAATCCTTTATATTAATTGACCGTGTGATTAATAGATAATGGAATATATTGACTCTTCAAAGATTAGAGCCCTTTTAAGACTTTGGGTTTTACCAAAAAGAAAGTGCAAATATGTTTTGACAAATAATTTAACAAAGGATTTTTAACGGATTATTCCCTTATACACAAATCATTTACCTAAACTCATGTTTAGGGGTAATTGTTTGTGCGTAACTCAAAACAACCTAAAAGGGATTGAGGAAAACATTTAAACCATGACTTGGAATTTGAAACGCAAATTTCTGCTTTTCAACTAAGAAAATTTTTGACCAAAGTATAAACAAATATTTTTCGAACATTTACGGATCTCATTAATTATTTTAATTATTTTCGATAAATCAACGAAAATCTTGTTAATTAAATTCAAATTTATTTTGTACATTTTTATAATTGGTCGAACTAAAAAAAATTAAAATTTTTACGTTACGTTTCATAAAAAAATTTTTTGAATATTTATTATTTAATTAGTTGTAATAATTATCAACGCTTTAAACTTTGGATTAAGCAAAACCGATGAAAATAATAGCTGAAACGAAACTGAAACTTAGAAAATATAAAGAACCAATTAGGATATGTTCTTTAATAATGAAGGTGCAAAATAAATTGCCGAACGATATAAAAATAAACGATGTTTGTAAAAAGGATAATATAGATAATAAAGGGGGTTCGCGGCTAATGTGAACCATTAGAATTGAGAAGCCGGTGGTGCTAAATGATTAAAAGGTCACTTATGGTTGCCTAAATATGGAGATTGTGAGATGTATTATATTGGAAATCTTGTAAGTATAAGTATTATATGTATGTTATTTTTGACTAAAAGTATCTTTGTCTGAAGAAGTTGTACTAATGATAAATTATGAAGGCAGACATCGCCTCATACATTAGTAAACGTCTAGCTATTGCAAAGGTCATCATCTGAATTTGATTCGATTTGGGTCATCGTCGACAGACTGACCAAATCTGCTAATATCATTCCCGTTAATGATAAATGCAAAAGAGTTATGTAAACATAGTGTGCCTGTATCGAACATCTTTATCAAGATCCTCGCTTCGCATCGAATTTCTAGAGATTTGCTCAGAAATCATTGAGAACGAACCTTGATGAGAGTACTATGTACCACCCCAATCGAAGGGACGAGGTAAAGTAACGATACAAAGTAATACAAGTGATGTTTTATGTTTGAATGATTGACCTTTGGTAATGAACCGTATAATCGTTTTCCTTTGGAAGGATTATCATTGATAATCATCGTATTAGGATCGAGATCGAATCTTGTTAGGGTCTATATTAGGGCATCTGTAAGCAGAAGTTGAGATGGAGACACCCGACATACACCCATTGTGAGTTGGACATGTCTTTTAGGTTTAAGGTTTCCTATGATGGCGAACCTAACCTTACAAAATACACGACCCGCGAGACCTTAAATGATTGTTGAAATTAGGATCTGATTATTGACTGCCGATAGTGGGCAAGAGGTTATGTGAATATGAAATGTAAAGCTTGAAGTGCCAGATGGGTAGCGAAGTTATGCCAAAAATTTTAACCATGGAAAATGAATTGATGACCTAGAAGATCATGGGATATAAGTCCCCGTTATATGGGACAATTGAGATGATGCAAAAAAAAGATTAGTTTAAAAAGGCATATAAGCTGGATCTACCCAAGGCTTCAAGGACTGCGTGAATTATGTTTCGTAAATCGAACTTGATAAATATCTTTCAAGTGAAAATCTGATTGTTCCTTAGTAAAGTTTAGATCGGCGAAAAGTTGCATTCATCAGAAACCCGTGAACATCATGGATAGAGAAAGTAAGTCAACATTAAGCCTGATCTTATTCCTGTAGTTATGTTTGATGAAACTCGCGTATTGTAATAGATTACACTTGTGAGAAAAGACCGAATGTGGAGAAATACCCACATGGCTTTAACTCTATAAGAAGCGAGTAGTAAGATAAGATGATCTTTGAGGACAAAGATCCTGTTTAGGGGTAAATGCTGTGACAATCCGTCAATTTATGGTTGATATTTTTATTCTCAATATTTAATTGAAAATATTATTTTAATGTTATATTATGAACTCACTTATTTTTGGGAAGTAATTTTGATTTACATCTTGAAGTAGCATCGACTACGTCTAAACCGGAGGATTCAACGTTACGTGCTTACGTTTACATATACCGTTTTGGTGACAGTCCGACATTTCAGAAGATAAATTTATCCGTAAATATTATTTTGAGATTTTAAATTTTTGTTGGTTCATAAACTCACAAATTTACCAGAAGAGATTAGGACTTACGATTTTATTTTAACGTCCTTTACGACTAAACCGGAAACCTTAGGATTACGTATTTACGTTTTTGAACTCCGTTTTTGATGAGACAATTTTTATTAGATTCGTTTTGTGCCGTTGATTCATAATTTATAAAAACGTTTTTCGTAAAACGACCCGAGGGCACGCAAATAGAGGAAACTAGAATCGAGGAATACCCGTAAATTATGAGACAAGTTTACACTTGCCCCACCCCACTATATGGAAGGCAAGTGCAAGCTACCAACACCAAATAGGTGTCAAGTTGTAAGTAACTTAGTTACTTACACTTGTCCCAAGCTTACAAAGTAAGCATACTTTCCACCAAAACCACTAGCCATTACCATTTCCATTCATTTCCTCCATGCAAAACAACTCATTTTCTCTCTTCCTCTCTCTATGATTTCGTGGGACTCTCACACAAAACACCCCATTTGATCTAAATTTAACCACAAACTATTGTTATAACTTACATATGTTAATCTCCTTCAAAAGAGATGAAGATTGGTGCAAGTTTTAACATCCAAGGAGAAGTTTTGTTGGTGTCTTGGGCTGATATTCCACAAGGAGTTCTTGAAGAATGATGGTCTTGAAGATGATCTTGGTTTATCACAAGTTTCTCCATCAAAATCCATGTTTTGATCACAACCTACATCATCATGGTGGTATAAAGATAGTTCTTCCCATCCTCTTGTTATTTTGATTATGTAACCATGTATTTTATTTCCTATTGAATATGTATATGATGATTATATGATGATAAAAGTATTGTGTGGGGATTTGGTGTTGATAAATATGATTAAAAAGATGAAAAACTATAAGAAACAAGGCTAAAATCTTGCTTAAAAATGATGGCTGTATAAAACAGTAAAGAACCATGTCATGAACTTATAAAATGGCATAGATTAATGGATATACAGTAAGTAATATGTCTTGTACACATGTGAGAGTTGGTCATGTAATGGAATCATTAGGATGAGTGAGATATGATCAAAACAAGTTTAAAGTACAAATCTGAGTTCACTGTTTTGGACGATTTTTAGAAAATACTTAGAGGAAGATTCAACAGTAGCTATAGGAGAGTTAAATGGATCACATATCATATAGTTTATGTCATAAAAATTTGAGCTTCTATCTCCATATAGAACTCTAGATATGGCAGTTTTGGTGAACATGAAACTAAAAATCAGATTTTGGAAATTAAAGTATAATAGTATTATATAAGCACTCAAATAAAAATAGTATAAAATATAAATTAAAACCCACTAACTTATATAATACATTTATATAAATATGTATAAGGATAAATAAGTGGACATTTTATAAAAATGGTAACTTGTTAAGTTTTATAAGTTATAAAACTATAAACATGATTTTTACGACTTTTTCGGCTATTACCGTAAAATTTACGTTTTTGTTAAATAAAACTTAGACGGTTGGACCCGTCTAATGTGAAATTTATAAAACTCATATACTGATATATAAACATATATAACAAGTAAAAACCGATAAAACCCGAACTATATAACATACGGACATTAACGGACTAAGTTAACATTATTGGACTAATAATACAACAAAATGGGCTAAAACACTTATAAACTTATTTATTGGGCTTAACCCATTTGGGCCCAACATGTAAAGTATAAATACTGATAATACAAGTATGAAATGGATTAATACAAGTTAATAAACTTATAATAGGCTTATTGGACCTAAAACACGTTAATAGGTAAAACTAGAAAACTAGTATAAAAGTTATCGACACATAACACAAAAATGAGTAAATGAGAATATGTAAACCCACTTGATCATCATATATATATATAAAATCATCATATGTATACATAATCGTTATTTTTATAAAGTCATTGGACATGAGTCTAAGACGAGTATTATTTGTCTAGGTTTCCGTGATTGAAGCATGTACCGTACATCCGAATTGCCGATAACCCGCCTTCCCACATCAACGTGAGTTCATAGCCTCGCACTCTTTTAAATGTTTTTATGAAATGTTTTATAAACCCGCGAGGGAGATAACATGTTAGTTTTTATAAATAGGACACCATTTGTCCCGATTGTTTGTTTATTGATTTGGACCCGAATGATTGTATGACCCGATTGTATGACCCGATAAATGATTAAAGGACCCGATAGATGAAATAAAATGGATTATTAAAGTTACGTTATGTCACTAAAAGTCCCATTAGCATGAATTGTGAACTACCGGGATTTGGTAGACGCTTATGCATATAATAGTACTATTTGGGGACGATCACCCCAGTTCGCGCCTTGACGATTGATCCCCGTCGTGCCACATTGATTGGTAAGCGAATTTATGTATGAGAAGATTTCCATAGCGTGACCTTTGTGACGACACGCTAATTTAGATGGGCAAATTGAGTATCGGGTTAGCTACCCGTTGTTTGGTTTAGTAAGGTAACAATGTCATGCGGCTTATAATAATCCAAATTAACGAAATACTACTATACGCACCGAATTACGATGTATTGCCTGACTAGCAATACGGGGTCATACTATTGATTTTATTTTCGTGTTTTTGTTTTATATAACCATATTCATATAACGGTTTTCATTTAATCTACACAACGTTATAAAACGTATTGTATGATGTTATTACGACATTGGCTCGTATAATGATTTTTAAGGCAAATGCCTATATTATGACCTTCGATAAGGATTTGTATAAAAATGACTTTGGCTATTTTATGGCCTATTACAATGATTTGTACGAAATGATTTTTGGTAATAATTTTATACCAAAGTTATATTGATGGAATTTATTAAACTCTATGAATTCACTCGGCGTTATCGCTGACCTTTTCTTTTAACATGTTTTATCTCAGGTACTTGAAGGTAATTCTCGGGAAGACAACAAGAATTCATGGCCCACACCTAAATACTTATTTCCATTCAAATGCTTTGTAAAACATATATTAATTACAATGACTTGGGACCTATGTAACTTTGATATTTATGAATGGAAATGCTTTATTAATAAACGACGCGGTTTTTAAGCGTTGTCTATCATGTGAGTAATGTGCTATCCCGTAACACCAACGAGTCTTCCGCTGTATTGAGTTGTATAAATTTGGGGGTGTTACATGCTCCACTTCTGACTTTCAAGTACATATTGTAACTTTGTATTTAGTGAATTTTTTCGCGTTGTCATAGCGTTGTGGTTAATTTTGATTTTAAAAGCATGTCTACATCAGGTGCTAATTTTTACACAATCTATATGTGGTTTGGATAACACAGCTGTTGCATTTTCTGATTATATTTCTAATATCAGAAGATAGGGATTCACGTGAGTTTCTATAGTGAAACATTCTGCCTCAATTTCTAATAGTAACTGTATGTATCTAATAACATACATCATATAACGTTTTTCTAACTAAATTTGTTCACCAATGGCTTCAAATTTGGAATGGCCGATGAGGTCAGCAACATTATCACTTGCAAACAGAATACAATTATTATCAAATTTTGATATCTCCTTCTCAGGTTGCAGGGTATGGTCTACACAGAAGATACAAGAATCGGTACAAGCAAGTATGAAAATTACAGTATTCTGTCCAAAACTACTATGATTGTGTGATTGTACATGTTAGGACGAATCCAACCCGGCATCTTTCAGTCAAGTGCAACACTACAAACAGCCCATGTATCACTACAGGTGATAAAGGTATAATCTAATGGTGCACATCCACATTCCATATTCATAACTATAACGCCACGTATAGGAATAGAAAATCCCTTAGGGATTTAGAGGATATTGAATTATGGCTGAACACATCGCACCTTCAATGTATATAGTTATGTAACGAGTCAAAAGGGACTACCTTTTGGTTCTGTTTCTCTACAAAAATTTATGTTTTTAGTAATAAAGAATCTATTTGATATGTTGTTTTCCAGCCCCGAAGAGAATTACAAAGGAGTAGAAAAAATAGACAACTTTGTGTCATATGCTAATACCGAAACATGCCTGATTTAATAGTCCATAAGGTGTTGAGAAGCTTTATTCTGATCTAAAGGTTGAACCATTGATAATATTGATGCTTATTATAAATTACACATATCTTATTGATATTGTTTTAGTTCTGGTGTATCTCCAAGTCAAGGAGGTTATTATAAGCACCAGGTATTGATTGGTCATATTGTACAAACCAGTTATTGGCGAAAACATGGTCTTATTAAAATATCACCCAAGTTGGCCTCTTTTCACATAAATGCACTGAAATTTCCCATTCTAATTTCTTGAGAAATAACATTGCAGTATCACTTTCTGCCAGCAAAATGAACGTGCATATGCAGAAATATCTTAACAGCAAAATGAACGTGCATCTATAGCAATATCTTCATCATATGAGTTAACTCCTTAAGGGTGCTTTAGACAATTTATTACAGACAAACAGATGTTTTATGCTAACCAACTTGATAAGGACATAGTGGTTGAGTTGATGAAGGTATGGAAAAGGCTGGCATTGACATGCGTTTTGCTACCCTAGTAGTTTGTATTATTGCTTATTAATTCTGTACATCCCTATCAATTTTGTAATATCGTGATTAAATTTGCAGGTAAATGATACAGTTGGAACTTTAGCCGGATTAAAATACTGTAACTTGGATGTCGGATTAAAATACTGTAACTTGGATGTAATTGCAACATATATTGAGCGTGTGGATGCAATCCCGAAATGGGAAGACTGACCTCCAGAATCCAGAGAGATAGTTAGTGACTCACATATATGAAACACTAATATTTATAATAATTTTGACATTGTTCCCCAATGGTGTTTTTGACCAATTACCTTATATGTTAGTTTAGCCACATTTTTAAATTTATGTTCTAAGCATTTTATGCGCAACGATTACATATGAGTTAAGGTTATAATTATGGAATAGGGCAACTTCCAATCACCTCGTCTTCCTTTGACGGAGTATGATGAAAGTCTTGACGCTAGCAACAAAGTCCCCCAAAAATAGGTTATTCTATATTCGTTATATTGCTCTTTCTAAAAATTTGTGTATAGAATAGTCTCTTAATATTAATAATATTTCTATATTTCTCAAACCAGCTATTTGCGAAAATGATTTCTGGAATGTGTATGTGTGAAATCGTAAGACTTGTGTTATTAGAGATGGCTCGAGCACCTTTTTTGGTGAAATTGTACCACCCAAACGTGAAGAATCCTCTTTATTAACATAGACAAATAAATACGGTCAATATGATTGTACATATGCTCTATTTAATGGTTACATTCATTTAAACTATTTTATCTAATATGACCTCAGTGAGGTTGCAACCATTTTGAAAGACAAACTCGATGTGTTTTCGATGAGACTCTAATTATACATCATTTCGTACCTCAAAACGGACTTAAAACACGGAAAGTATAATCAAATGCATGTCAAATACCATTGTTTTCTCTATTTGTGTGTTCGCAAGCACGAATATTAGAAATTCACTTTGAAATCACGAAACAAGCCAAGACAAACACTGGAAACGAATTCGTACTAAAGAATCGAATCCGGATGTGAAATTACCAAAATACCCTTAAAAACTGAAGAATTACAAGAATAGTCCATCAAGTTTCACAAATTACATTTTATACCCCTCTAATATCATAAATCACCAAAGGGTCCTTAAAGTGTGAAAATTGTACAAGAAAGACCCCTCAAGTTTGAAGAATATTACACATATGCTCCTTATCCATATTTGAACAAATAGAATGACCTTTATTTCCATTTTCCAAACTTTACAACAAAGGAAAATGAGCTGAATGAGTTTTTATCAAGTCTAGGGGTCGTCTAATCATTTTTCAAAGATGCCATGAGGGACTGGAACTACCAAAGCCACCAAACTACACAAAACAAATTTACCAAAAACATGAGGGGGCTTAGAGTTAATTATTAAAGGTATTTTACAAAGGGTTAGATGGGATTCGATTGCAAATACCACAAGGACCAGAGTTTCTATTTTGAAAAGTTTAAATCTTAACTCGCGCTAAACAACAACTCATTTCCCAAAATGGATCTATCTATCTTAATCATATCATAAACCCAACCCACTTTTACCATATTTAATAAAATCATCCACTCAATTAAACCCAAGTTAACCATAGGGTTTTTGAATAATACCCTACGCCAAACATATTACTTCACCCATAATCATCCAACTAAGCCTCATGGTCCCTACATCATCCTCTTTTTTTACCGGTTGTGAAGAACAAGATAAAGAAGACCATAGATTGAACGTCCAAGATAAAAAGACGTGATGAGCACAACATATACACGGCTTAGATCATTTTCTTTGCTGACACATAACATGGAGCTCAAACTTCACATGATCATAACAAGACCAAGAATTCAAACTATGGGATCAAATTAGCATATTCCAAATAATCTTCAAGGGCTTTTTTGGTATTTTATGCATGGATTAGGGTTTACTTGTAGTCTCTTTCACCATGCATATATAGACGTAGTAGCAGCACCTTATGCTTGTTCCGATCTTTGAAAAATCACTTTTCTTGTAACTTTATGGAAATTTGATGTTTACAAATTTTGTGTTCCATTTTATATAAGCTTGTTTTTTCAATTTCTTACAAATTTATTTCGGCATTTTACTTTTCATGTTTAAGTTTCAAAAAAGGTTTTAAGATCCTTCAAGTTATTGGCTGGTCATATGAGTTTGACTTGACAAATCAAGCTTAAATGTAGATTATAGTTTGAGGTTATTTACTTTTTTTTAATATTCTTTACAAAAAATTGTTATTTCCAAAGATTTTTAGAAAATCAAGATTTTTTGATTTCAGCTTATTTTTACTGTAGCATAAGCTATAAGCCCCTTATCTGACAAATAAGGAAGCTTATTAGTTTATGGTACTTATTTCTTGTTTATGGTGTGTTTTAGGAACAAAGAAGTCAAATTTCTCCTTTCATCTTAGCTTAGAGGGATTGTTGTAGTCCCATCAGCCCTCACAAGCTTTTCTCATAAGCTCAGAGAAGCGAAGAAAAGATAGCATTAGCTTTCTTTAAGTTTGGTCTAGATGTTGGTCAAACAAGGTAGCTTTGAACTCTTTTTCTCTCTTACTTAATTTTGTCATGTGGATGCTTATGTGCAATTTTCTTAGTTACTTCTTAACTTTTTGTTTTTCTTGCTTATTGTAGTTAATTTCTGCTTAGGTTAGTTGATTATGCCTTTTATTTATCTTGCTTTAGTGTAAAAATCAGTTTTACTTTTCAAACTTGAATGTGCCTACATTAAAAGGGTGTTTGGGATTAGAGTGATATCTAGGGTAATCTACTTTTAAGGTTTGGTTTTGTGTCTAGTCTCATTTGATAGAATTAGTTTAAGCTTATTTGATATTATCCTTAAATGGTGTAGTGTAAAAATCATGATTTGATGTTTTTATGCATTTTATATCTATATATTTGATAACCTTTGTTGTTTTTTCTTATGATGTTGATTAACGTGTTGCCTGAGATGTTGTGCCATGCCTGAACTTGTCTGATAGTTCTTAGGTGCTTAGAAGCCGTCTTAAGTTGATTTGAGCATATAACTTGAACAAGTTGGTGCCATTTTTCTGTTAAACAAACTAGCTAAGCTCACATCTTAGATTCTAGGTTTCAAGGTCTGGTTTTTGGTTTATAGCTAGACTAGTTACTTATCTTTTTCTGTTTAAAGTTGGTTTTTGAAGGTTTATTAACAGTATAACAATTATATAAAACCCTAAACAAGATCAAAGAACACATAAAGCGGAAGTTATTTAACAAGATGATAACTAACACAACTATAATTAATCGAATTAGGTTACATACCTTTACGCTAAAGCAGATCCACAAGATAAAGAATGAATCACCAATTTAGGGTTTATAACGATCACCACCAAGATATAGTCTAAAGTAAGACTATATTACGTTCTTGTACACACGTAATACAATGAGCTAACCTTGATTCTAGCACGTGTAAACCTAGCTTCTACGCTTGTGGAAGTTCTACCCAACAACCCTAGAGAGAGGCTAGGACTAGATTTAAGCTAAACCGAACACCAAGAAAAAACCACACGAAATCATTGTGGTTTCTTTGTTGCGATTGGCTCAAGAGAAAAGAGAGGAAGCGGTGAAAAATTATCAAGGCTAAGGGGTATTTATATAGGCTAACTATCTTGGAGCCCAAGTAATAAACAAATTACAAAAGAAAATCTTTCTCCCCCTCCCCCCTTGTGTAGCCGATGGTCGACACCCCCACATGGGGTGTTCCAGAACCTTCTTTTCATCTTCTTATTTATTCCACAACATTCTATTTATTCTGTAACGCTCGTAAATACTTATCTCTTAATTATTTAACGGTCGTTAAAGTTATAGCTCGATTTAATATAATAAATATCATAAATATATTTATTAAATAAATTAACTCTTTATGTATTGAGTGCAATCCCTTAATCTTGAGTTCAATCTTATCATACGAATATTAAATTAAGTCCATAAACTTTCAGCTCCCACTTGGACATATTTCAAATATCGTGATTACATTGACTAGCGTCTAGATACATTAGCAATGTCTCTAGTATACCTCGAGTAAGGTCTCCTGGATAAAACCTTTTAATGATTCATTATTATTATTATCCTTTTATTTCTAATACAACATTAATAAGGATATGGATCTCAGTCATTCCTTTCATTAACCATTCTGTTTCTCGTTAACAGATTAAACAAGATTACCAAAACAGATTTGGGTGTGGCCATACAAACATCTTACTAATCCCACGAGGGGCCCAGTTGTATTATACGCCAATACGAAATTGGAGGAAATAAATCCCATAGCTACCAGTTACGTTTAGCGTTGGATTATTATACAAAATTGCACTAGATTCATAACAGTTTTCTAGTATCTCAAGTCTGAGGATAACTATCTATGATTTACTTGATTACAAAGATCCACAAGGTAAAATCATATACTTGGGGTAAGTCCAATATTCGATTCATCGAATATCATCCAAAATTGATCAATATACTTTCAAGTATACTCTATCGCAATTTTTATTTGTCTTAATTTAATAACATTCCCATATTCTTAATCGATAATGGACATTTAGCATAACAATTTATTCATGGATTAAGAAAAACATGTAAAATAGGATACAAAATTAAATATTAAGAATAAACGAAACCCAATCTTCATTTTATCAAATAATTATGTCTTAACATCCTTTATCCAAATACTAATCACAGATTATTGCATGAGTTCGCTAGCTAGTTGCAGCCCAATAGCCTTGGCATGCTTAACTACCTTTGGTCTAGGCAAAGACTTAGTAAAAGGATCAACTACGTTATCATTTGTGTGAAATTTTATTAATTTTATTTCACAAGCTTCAACTTGTTCTCGGACGTAGTGATGTCTACGTTTAAAGTGTCTGCCGCCTTTCTTGACTGCAGAATCATTGGCGAATATAATTCCAGCATAATTGTCGCAATATATATCAATAGGTTCTTTAATTCAAGGCATCACTCCAAGATCTCCAATAAACTTCCTAATCCAAACAACTTCCATTCCTGCTTCTGAAGCAGCCATGTACTCAAATTGAGTAGCATGCATTGCAATCGTTGTCTGCTTCTTGCTCTTCTAGTCAACTGCTCCTCCATTGATAATAAACATGTAACCCGTCTGAGACTTCGTATCGTCTTTATCGCATTGCTAGGACGCATCACAGAAACCTGTAACATTTAGTTCTATGCCTGGTTTCCCTCCAAATACCAAAAACTTATCTTTCGTACTCCTCAAATACTTTAGAATATGTTTAACAGCAGTCCAGTGGAGCTTCCCTGGATTCTGTAGGTATCTACTGACCAAGTCTTGAGCAAACGTCACATTAGGCCTTGTGCATCTTACAACATACATAATAGATCCTACAGCCGAAGCGTAAGGCACCTTCTGCATGTATGCCTCCTCTTCAGGAGTTGATGCATCCATCTCATGACTGAAATTATGCTTAACTTCCATAGGTTGAAAACCTTTCTTAGAATTATGCATATTATACTTCTTCAATATCTTATCTATATAAGCATCTTGGCTTAGACCAATTAACCGTCTTTTCCTATCTCGATAGATCTTAATTCCCAGAATGGATGCAGCTTCTCCTAAATCCTTAATAGAAAAACATTTACCAAGATAATCCTTAACAACTTTAAGTCTTGGAATGTTACTTCCCATGATTAATATGTCATCAACATATAGGACTAGAAATACTACATCACTCCCACTAGCTTTGCGATATACACATGGCTCATCACAACTTTGAATAAATCCAAACTTTTTGATTTCTTCATCAAATCGTTTATTCCATTGACGTCATGCTTGCTTCAAACCATAAATAGATCTTTTAAGTTTACACACGTGTTTTGGATTCTTAGGATCAACATACCCTTCCGGTTGTTGCATATAGATGTCTTCATCTAAGCGACCGTTCAAGAAGGCAGTTTTAACATCGATTTGCCATATCTCATAGTCATAGTATGCTGCTATAGCTATGAGAATCCTAATAGCTCTTAACTCTACTACAGGAGAAAATGTCTCCTCGTAGTCTACGCCAAAAGTTTGAGTAAAACCTTTAGCTACTAAACGAGCTTTATAGGATTTTACTTTTTTGTCCATGTCGGTTTTCTTCTTGTATATCCACATATATCAATCATTTGGTGGTGGATCTACAAGAATCCAAACATCATTAACTTTCATGGATTTCATTTTCTCGTCCATAGCAACCATCCACTTATCCTTCTCAAGTTCAAGCATGGCGGATTTATAATTAGCAGGTTCACAAAGATCCCCTACTTCATCATCATCCTCTATATTAAGACATATATTGCTATTTGCGTTTTTAATCCTTTTGGATCTATGCAGAGGAACTAATTCTGGTGGAACCGCCAGTCTTTCTAGTTCTTCAGGAATTATTTCGCTAGTGTTTTCAGAAGGTAATGTATCTATATAACTCTCTTCAAGATCATAATTTCTCCCACTGAATTCTTGATTTACAAGATCACTTTCAAGTAAGTCTCCATACCTAGCAACAATTAATTTGTTCTCATGTGGATAATAAAAGTATTAACCCATAGTTTCCTTAGGGTATCCTACAAAGATACATTTCACAGATCGTTGTTGGAGTTTGTCACCCGAGTCACGTTCACCTACGCCTCGCAACCCCAGATCATTAAATAATATAAATATGGCTTCTTGCCATGCCATAGTTCATATGGTGTCTTATCAACCTTCTTTGTGGGAACGATATCTAAAATGCGAACAGCAGATTCTAAAGCATAATCCCAAAAGGATAATGGTAAAGTTGTAAGATTAAACATAGATCGCACCATATCTAATAATGTACGATTTCTCCTTTCTGATACACCATTTTGTTGTGGAGTATAGGGAGAAGTAAGATGCTGAACAATTCCATTCTCACTTAGATAATTTATAAACTCTTGACCAAAATATTCACTACCTCTATCAGACCGAAAAGCTTTAATTTTCTTTCCTAATTGCAATTCTACATCTGCTTTAAACACTTTGAATGTTTCAAATACCTCATATTTATGCTTAAGTAAATAAACATAACCATAATGGCTATAATCATCCGTAAATGTTAAGAAATAGCTAGCACCTTTCCTTGACACATGTCTAAGTGGTCCACACACATCAATATGTATTAAACCAAGTAGATTAGTAGCTCTTTCAATATTACTATCAAAAGGTTTCTTGGTCATCTTTCTAAAGATACGAGACTCACATTTATCAAATGATTCATCATTGATATTTTCCAAAATACCTTCACGTTGAAGCTTTTGTATACGAGTCTTTCCAATATGGGCAAGTTTACAATGCCAAAGATTAGAGTTCTTGTCAACCTTTCTCTTCTTACTCATTCTAAAAACAAAATTATTATTATACTTGGATTCATTTTCATGCATGTCTATTTCAAACACACCATTCACAAAAATTGCATTAAAATAGAAAATACCATCTTTCCAAACAGAAATTCCATTATTACCAATAGTGTGAACGAATCCATTATTCAAAAAGCAAGAAAAGAGAATAACACCCCTAACAATTGTAGGTGCATAATGACAATCATTTAAAATCAGTACTAAACCCGAAGGTAAAACTAAATTAAATGTTACTATAGCTTCAACCGCTCCTTGTGCGCCATTGCCCACTTGCATAAATTGTTCCCCATAGGATAGCTTCCTTTCTAGATTAAATTCATGCAACGTATTACAAATGTTAAAACCGCATCCCGTATCATATACTCAGGAATTTAATTTGTATGTCAAATTAAATAATTCAATCATATGTAAAGTACCTGAAGCTGCAGCGCTCTACTCATATTTCTTCTTTATTTCTCACAATTTTTCGAGGTAAAGAGGGCAATTCCTCTTCCAGTGACCACTTGCCTTGCAATGGCGATAAGTCTCATCCTTCTGAAGATTTATTCTTCTTGACAAAGTTTTGCTTAGGTTTCGAATAAGTCGCAACTTGCTTGCCCTTATCACCCTTGCCTTTCTTCTTGTTCGCTTGCGGTTTTGTCTTACTCACTCTACCCTTTTGTATGGTTAGTACACTAGGAGTAGAAGTAGATGGCTTGTCCTTTAACCCCTTTTCATAGTCAATGAGCATTGCATGCAAATCATTAACTGTCTTCCCCTGGCAATGCATATTATAGTTTCTAACAAAATCATTGAAGTCCTTGTTAAGGGACCTATTGATCAAGTTAATAGCCATATTATGATCATAGGGTTGACCTAGTGCAATGAAATGTTTCATATAACCCCTCATCTCCAGGTAATAGGCACTAACAGAATTTCTAGGAGTTTGCTTGCAGCTATGCAAAGCATCTACTAAGGCGTTGATCTCCACAACTTGCGGCTTCTTGAACATTGCCTTGAGCTCATCAAGCATCCACTTAGGTGAAAATAGCTCATACTTTTGTTGAAGTGGAGGAGCCATTTTACCTAACATTAAGCTAGCAACCTCCGAGTGCTTCTTAACATTAGCAGCGTGTTCAAGCCTTTACGCTTCAGAAGCTCCTTCAGCAAGATCCTCTGGATAAGGAGTGGTCAAGATATCAATAGTACCCTCTACTCTCAAGACAATTCTTAGTGAGCGATACCAATCATTGTAGTTTGGGCCAGTAAATTCAGGATGATCAAAAAACGCTTTGAACGCAGAACTTATAGTGTTATTGTCGGGTTGAGCCATTTCTACAGAAATAAGTTCAAATATTATTATTTTCAATAACAAAATACTTTCAAGAAAACAAAAATACCATGGTATATAAAATCATAGTATTTTCCTTGAATCCTAGAAAATATATTGAAATAGATCCATTACATCAGTTGATGTGCTAGTAATGAATGTACTCAACATTGCGATTTGTCGAACAATTCAATTGACAACCAATTTTCAATTTCTAGATATTTAAGGGATTTACATTGTCAAAAGAACATTTTGCATTGTAAACATGTTTCATCCCTTCTGAATGACTTACGTTTCCAGATCTCACTGAATAACTTAATTAAGTCGTCTAATCTGAATAACGTAAAACCATCATACGAATTCTCATTCTATTAAAGTTTTCTCTCCGTTACAACATTGTCCAAAAATCGCATTTGATGATGTAGTAATTTCAAGTGTTCTTCAATTAGATGGCATTCTACTTAAATTTCAAGGGTATAAATTTTATGTCAAAATCAATGTATGTAGAAGCATGCATACAACTCCATAGCATAAGTTTAATAAAACATTTAGTAAACTTTTCACGAGACTAAAATTTCTACATAAATTATGTTCAGGTATTGGTTAAACCAATCAAACAATTTACCCACAACTATTCACAACGTACTTATTCTATAACTCGGCTAAAGAAGAAAGCAATAACCTTATTCATTATGATTTGGATGTGAATTTGCGGTAAATCAACCTTAAGGTATAATGCAAGTAATAATCATAGGTAATGTCAATTTGACGCACAGGCGAGCCGGGAATTTGGTCAGCGACTAATAGCATAACACCTCCTTCCTTAACCGGGTACATGACCAGCGGTGCGTTATACCCGCTTTATAGTTTGTCAAAAGCAGTAGGCCGTTAGATTATTATTGCAATTCATCAATCAACGTAATTCTATGTAATTTTGATCTCAAAACAAATCTTAATTTTAATATGATTTAGTCCATATTATTTCTTTTCTAAAAAAATCCTTATTTACAACAATTCAAACAATTTTAATATAAACAAGTAAAAAAACTAAATCATAAACACATAATAACAATTTATATGTGCAATAAAGAAATCAAATAGCCACATGCATATGATTTATTCAATAGTCATTAAAATCTAGGTTTTTATATTCATATAAAAGTCTTCCCTAATTCAAGATTTATTGAATCAAATAAACAAGTAGCACATAAAATCATATAAACATATAATTTTACGATCCATGAAATCATGGATCCACCCACAAATCTTAACAATTAAATATCTACGGATTGTAACCATACATGACATAACAATTAATTCATACAAAACATCTAACGATTATAACAGCATGTAATTTAGGGTTTCAAAAAATTTTTATATTTAAAATCGGCAAACCCTAATTTATAAAAAACAAAACCATAAATTTTTCAAAGCCTAAAGTACATGAAGTTTTAACTCAAATCATTATTAGTTAAAAAAATTTTAGATCTCTATAATTCTAACATGTTAAAACGGCTCTCGATGCCAGTGAAAGTTTATTAACATCATAACAATTATATAAAAACCTAAACGAGATCAAAGCACACATAAAGCGTAAGCGATTTAACATGATCATAATTAATACAATTATAATTAATCGAATTAGGGTTACATACCTTTACGCTAAAGCAAATCCACAAGATAAAGAACGAATCACCAATTCGGGTTTACAACGATCACCACCAAGATATAATCTAAAGTAAGACTATATTACGTTCTTGTACACACGTAATACAACGAGCTAACCGTGATTCTAGCACGTTTAAACCGAGCTTCTACGCTTGTGGAAAATCTACCCAACAACCCTAGAGAGAGGCTAGGACTAGATTTATGCTAAAACAAACACCAGGAAAAAACCACACGTGACCCTTGTGGTTTCTTTGTTGTGATCGGCTCAAGAAAAAAGAGAGGAAAGGGTGAAAAATTATGAAGGCTAAGGGGTGTTTATATAGGTCTAACAATCTTGGAGTCCAAGTCATAAACAAATTAGGAATGAAAATCTTTCTCCCCCCCCCCCCCCCCCTTGTGTAGCCGACGGTCGAAACCCCACATGGGGTGTTTTGGAACCATCTTTTCCTCTTCTTATTTATTCCACAACATTCTATTTATTTATAATGCTCGTTAATTTATTTTCCTCTTCTTATTTATTCCACAACATTCTATTTATTTATAACGCTCGTTAATACTTTACCCTTAATTATTTAACGTCTGTAAAAGTTATAGCTCGATTTAATTTAATAAATATAATAAATATATTTATTAAAAAATTAACTCTTTACGTATTGAGTGCCCGTATTTTCGATTTCGATCCTATCACACGACTATTAAATATAAGTCCATAAACTTTCAGCTTTGAGTTTAGAGTCTTTTGACAACTTAAGTATTAAGCCTGAAGTAGACTGTTAACCTAAAACAAGTTTGATTTTTTTCTTTGCACTCTAGTATTAGTCCAAATTAGTTGCTTTTCACTTTTCCTTGTTCTTTGATGGTTTGATGTTTGTGTGTGGTTTATTTGTATGGTATTTGTGGTTATACTGAACTGACCCCAATTATAAGCCCAATTGGCCTATACTTGGCTTATCTGTCCAAAACAATACCAAAAAGCAAACTGTCCAAATTGAGTATCCAAGGTTTTGAACCCTAGGCTTCTCAATCACAACACACTTTTCACATTTCAAACTGATTTCAATCATATTTGAGTTCTTATATTTTTCTTTTCCTTTGAATTTTTGGTCAACTCTGGTCAAATAAGCCCAGGTTGGCTTATTATTTCTAAATCTTTTTGAGGATTTCTTTTAAGAATCTTAATTGTAAGATTAGTTAGGTAGGTTGGTTACAAAACTCAATAAAAACTATAGTGTCTGTGTATGTTTTTTTTTCTATTTTGCTAGTTTTTAATGCAACTCGTCGTTAAAATAATTTTAAAATAACATAACATCATGCAAGAAGTATCAGAAGTACAATATGTGGTCATAAGCATAACACATACAGAAACACAAAAATTATTAAATTAGCTAATTAAAGATAATAGTAGTACTCCTATATGAAACGACTCAAAGATGTATAACTTATACTGAATTTCCTGTTTAGATGCATAACTCAAATGTAGTATGAGCATGAGTGCATGAGCGACACAATCATTTGTTTGTCTAGGCTTGTAATACAGATGTTACATTATCTATATTATAATAAACTTGAACCAGTACTATAGTACTATGCTGAATTCATAAAATTAACACCTCAATAATCTGTATACAAGAAATTAATACAATATCACATATAGACAATTAATTAACAAAACATAAAGAAAGCGTACCTTTATGCAATTGATTAAAACACCTTTATCGAGTAACCAATTAACCAAAAACCTACTTAAGCTCAAACAATAATCTCTCTAAGCATACGCACACAATATGTTTATAAAACCAGTAAGTATGCTAGTACGTTTGTGTTAAACCACAAATAAACCAAACAATTGAATCAATCAAAACGAGAGACCCTTGTCTCTTTTCTTCTTTGTGCAACCACACGAACAAACCAAATCCTAATTCGGGTGTTTAGGTCGATCAACTAAAGGAGGAGAAAGGAGGACAGTTTTAGGTTTAGACTTATTATTAATGACTTAACCAATACCTCTTTGTATAGTCATAGTTTACTTGCCAAACAAGAAGACAAATCCAAACATCTTTGGGCTTTAGTTCGGCCGACTATACCAAACAAAGGGAGAAATCCATTTGTTTTATTTTTTCAACTTTCGTTTTACATATTTATTAGTTGAGTTGAGTTGTTTTATACCCTTCTTTTTACTTGCAACCAAGGGGACCAATCATAGTCATTTATTAGCTAAGATTAAATCGCATGAAAAAAACACGGAATGACCATTTTTGCCTAAATGTCAAAATATTGTAAGAAGTCGGCGGAGGGACTAAAAGTTTAAATTTGACTAAAAATATTTATGAATGGTGATATTTCACTAATAATAAAAATAATGAAATATTACTAGTGTTAACATAATGAAATATCACCAGTGATATTTAATAAAAATAGTTAGAATATAATATTACCAGTGATATTCATTATTTTTATCAGTAGTGATATTTTATTATTTTTTACTTAGTGAAATATAACGATTGATAAAAATCAGTTTGTACAATTTACAACTTTAACCACTCAAGGGTGGCTTAGTGGCAAAAAGATTTGTGGCTCACTTCAAAGTGTGTGAGGTCTCAAATTCAATTCCCATTAGGTGCAAACAACCTTGAAGTGGCCACACGAACCTCCTGAAAAGGGAGGGCTTTACCTGGTTTGAGTCTGTGTTGCGGTGGGCTCAAGCCCCGTGGATTAGTCGGCCGATGAGTCGGAAATCACGGTTACCAAAAAAAAAAAAAAACTTTATTCTCTCCGCCCGATTTTTCAAAAATTTTGGAATTTTTTGAAAAAATAATCTCCGCGTTTTTTCTAAATTTTAGGTTAATCTTCACTTTTAAATACAAGCAAAATAGATTGTGAGAATTTGTCGCTTTATTTGCGAGAAAAAATAAAGTTGCAACTAAACTTTTGTCTATTAATTTAAATGAATTTACGTGCACGTTTCCTAAAACTCAAAGACAACTTCCAAACATATATTTGTATGTGTACATAATCCTACATGCTAATCTTTTCTTTGACATGTGCTAGCCAATTTCCTACTCCTGATAAAGCTAATAGTGTCACTATAATTTTTATGTACTACGTATTAGGTTATTTAATAGGTGACACTCTGTACATAAATATGTTTGTGCCATTTGACTTTATGGTTATCAAAGAAAGGGTCGGAAATGGGTTTAACCCGTGAGGTCACGTATATCCGAGTAAAAAAAGCTCACCCTCCACGGTAACTAAATAGGGAAGACCTTCAAGTAATAAAACATCATAAAATGTTAAAAATTCCAATAGTAAACTAAAATGCTATCTTAAAGTCAACTAAAAATAGCAACTGTCTTATTCATACATGAAATTTAAAAAACTTCACATAATAGCTTGCAATTTTAATCAACTTCTTATCAAACAACCTCTGACCAAACCAAATTCGCTTTCATTTAAAAAACCAAATTCGCTTTCATTTAAAAAAACCAAATGGTAATCAGAGAAATATAGCTGACATAAAAAATGGTAAGTATGAAGATTATGGTCGAATTTGCACTGTAGCCTAATTAACATAAAATGTAGCCAATAACATTTTTTGATCTTACATTGGAACATCTAAAATTTTATGCTTAAGATTTCTCCTTTGTCGAAACACACATGTTGCTCACTCTCAGGAAACACAAACAGTTTGCTGTTATGAGGTGTCGCAACTTCATAGCATATGGTTTAACCCGTACAGAATCAAGATAATTCAAACCTGAAATTACGAAGGGTGTGTTTGGTATTCAGCTTGGAGTGTAAGTCTTGAAGTGGCGTTGGTGCCCAGCAAGAGATGCTGCAGGTTATGATCGAAGTGACGTCAGTCCGTGGCGCCAGAGATGGAAGACCAGGCGCATGTGAAAGATGAAGTTCTGGATTACAACAAGCTACTTTATAGATTTCTTTGTATTTAGTTAATAAGCTTTTAAGCTATTCAATTTTACTAGCTGATATCAAATGTTATGACTAGTGAGTTCTCCAAGTTAAGTAATTTAAATGACGGTTGTAAAGAAAAGCATTAAACCTGAAGAATAGACATATCCATTTAGAATCCTTTAAGATCAGATCGGGTACAAGAAAATAGTTACAGACTGCACGGCACAGTGCTTATTCCAATCGTGACTCTAACATAGAACGCGACTCAATATGTTACACATATCACACAACATTAAGGAAATGATAAGGAAAATATTAAATCACACATTTTCGATCTGAACATTGGTTTTAGCCAGGCTTGTTAATTACTTGGGAGCAATAACTAATCCCAAGCTGTCTAGGTAATCTCCAGAGTTTCCGAAGAATCCCTTAATCTCACCTCTATTCACGGGCAATGAGAATGTAGTTCCAGTTTGTCCCCCGAATGGACCCTTTACATTCCTCCCAACTTTAAAAGACAAAGATGTTATGATGTTATTAAGATCTTGATATGATCCATAGGTTCCGCTAATCTCAGATAAGTGTTGCCCGTTAGGAATTTCCACCTGATTATTACAAAAATAAGTAGACAAAATTTATGTAATATAGATACAAATAAATAGATAGATGTTATAAGGCCGGTGCACGTACAATATGAGTTGTACCATCAGTCAAATTGAGATCGCCTCCATATATATCAGAGTTGACAAGTCTGTTTTGTTGATTGAAACAAACGAACTGTATTTGATATATGCAGCGTCCGTTAGTAACGACCTGGATTTGTTGAAGTCTAGCACCATTAGGAACTAGGAACGTCCACGGTCCAGTTCCACCGCTGCCACCCCATGATCCAACTCTCACGGTAGCCTGTGGCATATTACATATTCGATCGGATTAAAGATATACTAGTTTAACAAAGCTAAAAAATAAGCATAAGATAAGGAAAGGAAAGAGGTATACCATTATATTCTAAATCTTAATTAGTAGATGTATATATGTTTTAAAAGTAAACGTTGATGTGGTACATTTTACTTCAAACAATCCATGCATATATATATAGGCATCAACCAGGGGCTTCCAAGTAAATTCGATTTCTTAAACAATCCATGCATATAATACTAAAAACTTAGCATCTATCTTATTCCTAGCTGAAATTTAAAGATGTTTACATAACAAATAGCTTGAAATTTTAATTAATTTCCTAACAAACAACTTCTGACCAAACCAAATTCGCTTTCATATAAGTTCAAACAAAGGTGGCATGAGGGTTTGAAGGGAACTGTAAGACTTCAGTAGCTAAGGGTTTCAAAGAAAATTCATACAAATTTTATTTTAGTAAATTCGCTTTCTTAAATGTCAAATAAACCTAACAACTATCTTATTCCTACAAAGAACTTTACATAATAGCTTGCTATTTTAATCAGTTTCCTAACAAACATGTTCTGACCAAACCAAATTTGCAATGACTTCACCTACTCGATCTTTTTTGCTATCAGACAATACCTATGGAGATACTTAGAGAGTTTGAACATAACTGTAAGACTTCAGTAGCTAAGCTGCAGCAAGTTTCTAACGTCATTCTATTAATGAATGAAGAAAATGTGTAATGGAATTGTTTATATAGTTAAAGCATATATAATATTTGATTGGTTTTCTCCTTTCTATTATGTGTTAGACTTAAAATCAGACATAACACATTAGATATCGTGACGCAAAACGGCAGCAAATGGACGTGGAGGGGAAGTGGCGCCACAACTATGGCACTACCATACCGGATAATTACATACATAACACATTACATTCAATTGAAAGTAAACTGGTACAAATTTTACGTGTTTTAAAATTATCAATCTTGTATATAGGATGATTCTCGGACGACGTCATTTTCTTTTAATAATGAATGAAGAAAATGTCTATTGAAATTTTTTATATAGTCAAGTATATATATTATTCAATTGGTTTTTTTCTTTTGTTTATATGCGTCAGACCTAAAACCATTTATTTGTCTATTTTTTATATCATTGTGGAATTGTGGACAATTTCATCATGTTCATAAAGAAAATTTAGTTTTAACAATACTCATACACTACAAAATTAAATCAAGTTTAGAATGAGTGATCTTAAATTAAATTTAATTTTCTTATAATTCTATATAAATTTATTAACCAAAGGCTTCAAAGTAAACTCGCTTTCTAAAATGTCAACTAAAAGACTTCGACTTTAATCGGACGACCTGTGGTTACAGCTGCGAGCGTCTCATTTCTGTATTTGATTTGACTAGTGGTATACCTTCTAACTCCGCCGCAGCCCAAATTATACCCATTTTAGTAAACCTCTTTTTCTCATACGATCTTGAGCCTCTAGAAACAAGTTTGCATGTTCTTCAATACTTATCACGTCTCCATTCCTCAAAGTCACATGACCGGGACATGTGAAGTGAGTATTGTTGATTAACGTACCCAATCTTAAGATAATTTATATAACATTTTCATTTTTAGGAATTTTTTGATTTTATTGCTGGAGAACTTGTCGAATTTGTGTGAAGATATGGAAATTCGACTTGGCACAACGGCAACTCGAGTTTACCTTTTCGAATTTGTCTCAATAAGTTCCTTAACTCCTTAAGGGTGCTTTAGACAATTTATTATAGACAAACAAATGTTTTATGCTAACCAACTTGATAAGGACATGGTGGTTGAGTTGATGAAGGAAATGGAAAAGGCTTGCATTGACATGCGTTTTCGTACCCTAGTAATTTGTATTGCTTATTAGTTCTATACATCCCTATCGATTTTGTAATATCTTGGTAAATTTGTAGGTAAAAAATACAGTTGGAACTTTAGCCGGATTAGAATATTGTAACTTGGATGTAATTGCAACATATATTGAGCGTGTGGATGCAATCCCGAAATACTAATATTTATAATAATTTTATAATAATTTTAACATTGTTAGCGACTCACATATATGAAACACTAATATTTATAATAATTTTAACATTGTTCGCCAATGGTGTTTTTGACCAATTATATGTTGTTAGTTTAGCCACATTTTTTTAATTTATGTTCTAAGCATTTTATGCGCAACGATTACATATAAGTTAAGGTTATAAATATGGAATATGGCAACTTCCAATCACCTCGTCTTCCTTTGACGGAGTATAATGAAACTCTTGACGCTAGCAGCAAAGTCCTCGAAAAATAGGTTATTCTATATTCGTTATATTGCTCTTTCTCAAAATTCGTGTACAGAATAGTCTCTTAATATTAATAATATTTCTAATTTTCTCAAACCAGCTATTTGAGAAGATGATTTCCGGAATGTATATGTGTGAAATCATAAGACTTGTGTTATTAGAGATGGCTCGAGCACCTTTTTTGGTGAAATTGTACCACCCAAACGTGAAGAATCATCTGTATTAATGTACACAAATAAATACGGTCAATATGATTGTACATATGCTCTATATAATGGTTACATTCATATAAACTATTTTATCTAATATGGTTGGAGAACTCCTGATATATCTGTAATGCATCATGACACTGATGATGACCTCAATGAGGTTGCAACCATTTTGAAAGACAAACTCGATGTATTTTTTATGAGACTCTAATTGTACATCATTTCATACACCAAAACGGACTTAAAACACGGAAAATATCATCAAATGCATGTCAAATACCCTTGTTTTCTCTATTTGTGTGTTCGTAGACACGGATATTGGAAATTCACTTTTAAAACACGAAACAAGCCAAAACGAACACGATAAACGAATTCGTACTAAAGAACCGAAGCCGGATGTAAAATTACCAAAATACCCTTGAAGAATTACAAGAATAGTCCATCAAGTTTCACAAATTACACTTTATACCCCTCTAATATCATAAATCACCAAAGGGTCCCTAATGTTTGAAATTTGTACAAGAAAGACCCGTCAAGTTTGAAGAATATTACTCATGCTCCTTATCCATATTTGAACAAATAGAAAGACCTTTATTGCCATTTTCCAAACTTCACAACAAAGGAAAATGAGCTGAATGAGTTTTTATCAAGTCTAGGGGCCGTCTAGTCATTTTTCAAAGATGCCATGAGCGGCTGGAACTGCCAAAACCACCAAACGACACAAAACAAGTTTATCAAAAACATGAGGGGGCTTAGAGTTAATTATTAAAGATATTTTACAAAGGGTTAGATGGGATTCGATTGCAAATACCACAAGGACCACAGTTGCTATTTTGCGAAGTTTAAATCTTAACTCACGCTAAACAACAACTCATTTCCCAAAATAGATCTAGCTATCTTAATCATATCATAAACCCGACCCACTTTTACCAGATTCAATAAAATCATCCACTCAATTATACCCTAGTTAACCGTAGGGTTTTAGAATAATACCCTACGCCAAACATATTACTTCACCCAGAATCATCCAGCTAAGCCTCATGGTCCCTACCCCATCCTCCTTTTTGACCCGTTGTGAAGAACAAGATAAAGAAGACCATATATTGAACGTCCAAGATAAAAAGACGTGATGAGCACAACATATACACGACTTAGATCATTTTCTATGCTGCCACATCACATGGGAGCTCAGACGTCACATGATCATACCAAGACCAAGAATTCAAACTATGCGATCAAATTAGCATATTCCAAAGAATCTTCAAGGGATTTTTTGGTATTTTATGCACGAATTAGGGTTTACTTGTAGTCTCTTTCACCTTGCGTATATAGACGTAGTAGCAGCACCTTAAGCTTGTTCCAATCTTTGAAAAATCACTTTTCTTGTAACTTTAGTGAAATTTCATGTTTACAAATTTTGTGTTCCGTTTTATTTTAAGCTTGTCTTTTCAATTTCTGGCAAATTTATTTCTGCATTTTACTTTTCATGTTTAAATTTGAAAAACGATTTTGAGATCCTTCAAGTTATAGGCTGATCATATGAGTTTGACTTGACAGATCAAGCTCAAGTGTGGATTGTAGCTTGAGGTTATTCACTTGTTTTTTAATATTCTTTGCAAAAATTTGTTCTTTCCAAATATTTCTAGAAAATGAAGATTTTGGATTTCAGCTTATTTTTATTATAGCATAAGCTATAAGCCCCTTATCTGAAAAATAAGGAAGATTATTAGCTTATGGTACTTATTTCTTGTTTGTGGTGTGTTTTAGGAACAAAGAAGTCAAATTTCTCCTTTCATCTTAGCTTAGTGGGATTGTTGTAGTCTCATCATCCCTCACAAGCTTTTCTCATAAGCTCAGAGAAGCGAAGAAAAGATAGCATCAGCTTGCTTTAAGTTTGGTCTAGATGTAGGTCAAACAAGGTAGCTTTGAATTCTTTTTCTCTCTTACTTAATTTTTTCATGTGGATGCATATGTGCAATTTGATTAGTTACTTCTTAACTTGTTGTTTTTCCTGCTTATTGTAGTTAATTTATGCTTAGGTTAGTTGATTATGCCTTTTATTTATCTTGCTTTAGTGTAAAAATCATTTTTACTTTGCAAACTTAAATGTGCCTACATTAAAAGGGTGTTTGGGACTAGAGTGATAGCTAGGGTCATCTACTTTTGAGGTTTAGATTTGTGTCTAGTCTCTTTTAATAGAATTAGTTTAAGCTTATTTGATGTTATACTTCAATGGTGTAGTGTAATAATCGTGATTTGATGTTTTTATGCATTTTATGTCTATATATTTAATAACCTTTGTTGTTTTGTCTAATGATGTTGATTAATGTGTTGCCTGAGATGTTGTGCCATGCCTGAACTTCTTTGATAGTTCTTAGGTGCTTAGAAGCCTTCTTAAGTTGATTTGAGCATATAATTTAAACAAATTGGTGCCATTTTTCTTTTAAACAAACTAGCTAAACCCACATCTTAGATTCTAGGTTTCAACATTTGGTTTTTGGTTTGTAGCTAGACTAGGTACTTATCTTTTTCTGTTTAAAGTTTGTTTTGAGGTTAGACTCTTTTGACAACTTAATTATTAAGCCTGAAGTAGATTGTCAACCTAAAACAAGTTTGTTTTGTTTCTTTGCATTGTAGTATTAGTCCAAATTAGTTGCTTTTCACTTTTCCTTGTTTTGTGATGTTTGATGTTTATGTGTAGTTTATTTGGATGGTATTTGTGGTTATACTGAATTGAACCAATTATAAGCCCAACTGGCCTATACTTGGCTTATCTGTTAAAAAAAATACCAAAAAGCAAACTGTCTAAATTGATTATCCAAGGTTTTGAACTCTAGGCTTCTCAATCACAGCACACTTTTCACATTTCAAACTGATCCCAATCATATTTCAGTTCTTATATTTTTCTTTTGCTTTGAATTGTTGGTCAACTCTGGTCAAATAAGCCCAATTTTAGCTTATTATTTCTCAATCTTTTTGAGGATTTCTTTTAAGAATCTTAATTGTAAGATTAGTTGAGTAGGGTGGTTACAAAACTCAATAAAAACTATAGTCTCTATGCAAGTTTTTTTTTCTATTTTGCTAGTTTTTAATGCAACGCGCCGTTCAAAAACAATTGTTAAATAACATAGCATCATGCAAGAAGTATCAGAAGTACAATATGTGGTCACAAACATAACACATACACAAACACAAAAATTAGTAAATTAGCTAATTAAAGATAATAGTAGTACTCCTATTTGAAATGACTCAAAGATGTATAACTTATACTGAATTTCCTGTTTAGATGCATAACTCAAATGTAGTATGAGCATGAGTGCATGATCGACACAATCATTTGTTTGTCAAGGCTTGTAATGCAGATGTTACATTATCTATATTATAATAAACTTAAACCAGTACTATAGTACTATGTTGAATTCATAAAACCTTAATCATATTAACACTTTAATAATTACGAGTATACAAGAAATTAATACAAGATCACATATAGACAATTATTTAACAAAACATAAAGAAAACGTACCTTTATGCAATTGATTAAAACACCTTTATCCAATAATCAATTAACCAAAAACCTACTAAAGCTCAAACAATAATCTCTCTAAGTATACGCACACAATATTTTATAAAACCAGTAAGTATGATAGTACGTTTGTGTTAAACCACAAATAAGCCAAACACATGAATCAATCAAAATGAGAGACCCTTGTCTCTTTTCTCCTTTGTGGAACCACACGAACAAACCAAATCCTAATTGGGATGTTTAGGTCGATCAACTAAAGGAAGAAAGAGGAGGAGAGTTTTAGGTTTAGACTTATTATTATTGACTTAACCGAGACCTTTTTGTATAGTCATAGTTTACTTGCCAAACCAGAAGACAAATCCAACCATCTTTGGGATTTGGTTCGGCCGACTATACCAAACAAAGGGAGAAATCCATTTGTTTAATTTTTTCAACTTCCTTTTATATATTTATTTGTTGAGTTAAGTTGTTTTAGACCCTTCTTTTTACTTTCAACCAAGGGGACTAATCATAGTCATTTATTAGCTAAGATTAAATCACATGAAAAGAAACACGGAAAGGCCATTTTTGCCTAAATGTCAAAAATTGTAAAAAATCGGCTGATGGACTAAAAGTGTAAATTTGACGAAAAATATCTAGGAATGGTGATATTTCACTAGTAAAAAAAACAATGAAATATTACTAGTGATAACATAATGAAATATCACCAGTGATATTTAATAAAAATAGTAAGAATATAATATCACGAGTGATATTCATTATTTTTATCAGTAGTGATATTTTTTTTTTTACTTAGTGAATTATAACGACTGATAAAAATCAGTTCGTACAATTTACAACTTTATTTCCTCCGCCCGATTTTTGAAATTTTTGGACTTTTTGGAAAAAAGAGTCTCCGCGTTTTTATTAAATTTTAGGTTAATTTTCACTTTTAGATAAAAGACAAACAGATTGTGAGGATTTGTCGCACTATTTGCGAGAAAAAATAAAGTTGCAACTAAACTTTTGTCTATTAATTTAAACTAGGCGAGTACCCGCGCATAGCGGCGGGAATGCATTACGGCACATAATAAATGATATGTGTTATTATGGTGAGTGTTTTGGGTCAAAATATTTTTTTGGGTTGATAAGATTTATCTTGAAACTATACCAGCCCATGAATAAGCGTTGGTGGTGAAAGAAGGAAATATCACATTGCTGTGTCAGCTACCCTTTGATTAAACAAAGAAATTCAGAAAGAAAATTATATCTTTCAAGCCCGGTACCACTTTTATATGTTCAAACTGGCCACTTATGATTTATATTCGGACGACTTTTATTGGCTAACCGAACATGTAACGTTTCTTGTTTTCGTTTAAATCCGGTAATCCGGTCTAATTTTCAAAACTATGTGTATCATCAACGCGTTAGTATATAAATCGCATCAATCTTTGTATTCTATAAATTTATTCAATTTATGTGTTTGTCTATTTCCTATAAAATAGACTTTTACCACTACTCGATTTATATATTTGTGTAATTTCTATTCAATTTATGTTTTGAATTATCGGGTCACGGGATCGATCATCGGGTCTTGGGTTCGACAAATGAGTTAAACTGGTCGAGTCACTGATTCACTGATTTTGCCATTAGGTTAAATCGGTTGATTCACTTGGTAACGGGATAGTACCCTTACGATCGTACGTACAAGATTAGAACTTTCCTTTTATAGCATGTTACATTTCACGAACAAGAATTTCAAGTATTACGTACGTGTTATAACACGATAAGTATTTATTACGTATTAAGACACGATAATTATTTCAATAATAATTATAATCACGAACATACGAACATGAAATCATGAACGTAATTAATCACGAGCTTAGTATTACGTATGTATGTATATTTATTACGATCACGAATAAATATAATAAGACACGAACGATAACTACTGAAATCACGTAAAACACGAACACGCAAACACACTTATTATTTAGACACAGAAAATGTTCGGGTTACCCTTTGTGGGCCCCCTACCCGCGAGCACACAAGACAAAAAGGGCCAAGCCTATTATTTTTACTAAACAAGAAAAAGGAGAAACATGTCTCATAATCACAAAATTTAGAAAAATACAAAAACCCTAATTCTTCTTTTCCTTGTTCTTTTAGCCGCCGGGTTCATAACACACCAAGGGGTGTTTCGGTTTGATTTTGGTGTTTGATTAATTGCAAGGATCGTTAGTGTGTTCATCCTCTTGATTTCACGTGATCGGTATAAACCCTAACTCTTTTATTTTATGTTTTGATTTATTTAATCACATAAAATCATGAATGTTTTTAATAAACCAATTAAAAACAAGATTTAAACATGTTATTATCATGGGGGTATAATCAATTTAGGGTTAAGGGGTGTTTGTTTGTTGTGGCCGACGCCTAACCGAGCAACAAGGGGGTCTCGGCTTGGCTTAACTCGCACCACCGAGACCATGTGGTCTCGGTTTGGTGGTGATGGTGTCACGACAGCAGCAAGGCAGGGGAAACCTCGACCTAGGTGGGGGTATGGTGGTGATTTTAGGTCCGGTTCATGGGTTTTAATCACGGGTTCGGTTCACACATGTTTAGATTTGAAACATGGTCCTGTTCATGAGTTATTTTTCAAGGTTTATTATTTTTACAAGTTATATTATTTTTACAAGACTTAAAATTAAATTAATTAAAGCATGAACATGATTAATTTAATTTACATGTCTTAGGTTATTAATTTTATTATTAACACATGAATTTTAACCTAAGTATTTTATCTTTTAATTAGACTATATAATTAATTAATTATTAAAACCATGACTTATAATTAATTAATTTACATGACTTAGGTTATATTATTTATAGATAATAATACATGTTTTAACGTAAGTATTTATTTTACTTTTATTTAATTAAATCATGTTATATTAAATTAAATACTTTAACCTATAGTTTATTTAATTCACATGAAATAATTAATAAACTATACTATATAATCACATGACTTAGAATATTAATTAGAAAACACATAAGCTTATATAATTAGCTTAATTATCCAGCTTATATCTAATTATAGAAACTTTCTATATTTAGAAACTTATTTATTTAAGGCAGTTAATCTATTTATGGAAACTTTATATTTTTAGAAACTTATCTATTTTAAGCAGTAAATCTATTTTTGGTAACTTTCTATTTTTGGAAACTTTCTATTTTTGGAAACTTTCTATTTTAGGAAACCTGCTATTTTTTAGAAAGTTACTTATTATTACACAACAAGTATAATAATACATGAAATACTAGTAATACTTAATCAGAATAGACATAATATATGATAAACACAGTATAAAGCTTAAATCAGTAAAACATGACATGAACATATAAAACAAGCTAAGACATGATATAAAAATTGTTACGTACTCTGTAATCAGATACTTATACACGTATGTATTTATGTAGCATTAGTGATAACGAAGTAGGAATCTCTTCCGTTCGTCTTCTTCATTCACTGGACATAAGGTACGGATTCTCCGTCCTTTCAGTATGGACATTCTTTCTTTATTAGGATTTCCCCGTCTGCAGCCAACAGTTTTCCCTAGTATATGTTTTATATGTTTATGAATTGCTTATGTTTAATTAGAATACCTAAAGCCATATACATGCATGACCAGTTTCACCTAGTTATGGAGGTATCATAACCATAACACTAGAGGCACTAGTGTTATGACTTCACCGCGGTGGAGTGATAGATCGTGGCATCCCTTTCAGCTTTTGGCCTTTTATTATATTATCAGGTGAGGCGTATGGGTGCATCCTAGTTTACATGTTTTCAGCAGATTATTCAGTGTGGATGTGGTGTGTGTCTTGCATCCTTCACAAGGAGCTGATCCCTCCTACCCAGAACCAGTATATTAAATTAGAGGCAGCCCCTCTAATTTGCATGACGAGGTCACCCCTCCAAGTATTCATGCACGTTGATAATTCATGACCTATATTGGCTAATGGTAAACATGTTAAAACAGTTTTTACAAGATAAACGTAAGGCTTTTCAAACTATAAACTAGTTTTATGAACATGTTCCAGGTTTTCCAGGACTTATACATTTCCGCTGCTATTAGTCTTATTTATTTTTCAGCCATTCATACTATGTCGTATATCCGTGCACTGAGCGTTATGCTCAGCCGTTACTTTTCTTTCCATGTCCCAAAACGGTAGGTACCTAAAGTTAGACTGGAGCATTTGGAGGACACGCATAAGATGGGAGCTACCTTAGACTTCTTCTCCTCATGCCTTCATATATTTATGCTTGTTTAGTCTTCCTTTTGTTTATTTACTTTATTTATGTTTTGGGCTTATGTTTGGGAATCGATGTTTGATTTCGGTTTTCCCTATGGTCATGTATGTTTTAGTACATATTACCTTGCATGCTTTGATGACACGCCATAATCACGCGTGACATTCCTTTTATCAAAATGGGATGTCACAATTATGGTATCAGAGCCAAGGCTTCGACCTGTAGGCTCTAAAACTTGACCCGTGACTAGTGGGTAGTCACCAAGAGCTTCCTAAACCAATGCTTGTTATTCCACGAATTGATGTTTTCAGCACATTGTTGTTTTAACCATGATGTTTTCAGCACCTTGATGTTTTAACCTCGATGTTTTCATCGATATTGTTTTACTAATATAGATGGAAAACCGTCATTCATGTTTAGTTATGTGTCATTGTTTCAGGCATGACGTTCCTCGTGAACTGTGACTATGTGGACTGAACCCCAGTAGTTCATAATTGGTCACATAAAATTTTTCTTGATAAGTTTTGACAAATGATTTTCACTTATTTATGTTTCATGTATCATTGTAGCAGGAATTATGACTAAGTAATGGTTGGTACAGGACTGGCCCTATTTAGTCGCATGTCCTTTTATCGAAACGTTTAACTTTGGGACCGACCGATAGGCATCCCCTCGCCATGTATTTTGTTTTGGGACCGACCCATAGGCTTTCTCTCGCACATATAAAGGTTTTTATAAACTACATCATGCATTCATGCACTATTTTTCATGCATAAAAAATTTCTCATGATTTATTGGTATAAAGTTTTTTTCATGTCCCCTCATAAGTTACTATGTTTTTATGTCAAAGTATGTTTTTTTATACTGTCATGGTTAACTTCAGTTTCATGCTGATTATGTTATATACTCCTTCATGTTAAGTTGTTTCATGTTTATTCATGATGATTCCATCTTCATGTTGATTACGTCTTATGCCACTTTTGTTATTTATGCTTTCATGCAAGATATTGTTGGATTTTATTGAATCCTGCTTTCATGATAGTCATGGTTGGTTTTCATTGATCATGCTTTCAGGCAAATTGTGACAACCCTGGTTTTGAGGTTCGTCACTTAGTTTTATTTTGTGCTAGTTACGTGTCTTTACGTGTTTATGTGCTTATTGGTGTGTATAGATTGTGGTTTGGATATCGTTTCCGGTACGGGGTACCTTGTGAATGAAACGATGTGTGATGATTTCATGTTCATGAGTTCACATGGTAGTGACTATGAAGTGAGATGGTGTTATTTGGTGGTTCTAAGTATACGTATATGTATTATAGAAAATCGAATTTTTACGATTTATGGTTTAGCATTTAGAGGTCGCGGATGAGGTAATTAGTCATATGAATATTTTTCGGGATAGTATTAAGTCATTTAGGACTTAGTTATAAAGTTTATTTCAAAATTTGAGATTTTTTTTAAAAGTGTATATTTTACGTCTTTTACGGTAAAACGCGTAAATTTGACTAGTTTTACGGTTTTGTGGTTTTGGAAGCTTTAGGAGCTGAAATAAATTAAGTAAAATTAAAGTAATATTAATAACATAATATTAAATAATAAAAATAAAAAAAACGAATTTAAGGGTGTTTGGGTCGGTTTAGACGCACCAGAGAAGAAAGAAAGAAGGGAAAAGCCCAAAACAGGCCCAATGGACTTGTAATGGGATTAGGGGGCCTTTAGGACTTAACCAAACCCAACTCATAACTATAATAATCAGGTTTTTAACCTCCATAACATCTTCTAGCCGAAATTCATCAATGGTGGCCAATTAGGGTTCTTCAATAATTAGGTTTTCTTCATCTTCTATAAATTCAAAGCTTGTTGCTAGTGCGAGGACTTATGAAGAAGCTATCAGGTGAGTTTCATAGTCCCATGTTTACTATTGATTTTTACTTCCAGATGGGATAAAAGAGACACTGTGTTGAGTTGTTTTATAAATTGTTGCTGTGAATGTTTTTATGGTTTGTGATGGACTTGTGTGTACAATATGTGATTAACTGCTATGTGATTCTTGATTGTGTATGATTTGGATCGGGAGACACGTGCCGTCTCAGTTATTGTGGTTTGACAAGGTAGTGGCCTTGTGGTTTGACAAGGTAGTGGCCTTGTGGTTTTACAAGGTAGTGGCCTTGTGGTTTGACAAGGTAGTGGCCTTGTGGTTTGACAAGGTAGTGGCCTTGTGGTTTGACAAGGTAGTGGCCTTGTGGTTTGACAAGGTAGTGGCCTTAGGATAGGTACATAGTGTGATCATCTATGGTACCATGATGTTGTTTGGCAAGGTAGGAGCCTTGGATTTGGTTTGGTATGATTAATCTTGAATGTTAGTTGTTAATGCATATTTGTAACACATTGTCCATATGTTATTGTATTGATGGTTGTTGTTCACAGCTTATAACTATTTTGCCGTTGGAGTCTAAACCTATGACTCTCACCAACTTTATGTTGACGTGTTTTAGTGTCTCTTTCAGGTGTGAATGTGGTTAGGCGTGAGGATAAAAGTGGCTAGACTTGGATGCCTTAGGATTTTCATATAGAAGGAGATCCCCGTTCCTTCTTAGTTTATTTTTATGTGTTTTGAATAAGTGATACTGTTGGCACCTATATGTTTGTTTTGTTTGTGTTACTTGTTTGTCTTACGTAAGAGGTAGGACTGTTACCTACTTACCTAGACTCCTGCATGTTGAGATATTGTCATGACATTTGTGTCGCCATTTATGACATTTATTATATCATTTAGTTATCTCTATAGACACGCTATTGTTGTGATGATATCCATACGTCGTGCCCCATATTCCGCCATGGTGGGGTGTGACAGAATGGTATCAGAGACAATGGTTATAGAGAATTAGGTTGCCTAGTCGTGTAGCCTAGTCTATAGCTTAAGGGTCCCTGCATATAGGCGTCATAGGAGTATGTGTGCATTTTATGTAATTGATGTGTTTGGATGTTATTTATTACGATATTTTGACTAGTATCAATTGAACCATAGTAAGTTCATACTTAGCCACATGTTATTTTTCTTTTCGGGATGTGACTAGTGCTGGTTGAACCATAATCGTCCACGCTAGTCACTGTTGTATTTTGCTTAAATTGTACATTATAGTACATAATTTAGTACCAGGTAGTTTCTATCTTTTATCGAGTTATTTTACATACCTGAGATATGTTATTTTTCTTTTGATGTTTAAGTCATGTTCCCTAAGAATCGTGTGGTGGTTCGAGTTACTAGGAGTAGGTGGATATGAAGGATTTTAAGTTGTTTCCACTCTTACGGGCTACATGACTTATAACTGATTATGTTTTCGTTTTGGATTTAGTCTATGCTGTTTTAGCTAGACTATGGATTGTTGTATTCCAAGAGTATTACTATGTTATTTTAATAGATGGAGTTTTGGACTTTATTGTTACGTGGTTATGAGCTTATGCGAGTAGATGGATTATGTGTTATATGTTGTATTGATTCTTATAAGTGTCATCATAGGAGGGAGTGCATTGGGGAAAGGGTAATTGTATAAGTATGGTGGCCAACATAGTTATACAAGTACCACAACTTCAATGGGTTCCCAAGTATGGTTGCATGAAAGAGGGTTAGTACATGCTTTTATATGATGAGATGTAGAATTTGGGTATACGTATTATATATGAGTTTATGTAATGGCTACCTACGATATAGCTATTTTTCTTTTTGTGTTATATGTTTTGGGTTATAGTTGTGTTGTGTGATTTTGGGGTCACACGATATGGTTTGGTTTTGGAGGTGGGCTTTATGCCTTGTTGTGGCACGGTGAGATGGTGTTTACTCGTATGGAAAAACGAGCGTATAAAGCAATTGATTGACTTACGTGTATGATAACGAGTATGTTTGGGGGATTCAATAGGTATACATATGCGGATGTATATATACTACTATGTGTTAAGTTATGGTATATGGTCGTTCACTAGTTATTATAACTTGAACGTACCTTGTGTTTGTTCGTGTTTTATGGTGCTGGAGTTTGGTGGAGTTTCAACGACGTTTTGAATCTTTTGAACTGTGTCTTGTAGCGTATTCTTTGAGTTTCGTATTTCACGTGTACGTTTTAAAACGGTGTTCTTGGTTTTAAGTCTATTGAAATAACCTGGGATTTCTTTTGAGATAATGAAATCTTTTGTGTTGAGTCTTACATTTCTTTTGGTTGGTAATTGGAAAAAGGGGACTTGGAAATCTAGTATAGGGTTAGATAGTTGGTCGTATTCGGTAAAATAAGGGTAAGGTGTTGGGGTCGTGTTTGAAACAAGATGTAACATAAGATTTCTTTTTAGTCAACACTTATTTATTTCAAATTCTAAAAGACTTTCTTTAAAACAAAGCGAAGTAAAATTTCTTTCTACTTACATAGTTTATATAATTGGGTTTAACCGATTCACGTCATTTATAATTATTAATTCAAGGTTAAATTGAGTTTATAAAGATTTCACATACAATTTTATCTTTCATTAATATAAAACTGTTTCGGTCATAACTTGCTCGTTTTTAGAGCTTTTTGAGTGATTCAAAAGCCAAAAATTATGTACTCGGAACGTAGTTTTCAAATATTCAGAAAGTATAGTCATGGGAGGTCAGTGGACCGGTCGGAATTGTTGTACAAGTGTCGGGTTCAAGGTTGAGTTTTGAATAGTAGTTTATTTTTATTTGGGGTGCACGGGATACCTAGTCCTTGGGTTGAGTTTTGAGATCTCCTAGAAGGTTGTTTGTAGATGGTTTGAGTCACATAGATGTGGGGAGGTAAAAAAAATAATAATAATAATAAATAAGAGTATATTCTTTTGGAAAGGTCGGTCTTTTGCACGGTTTAAATAATATGTTGCGGGGCGTAATAGTTTTGGTTGCCATTGGGTGTTTCTTGGATTATTTTTCGTTGTCATTGGTCATTTTGAATTGATACATGTTCTGGGTTTGAGTTTTCTTTTGAGTCTCGGGGTTTTTGACTTGTTTTAATGGGTGCACGTGAAATGTCGTTAGTTATCCGTTGGTTTGATTCATTGATCGTATCTGATGGATTCAGGATGTAGTTTTGGTTTCATATTGTTCGGGAGCATTGAGGTAGTCGTATGAAAGACTTGGTCGCGCCTACACGCTTAAGTAGGTGACCATGAGAGAATGGTCGGAATACCCTTAGTGGGGAGGAAAGAAGTTCGTAGACGAACTAGTGCGGTCATGAGGTCTCTTAGGAGTACCAAGGAGATGAATAGAGATTTTTGGGATATTAGCACAAGTAACGCGCCATAGAGAGTGTTGGAAGGGGAAGTAATACCTCAAAGGTACTTATGATTGTTCGTAGGGCATGTAAGTTTTCCGAAAATTTCCTGAAATTTAGTAGGTTTGCCTATTACTGTGAGGTAGAACCATAAATGGAGCAAGTAGGAGAAGTGAGAGGAGTTGTAGTTAGTGCCCTTCTAAGGCAAATCGTTGATGGAGTGATTTAAAAAAAAGAGCTGTTAGAGATTGCAAGGAATGCCAGATAAAAGTTGAGTTTCTTAGTAGTAGATTGGATGTGGAAAGAGGTTGAGTGGTCTGATGAGAGGAAGTACCGGTCTTTTAAGATGCGTGTAGAATTTTGCAAGTAGAACGAGGTAGGAATTTATTCGTATTGCCGCTAAGAGAGGGTGCAAGGAGGACATAGTTGAAACTGCTAAGGATGTTGTATGAACGCTTTGGGTTTACGTTTATGTATTTGGCTTCACCAAAGCACTCGCGGTTTTCATGGTGTCAATGAACCAAGTGTGCATGAACGTGTATAAACGAGTTTTCATCAGGAGCGTCGACGACATCTTGAACTACTCAAATCTGAGAAGGAGAGTGAGGCGAATTATGTGTTGGTTTTGGAGTGGAGTTATACGTGAGATTTTCGAGTGGGAGTTTTTAGTATTAAGTTTACCATGATGAGTAGTTATAGATGATGGCGTATCATGCAACCAGCAAGGGGCGAAATGAAGAAGGATGAGGAAGCGTTTTGGAGGCTGAAGAGGTGGATTGGATAATGAGCCGATCATGGCATTATCGGAAGGACCGGATGAATTCGCGAAGCATGACGATACATGGAGCAAGGATTTGGACGCGTACGAGGACGACAAAGAAAGGCGATCGCTTATACGTTGCAGGAACTGAAGATTTGGAAGAACTAGATGGACTTAGTTAGTGGGGCTGGATTGTTATATCTGCCTAGAATGCTAGAGGCATTTGGTGTACGAGACGTGGAAAATGATCTATACGGATCATGAACGTCTCCAACACATATTCAATCATCTTGATTGAACTTTTGGCAAAGGTGATGGGTGGAGTTAAGTGATGAAAGAAAATTGCAAGGCCAAGTACCATCTGGGAAAGCCCAAGTATGGTCGATGAGACATGGAATAATAACAATAAAGTGAAGCAGAGACGAACTGGAACAATATGGATGACGTATTAGGGTGATTTGGATGAAGGGTGTAGGTTGCACGAGTTGAGTTGTCTAAAGCGGAGAACGCGCCAACCTGTAAGTTACGTGGCTTGGATAATCATATGTAGAAAAAGAGGAAACCACTAGAGTTAGTGACAAATTTATGTAGGGAGTTTCACCCATAGTAACGGGTGGTATGTTTTGGTAAAATGGAAGAGTTGATGTAGAGTTTTGTAGGTCCATTTATGATCTTTAGAAATATCGGACCATTAGCTTATGAGCATATAATTTCCTGGGGGAAATGAGTTGTATACATGATACATTTCATGTATTGAGATTGGTAAAGGTTATTTGAGAATGCATTTTGCATGTACGGTTATTCGGGACTTGTGTTAATGAGAGTTTTTGTTTTATCAAAGAGTCATCTAAGAGATTTATTGATTGTGAGGTCAAGAGTTTGGCAATGAGTTTAATTGTTTTTGGTTTGTATATGTGGTATTTTGAAACTTGAACTAAAGTTCACGTGGAAATGAGAGGAGTTCTTTTAGAACAAGTAACCTCGTGTGATTTGTTGTCTGTGTGTTTGATCCTAAGGAGTAAATCTCGGGACGAGATTTCTATTAGGAGGGAGTGATGTGACAACCCTGGTTTTGAGGTTCGTCACTTAGTTTTATTTTGTGCTAGTTGCGTGTCTTTACGTGTTTATGTGCTTATTGGTGTGTATAGATTGTGGTTTGGATATCGTTTCCGGTACGGGGTACCTTGTGAATGAAACGATGTGTGATGATTTCATGTTCATGAGTTCACATGGTAGTGACTATGAAGTGAGATGGTGTTATTTGGTGGTTCTAAGTATACGTATATGTATTATAGAAAATCGTATTTTTACGATTTACGGTTTAGCATTTAGAGGTCGCGGATGAGGTAATTAGTCATATGAATATTTTTCGGGATGGTTTTAAGTCATTTAGGACTTAGTTATAAAGTTTATTTCAAAATTTGAGATTTTTTTTAAAAGTGTATATTTTACGTCTTTTACGGTAAAACGCGTAAATTTGACTAGTTTTACGGTTTTGTGGTTTTGGAAGCTTTAGGAGCTGAAATAAATTAAGGAAAATTAAAGTAATATTAATAACATAATATTAAATAATAAAAAAAACGAATTTAAGGGTGTTCGGGTCGGTTTAGACGCACCAAAGAAGAAAGAAAGAAGGGAAAAGCCCAAAACAGGCCCAATGGACTTGTAATGTGATTAGGGGGCCTTTAGGACTTAACCAAACCCAACTCATAACTATAATAATCAGGTTTTTAACCTCCATAACATCTTGTAGCCGAAATTCATCAATGGTGGCCAATTAGGGTTCTTCAAAAATTAGGTTTTCTTCATCTTCTATAAATTCAAAGCTTGTTGCTAGTGCGAGGACTTGTGAAGAAGCTATCAGGTGAGTTTCATAGTCCCATGTTTACTATTGATTTTTACTTCCAGATGGGATGGAAGAGATACTGTGTTGAGTTGTTTTATAAATTGTTGTTGTGAATGTTTTTATGGTTTGTGATGGACTTGTGTGTACAATATGTGATTAACTGCTATGTGATTCTTGATTGTGTATGATTTGGATCGGGAGACACGTGTCGTCTCAGTTATTGTGGTTTGACAAGGTAGTGTCCTTGTGGTTTGACAAGGTAGTGGCCTTGTGGTTTGACAAGGTAGTGGCCTTGTGGTTTGACAAGGTAGTGGCCTTGGGATAGGTACATAGTGTGATCATCTATGGTACCATGATGTTGTTTGGCAAGGTAGGAGCCTTTGATTTGGTTTGGTATGATTAATCTTGAATGTTAGTTGTTAATGCATATTTGTAACATATTGTCCATATGTTATTGTATTGATGGTTGTTGTTCACAGCTTATAACTATTTTGCCGTTGGAGTCTAAACCTATGACTCTCACCAACTTTATGTTGACGTGTTTTAGTGTCTCTTTCAGGTGTGAATGTGGTTAGGCGTGAGGATAGAAGTGGCTAGACTTGGATGCCTTAGGATTTGCATATAGAAGGAGATCCCCGTTCCTTCTTAGTTTATTTTTATGTGTTTTGAATAAGTGATACTGTTGGCACCTATATGTTTGTTTTGTTTGTGTTACTTGTTTGTCTTAGGTAAGAGGTAGGACTGTTACCTACTTACCTAGACTCCTGCATGTTGAGATATTGTCATGACATTTGTGTCGCCATTTATGACATTTATTATATCATTTAGTTATCTCTATAGACACGCTATTGTTGTGATGATATCCATACGTCGTGCCCCATATTCCGCCATGGTGGGGTGTGACACAAATCATCGCTGAACTTTGTGTAACCACACTTTAACGTTTCTCTATGCAACCAGAATGATGTATATGCTAATATTGCTAGGCTATCATGATGATCAGCCCAGTTTGGTCTTCAAACCATGTAAAATCATGTCAAAAGATCGGTCCATACCGATCATTTCATGTGCATTCCACTTGTACTCCACGTACAGTATTCCATGTGTATTACACGTACCATAATCCATGTGTATTTCACTTACAATACTCCATGAGTATTCACTAGTCGATTCTAAATCATCTCATGCGTATTCCATTTGTTGATATTCTACAAGATTGCTAATGTCGCTCATAACTTGGAGATGTTACTAAACGTGATGATGTCGATGTTTGGAGACACTACGAGATGCGTATGCTGTTCACAACCTGGAGATCATACAAGACGAAGACAAAGGCGTTAAAGCAAAGAAATTGGATGAGAAGATGCTTCACCATCAAACGATTTCCATCAATCATTGTCCCTAATTCTTAGTTACATGTCACACGTCATTCAGTTCTCATTTTAGTCATATGAGTGCAAACCGGTATCAGCCGGCCACTCAGCTGAATAGTTACATGAATAACATTCATGAGAATGACCGTCATGGAACTGACAGACAAGACGATAGTAACCACTACTATGACAGCAACTATACTAGCAATCGTAACCGAAGCTCTGGCCTCGGACGTGAACAGAAATACAATGGATCAGTATTCTAACTGATCTTCCAATTCTGGCATAATAACCTAATATTTGTAGTTCTATTTGTTTCACATCTCGAGACACATGTCAAGACATCAGTCAAGACACATGTATCATGTATACTTTCCGAAGACACATCTCAAGACATAAGTCAAGAAACATGTCTCGTGTATACTTTCCGAAGACACATGTCAAGACACCAGTCATGACACATGTCATGTTTACATTTCCTAAGACACGAGTCAAGACACAGACTCACGTCATATTATGGAACATCTCTAAGAAATTCAGGATACCCTCCAAAGGGTATATCCATTTTGTTGTGCCATGTATTAATCAGGCCACAAGAATTTCAGTACCATCACCGGCGTATCAGTAAGGCCAGTCACATTTTCTCGATGACACTTTCAATTATTTCATCATATATTCATATATTCATGACCACGAAGGACGCCATTCGTATTCCCCAAGTATATGAAGGTTTTCCTTCAGCCTAATGATAAGATCCAAGCTGCGAACGCATTACCTCAGACATATACGAGTTGAATTTAATACTAATTATGGACTACGAACAACACACGATGCTACGATTCATGAGTATGTACAGTGATGTTCACGCTCCTGAATACATTCAGCTTGATTTTCCATCAGGAAAATCTGTACAAATTATCTATGCTTACAAGCATGTGCGTTGTTAGAAATTAGTGCTAAAATATTCTAGCTGTCAGTTAAGACACGACCACTTAAGTCCTTTTACGCATAACCAGCGGATTATTCCAAAATCGTCCCATATACTCCAGAAGAACCTTCAAGGAGAAGGACGGTAACATGAGATTATGTGTCGACTACCATCGATTTTAAACAAATCACCATCCATAACCGTTATTCTCCTCCACGTATTGACAACATGACCAATCAATTTAAGGGTGTTAATCACCTTTCCAAGATCGGACTCATGATCATGCTGCCAACAGTGACGAGTGAAAGAGCAGGACATGTCCATGACTTCTATTCGTACATGACTCAATCATACTAGATTCATGATTTTGTATAAGTCTCATAAGTGCTCCAGCAGCATTATGAACTTAAAATAAATTGAATTTCCATGAACTCATAACAAATTCATCAATGTTTTCATCTATGACAACCTAACCTTCTCTAAAGACTAGGGAAGAGCAGGAAGACCATATTTACTCTATGTTGCAAATTCTACGACAGGAGAAGTTTCACCAAGAAATTTTTTGATATAAATTCTGGTTGATTACAGTGACACGCTGAATCACGCGGATTCTCACGGTTAATCTTAACATGACTCAGCTTATGCGAAAAGGTGAGAACCCTACACTACATTAGTTGTTCCAAGAAAATCCTACGCTAAGAAAGGGCTAATTTCGGAGACTCAGAGTTTCGAAAACTTCTATGTACCAAGTTTCTACGAAGAAAGATACAGTTACGTTGATATCTAGGTACCTGACACACCAACAGGTTAAGATAGAACACCAATAGACTAGGATGTTTTCCATCATCTGAAATTATGAATAGAAATGGGACAAGATCTCCATGGATTTTGGTTACCAGTTTAACGCAAACTCAAAAGAAGCATGATACTATTTGGGTTATTGTCAACGGTTTGATCAAGTCTGCAGAATCCTTACATCCCCAAGGATTTCAGAACCAACAGACTGATCGGACATGTTCCAGCCAAGGCTCATCCAATCACTTGGCAATCCCTCAGCTATCGGGTCAGACACAGGTCCGCACTTTTGCTCCTTATGTACGTTCACGTTCTCGTTCCAGTTTTACGACTTGCTTTCACACTCACGTTCATGACACTAGTCACGTTCATGATCGTATCTTAGTTTACGATTTTACGTTCATTTTTCGTTCAGGGAAGTTTTACAAGAAATTGAGAGACCAGACTCAAGTTTAGTAAAACTCTCTATCCTCAGACAGACGTTTCACGTCACAGTCCACGTCTCACCTAATGGCATTTGGCGATACCGCCGGTGTATTCCATGTTCACGATATGTTTCACATGTCATGTTCATTCCACGTTCCTCATATCACGTTCCTCATATCACGTTCACGATATGTTACACGTACCATGAATCACGATATTTTTCCTCACACTACACTCACCATATCTCCACGTATCACGTACAAAAATTTTCACGTATCACGTTCAAAAATTTTCACGTACTACGTTCTATATGTCTCGCGCATCGTTGCTAACTATCAGTTAAGTTAGAGTGTTTTGCACGATAACGTTTCAGTTACCCTTGCACGTTAATTTTTATTCCCTCGATCAAATTCAGGGAATCCATCTTACGTTGATAACCACGAACTTTTACGTATTATCAAATTAAGGTCACTAATACAAGGTTTTTAGCCAAGTATGAAAATTTGTTCGTCTCGATTCAATTCGAATTGATTTCCGGTTAAAAGTGCGACTCAGTCGTTCTTGGTGGAAAATAAAATGGTTTGGTTATCTATTCTACTAAAAAACAATAAGCTAAAAGCAATTAACTAATAAAAACAAAACAATATAAATAATAAAACGTGAAATTAAAACGAAACAATTAATAAAAATAAATCTAAAAGAAGAAATTAACTATCGACTCGAAAATAAAGTTTATTAAATGAAAAAGGAGATAATAAAATTAAAATGGTACTTTAAAGCTAAACGAGGCAAAACCTAAAGCGGTTACTAAATAAAAGATAAAAACTTGAACATTACGAAAAAATATTAATTTTAAAAATAGACAAAAAATTCAACTAAAAATACGTAACTTTCAAAATTAAAATCGGAAAAACTTTCGGATAAAACTAAAAAATTACGGAACAATACTAATAAATAAACAAGCTAGCAGACAGCTAGCTGCTGCTCTTTTTGACGCCAAACATATAGAACCAGGCAAGCAAGCTGATCCATTTATTTCGGAATAGGAACAGTGATAGGTGTGTAAACACCCATCTTTTCTACCACTTAATTACAATAATAACTGGACCAAAACGTGTATTTTATGTCTTTTATGTCGGAATTATGCGTGGTTTGTGTTTTTGTTGTAATTTAGAACGAAAAGGTGAAAAGTGGAGAAAACACGGACATTCACGGGCATTTATGGACTTTTATTGAAGAAAAAGATGAAAGACGAAGTCAAGAAGTCAAGAGTGCAAAAAGAACGGAAGTCCAAGACCAATTCTGAAGATTTATCGAAGAAAAAGTCAAAAGACGGAAGTTTATCAAAAGCCGAAGAATTCAGGTCTATTTTATTGAAGAATTTAAAGACGAGTTCAAAGAAATCCCGAAGCCAAAAGTCCCTTAAGTCCAAGTTTAAAGAAGATTAGAAGAAAAGGACTAAGTATGCAATTAATGAAGATTAAAAGAAGGAGGGATTTAATGACGCAATTAAGAGAAAAAGAAAGAGGGGAGGAAGCTTCCTTAATCCTCCCCTATAAATAGTCATTAGGATTTACATTTCATTCTTGTTGGCTAAGTGTGACAATTAGCTCTTCCACCATTTACTTACCTTGTCATTTACTTTTCTTGTCAAATTTAAATACCTTGTCTTGCACCTTAAATTCATTTAATTTCAAGTAAGTTTTCATTTAATCTTTATCAATCTTTACTTTATCTTGTCAATCTCTTATCTACCTTTCTTAATCTTTGATTTATGAGTTTATGTTTATGTTCATGTTCATGCTTTTATTTTGATCCAAATGGTTTCTTGATTATTGTGGTTAAAGTTGTTTGATTTATTGATTTTAATTGTTGTTTATGTTTACTGTTGTTCCGTTAATAGTTTGATTGAATCTTTGTGTTGATTTTTGATTAATCTGTGATTAGATCGTCTTTACCTTGATTCCCTTGTTCTTCAGGAAAGTTTGTTGTGTTTCTGATCTTTCCAAGAAAATTTCCGAACCAAGAAGGAGAGAAGGCTTCATTCGGAACTCCAAAGTTCCGAGTCAAGGGTTTCATCCGGAACATTTAGGATCAGCAAAACTTCCGAGTCAAGCTTCGTTCATCCGGAACATTCAAAGTTCCGGACGAAGGACAACTTCCGAATCAAGAATCATTCATTCGGAATTCAAAAGTTCCGAACCAGAAAAGCTTCATTCGGAACTCAAAAGTTCCGGATCAAGCATTTCATTCGAAACTCCAAAAGTTCCGGATCAGTGAGTATTCATTCGGAAGTTTCCAAAGTTCTGAACCAAGGGTTGTTCATTCGGAACTTAAAAGTTCCGAACCAACTTCCGGACCAAGGGCAAGTTCCGAATTAGAAGGCTTCATTCGGAAGTCTGAAACTTCCGAATCAAGGAGGCTTCATTCGGAATCTTCCGAATCAAGGGTTAATCAAAAGTTCCGAATCAAGGCAAAATTTAGAAGTTCCGAATCAGTAAAGTTCCGAACGAAGGATTGTTTTGGATAAGTGACATATTTAGATCAATTTGTTCCGGATCAAGGATTTTGGTAATACTCCGAGCAAAGAAGAATCATTCCAACCGAAGGTGACATTCCGGACGAGTGATTGTTCCAAACGGAGGATTATTCCGAATGAGCTGTATTCAGGTTCTTATTAGTTTTTGTCTTTGATTTTTATTTTCAAAGCTTTATTGTTCCTGCCTTTATTTTAAATAGACTTCAAGATTATTTGCCTTAGATTTATTTTAGTTTTGCCTTAGTTTAAGTTTTAGTTGCATTTTAAGTTTGCCTTAGATAGATTTAAGTTTACGTCATTTACTTAAGTGCTCTTTAATTTCAGTCACGTTTTTAAATACTTGCACCATTATTTTAATTAGACTTAGATTTATTTTAAGAGCACCTTTACTTTAATTGTTTTGCACCTTTTATTTTAAACACTACAACGACACATCTTTGTTTCCACCAAAATAAAACTAAGTCACACATTAAACACAAGTTTTTCAATTCGAAGAGACATACTTAAACGAACTAATTTTTATACGGGGTGTCAAAAACCAGTTATCAAACAGTGTATTTCGGGGATTTGTTTTTTTCCGGAAAAATCAATACAGTACTTTTCGGAGATTTTATTGTTGCTACAATACATTTCAGAAAACATGGCTATTTCAGAAAAATCAAATTTTAGAAAAATCGTTTCTTCATAACAAATTTTGGAAAAATCGTTTCTTCGGAAAACTTGGATTTTCAGAAAAATGGCTATTTCGGAATACTTGCATTTTCAGAAAAAATTGCTATTTCGGAAAAACAAAGTTTCAGAACTTTTAACTTTTTCGGAATAATTGTTTTTTCATAGAAATCTTCGGAAAAATACTTTTTCAGAAAAAGATAAATCTTCGGATAAATGACAAATTCAGAAAAATGAAAATTTCGGAAAAAAAGGATTCTTCGGAATAATTGGTTTTCAGAGAAAGTGACAAATTCAGAAAAAGGAAATTCAGAGAAATGACAATTTCAGAATAATAAACCCTAATCCGAAAACTTGAAAAATCAAAGATACAGTAACTCTAAAAATCATAAAATAAGCTACGAATAAGCACAAATCAAATAAGCAATTAACCAAAACTTAATCTAAAACACTTTTAAGAAAAACTAATTTAACCACAAATCAAAAACTTGAAAAATACTAATAAATCTAAAAATTAAAAATCAACTTTTTTATAAAATAAACTAATAAGCACTTATCTAAAAACATAACCAAATTGATTTTTAGAAAAAAGCTAATAAGCCAAAATTTAAAAACTTTTTAAAACACTAAATAATAAAAATATTTAAAAACAACTTTTTATAAAAATTAACTAATAAGCACTTAATTAAAAATAAGAAGATTAACACAATAAGCACTAAAACCCTATAAGCTATAAAAATCAAACACATAAAAATCAATAAGCACAATCAATCAAAAGCATCAACAAATCAATAAACATCAAGATTAAGCAACTACAAGATCATCTAAATTAACACAAGATTAATAATAAAGAAAGGAAGAATGAGAATGATTAATTGAAAAGCTTGATTAAGATTAAGATTAAGATCTAATACAAGATTAATGAAAAAGATTAAAACATTAAAGAAAAGCTAGAGAGAGAAAGTATATTAATCTACTCCTAATCCTAAAACTAATATACTCCTAATTTTCTAACCACCTCCTAATGACACATTAGGAGGGTATTTATAGGAGGAGTAAAAAAATATGCTTTCTTCCTTCTTTCTTCTTGTTCTCGACTCGATTTAAATTCTTTGTCTTTTTCGACGTCGTCTCGGGATTTGTCGATATAATTTGAACTCGTCTTATATATTTCTTCTTTAATTAGACTTGGTTCTTCGACTTTATTAAACTTCCGTCTTTAGATTTTTCTTCGATAAATCTTCATAATAAGCCTTGGACTTCCGTTCTTTTTGCACTCTTGATATTTTGACTTCGTCTTTTCTCGTTTTCTTCGATAAAAGCCCGTGAACGCCCGTGTTTTCTTCCTTTTTCATCTTTTGGTCCTAAAACACAATAAAAACACAAACCACGCATAATTCTGACATTTACGACATAAAATACACGTTTTGGCTTGGTTATTATTATAATTATGTGGTAAAAGGATGGGTGTTATCACACCTATCAAATCCCCTACACTTGACCATTGCAATGCCCTCATGCAATGCATTAGTTACAAAGCAAGTTTTACATTTTCCACCACCATCAATCCACATTGGCCTTTATTAAAGAGACAAAATATTTAAAGGAAGAAAACAAGTAAAAAGATCAAAAACTTACCTTGGGGTTTTGGTCGTCATGAATGTTTATCCTCCTCAAGTTTCACGTTCCCCATACCAAGCTTATAAACGAGATCATTTTTATTATAAGTTAGCAAACTAACACAAACTCATGTGGTCCAATTATTCACTTAGACTCCCTTATTCCTAAGTGTATCTCTTATATTTTATTGTTGTCTTGAATGATCACGAGGATGCATTGTTGACTTATTTCGATAGTTTATTTAGGCCGAAAATAAAATGGGACGATTTAATCAATAGTTAGCTAAAGGAAAAAATCTTTTAAAACTGCTTCTCGGGACCTCATAAAGTTCATATCTTGGCATAACTTGCTTCACGATTTGAGACCTTTCTCGGACCGATATTTGGCAGCGACTTCATACTTCGAATCTTTGAGAGACGTTCTTGAAATTATGGTCTTCTCTTCATAATAGGAATTTCTTCACTTGAAGTTTTTGAGAGATTCTTCAAATTTGGACCACGACTTCATCATTTTTCTCCAATCTTTACTTTAGACTTTGATATACAATGATCCGCCTCCTTTTAGGACTTGGATCTATTTATCCTCATACCTTGTTAGGGACTTTTTGGATAGACTTCTCCGTGATCTTTAGGGGAGTATTTGCTTTTCGTCGTGTGTCTTGATCCTTCATATTGATTTTTGATAAATGATTATTCACATCACTTGGGATCTTTAGCAACAAAATGTAGCCCTCATGCCTTGTTAGGGACTTTTCGGACTCGCCAATCTTCGCATCCCGCTTCAATAAGTTATGCCTTGGCTATGAACTCTAATTAATACCGATCAACTTTTAAACGATCTTGTGCTAGGAGCTAAGTAACTTTTCAAATCGTACAACCTTATTTATTGCAAATATATTTATTAACAAGCGATGGGAGAATAGGCTTATAATCAACTAACATAAATTCACGAAAGAATACCAAACTTATAATTGACTCTATCATCTCTCGTTCTCCACAATTTAAAATCTCAAGGAATGAGACTCGTGGATGCTTAGCCAATTAAATCAATGTTTTGGGTTTTCAAGTCATCTATAGGATCTTGCAAACTCTTAGACTTTTTCAAGTTTAGAATTCGCATTTTAAAATTCCCTTGATAAACGACTTTCTAGGAGCAATTATAGGAACCTGCGAAAAGTTCTTGTTATTAACCCGTAAGAGTTAAGACTTTTGCGTTTTAAAGTTCCCTATATAAAAGCCTAGCAAAACTTGACTTAAACACGTTAAGGATACTAGCTAGAGTAAACTTAGATAAGTAAACTCGGGTTGAGTCAAAAGATTGACAACGCTTAAAAATTAAACCACTTTATTAAAAGTTTATTCTAGCAAAGAAGGAAAATAACTATACAAAGGTAACTACAACTAGGCCAAAATAGATCAAAATTTTTGAAAAATGTCGAAAAATCAAATTTTCCGGTTAAAATGAGGACAAATATAGGGGAAAAGCCCACTTAACTTCGATAGAAGTCCCCCTACACTTAATATAAACATTGTCCTCAATGTTTAAGCATGTGGGAGTAAACTCCCCTACACTTAGGACATTGTGCACGTTGTTTAAATCTTGCTAAGGAAGAGACAACTAAAGTGATTCCTATTTTAATATTGAAGAATATAAAATAGAGAATCAAAAGAGTTTAGGATAGAACCGGAAAAACGGGAACACGGAATCACGGATCGTTAAAAGTCATCAAGAATGTATCTTTGAAAGCTCGAATCCCTGCACATGATAAGAAAGAAAACAACAAACACATACTAGGGTCTCCCCCTACACTTATTATAAAAACATATATAAAGGATAGATACTCGGGTTGCCTCCCAAAAAGCTCTTGTTTTTTGCAACCGAGTCACGAGCCTGACTCGTCCCCGAATTAAATGGTCCATGGGGAAGCCTCAAATGTAATACCAGGATCAAAGACCTTGTCCTCGTTCCCGGAGGACATTAATAAAGGAGAGGCCAGAGGATAAGTCTTGAAGGGTAGAAAAGTCCTTTCAACATACGAGAAGTATGTGAAATCATGATCCACGGGAGGTGGGGTGGGTAAAGTAAGCAAATTGTCATCCCCCAAAGACAATTGATGCTCAGAAAGCGGCAAAGCCGTAAGGTTATAAATCATAAAATAATCAATGGCACCTCCCGGGTCAAAGCACTCATCCTCCGTAATGGTCTCTAAAGGAGTGGATGAAAGGTGCTCGGAAGGGGGACTTGGGACAATACCTTTCTGCAGTAAATTATCAAAAATAATATCCCCCTCCGTGTCATCATCATCAATACCCGGAGGTATTGAGAGAATGTCGATTTCCTCCATAGTTGTGTCATTATTCTCAACTGAAGTAATAGACGGAGGTAAAGACTCTGAAATAGGAGCAGAATTCAACGCTTCAATTTTAGCAATAAGAAGATGAACTTTTAGTAATTTGTCGCGAAGAATAACATCTTCCACATCATCTACAAGACCAAGTTCAGTGGTGAACTTCTCGTATGTCAGAGAGAATAAATCAACATCGCCTTCATGGCTCGGAGGAGAAGGAGAAATTTCAAAAGTGAAATTCTCATAGCATGGAGAAAAATCATCATCATTAGGAGCGACCTCTTCCGTAAGCTCCACAAATTCGATGCATCACAAACCTCATCAAAGAATTTATCAAGACCAAAATCACTAATCTCACTCAATGTATCACAATCCTTAGACGCATTAGGGATATCAAGAGTAGGAGTAGTAATCTCAGAAGATGGGTTGAGATTGTAGATATCATCCTCATCATCATCGTCATAATAGACTAGACCATTCCAGTTAGGATTGATATAGTCGACTAACTCCTCCTTGATAACCTCCACATCTTTAAGAAGCTCATGAAGCAATTTTTGTTGATCATCTCCCTGAGTATGTTCAATTAAACCCATTCTATCCCACGCTGTAAGTTAACATTTTGTTGTAGAAAAGAAGGGAAAACGACCAAATGGGCTCAAAAAGGTGTAGGTGGATTTCAAGATTTGGTCACCATCAAGCAAAGGTTGCCTTTCCTGATGCAAGTCAGCTCGGAGTTGAGCTAAGCTTTCTATAACGTCATTCAAAGTAGTGAGTTGTTGGTCAAGACTAACTCCCTGGGAGGATTGATGATTGAAGGTGTGATGTGGGTGCTCAAAGTTATACAAACCGGAATCATAGCACGAAATTGGCTCAAAGATATTCATCGGTTGACAAGAAGAAACATCGTGAGGGCCCCCACAATAATTGCAACACGGGTATTGAAAAAAACCCGGTGCATTTTGAGGATAAGGATTGTCATATACGGGAGAGGGTGAGAAAGTATTGTAAGAAGAGAAGTACGAATTTGTTGAATTGCAAAATGGACAAAATCCAAATTGTGTATTGTCGATATCAGAACCGCACCACTAACAAGTACACCAATGACATGTTTGATAACCATGCCATGGTCTCCCACACCGTACGCAAGACGAATCCATGAAGAATTAACAATAAGAGGGGAAGAGAAAAGAATTAAACACAATAAAGGATAAAGAGGAATATTTTTGGTTGCAAAACTTAGAAAAGAAATGCATTTTAAGGTTTTTAGCGTTCAAAGGTGAACGGATCCTAAAAATCCAACGCGTCTCTCACAAAAAACCGTTAATCTTCACGAAAAGAGCCGGCAGCGACGCCATTTAATACAAGGTTTTTAGCCAAGTATGAAAATTTGTTCGTCTCGATTCAATTCGAATTGATTTCCGGTTAAAAGTGTGACTCAGTCGTTCTTGGTGGAAAATAAAATGGTTTCGTTATCTATTCTACTAAAAAGGTAAAATCGCAAAATAAAAACAATAAGCTAAAAGCAATTAACTAATAAAAACAAAAAAAGATAAATAATAAAACGTGAAATTAAAACGAAACTAATAAAAATAAATCTAAAAGAAGAAATTAACTATCGACTCGAAAATAAAGTTTACTAAATGAAAAAGGAGAGAATAAAACTAAAATGGTACTTTAAAGCTAAACGAGGCAAAACCTAAAGCGGGTACTAAATAAAAGATAAAACTTGAACTTTAAGAAAAAATATTAATTTTAAAAATAGACGAAAAATTCAACTAAAAATACGTAACTTTCAAAATTAAAATCGGAAAAACTTTCGGATAAAACTAAACAATTAAAGAACAATACTAATAAATAAACAAGCTAGCAGACACCTAGCAGGAAGCAACCAGGCTAGCTGATCTTTTTGGCGCCAAACCTATAGAACCAGGCAAGCAAGCTGGTCCATTTATTTTGGAATAGGAACAGTGTATTTCGGGGATTTGTTTTTTTGGAAAAATCAATACAGTACTTTTCGGAGATTTTATTGTTGCTACAGCACATTTCAGAAAAAATGGCTAGTTCAGAAAAATCAAATTTTAGAAAAATCGTTTCTTCATAACAACTTTCGGAAAAATCGTTTCTTCGGAAAACTTGCATTTTCAGAAAAATTGCTATTTCAAAATACTTGCATTTTCAGAAAAAATTGCTATTTCGGAAAAACAAAGTTTCAGAACTTTTAACTTTTTCGGAATAATTGTTTTTTCATAGAAATCTTCGGAAAAATACTTTTTCAGAAAAAGATAAATCTTCGGATAAATGCCAAATTCAGAAAAATGAAAATTTCGGAAAAAAGGCTTCTTCGGAATAATTGGTTTTCAGAGAAAGTGACAAATTCAGAAAAAGGAAATTCAGAGAAATGACAATTTCGGAATAATAAACCCTAATCCGAAAACTTGAAAAATCAAAGATACAGTAACTCTAAAAATCATAAAATAAGCCATGAATAAGCACAAATCAAATAAGCAATTAACCAAAACTTAATCTAAAACACTTTTAAGAAAAATTAATTTAACCACAAATCAAAAACTTGAAAAATACTAATAAATCTAAAAATTAAAAATCAACTTTTTATAAAATAAACTAATAAGCACTTACCTAGAAACTTAACCAAATTGATTTTTAGAAAAAAGCTAATAAGCCAAAATTTAAAAACTTTTAAAAACACTAAATAATAAAAATATTTAAAAACAACTTTTTATAAAAAATTAACTAATAAGCACTTAATTAAAAATAAGAAGATTAACACAATAAGCACTAAAACACTATAAGCTATAAAAATCAAACACATAAAAACCAATAAGCACAATCAATCAAAAGCATCAACAAATCAATAAACATCAAGATTAAGCAACTACAAGATCATCTAAATCACCACAAGATTAATTATAAAGAAAGGAAGAATGAGAATGATTAACTGAAAAGCTTGATTAAGATTAAGATTAAGATCTAATACAAGATTAATGAAAAAGATTAAAATATTAAAGAAAAGCTAGAGAGAGAAAGTATATTAATCTACTCCTAATCCTAAAACTAATATACTCCTAATTTTCTAACCACCTCCTAATGACACATTAGGAGGGTATTTATAGGAGGAGTAAAAAAATGATGCTTTCTTCCTTCTTTCTTCTTGTTCTCGACTCGATTTAAATTCTTTGTCTTTTTCGACGTCGTCTCGGGATTTGTCGATATAATTTGAACTCGTCTTATAATTTTCTTCTTTAATTAGACTTGTTTCTTCGACTTTATTAAACTTCCGTCTTTAGAATTTTTCTTCGATAAATCTTCAGAATAGGTCTTGGACTTCCGTTCTTTTTGCACTCTTGATATTTTGACTTCGTCTTTTCTCGTTTTCTTCGATAAAAGCCCGTGAAAGCCCGTGTTTTCTTCCTTTTTCATCTTTTGGTCCTAAAACACAATAAAAACACAAACCACGCATAATTCCGACATTTACGACATAAAATACACGTTTTGGCTTGGTTATTATTATAATTGAGTGGTAAAAGGATGGGTGTTTTCACACCTATCAGTCACAAGACCAGAATTATCATATGTGTCAAGATCTCATAGAGGAACCGTTCCGAGAGGGAGGCCAATCGGAAAAGGACAAGTTCATCCGGATTTCTTATCCGTTTTTCTCTTATCAATTATATATGTCCTTTCAGTCACGTCACGTTCCATGTCCTTTCAAGACATTTCACGTTTCACGTTCCTTCTACCATGTCACTTGCATGTCCTTTTATCTTACATACCCTCTCAGTTTGATTCAGGTATGTTTCTCTTTTAGTTACGGTACCTATAATTCGGGGACGAATTATTCTTTTTAGGGGGGAAGAGTTGTAAAACCCGCATGCTTTTACCATGAATAGTACCCTTACGATCGTACGTACAAGATTAGAACTTTCCTTTTATAACATGTTACGTTTCACGAACAAGAATTTCAAGTATTACGTACGTGTTATAACACGATAAGTATTTATTACTTATTAAGACACGATAATTATTTCAATAATAATTATAATCACGAACATACGAACATGAAATCATGAACGTAATTAATCACGAGCTTAGTATTACGTATGTATGTATATTTATTACGATCACGAATAAATATAATAAGACACGAACGATAACTATTGAAAACACGCAAAACACGAACACGCGAACACACTTATTATTTAGACACGGAAAATGTTCGGGTTACCGTTTGTGGGCCCCCTACCCGCGAGCGCACAAGACAAAAAGGCCAAGCCCATTATTTTTACTAAACAAGAAAAAGGAGAAACATGTCTCATAATCACAAAACTTAGAAAAATACAAAAACCCTAATTCTTCTTTTCCTTGTTCTTTTGGCCGCCGGGTTCATTACACACCAAGGGGTGTTTTGGTTTGATTTTGGTGTTTGATTAATTGCAAGGATCGTTAGTGTGTTCATCCTCTTGATTTCACGTGATCGGTATAAACCCTAACTCTTTTATTTTATGTTTTGATTTATTTAATCCCATAAAATCATGAATATTTTTAATAAACCAATTAAAAACATGATTTAAACATGTTATTATCATCGGGGTCTAATCAATTTAAGGTTAAGAGGTGTTTGTTTGTTGTGGCCGACACCTAATCGAGCCCCAATGAGGTCTTGGCTTGGCTTAACTCGCACCACCTAGACCATGTGGTCTCGGTTTGGTGGTGATGGTGTCAGGGCAGCAGCAAGGCAGGGGAAACCCCGACCTAGGTCGAGGTATGGTGGTGATTTTAGGTCCGGTTCATGGGTTTTAATCACGGGTCCGGTTCAAACATGTATAGATTTGAAACACGGTCCGGTTCATGAGTTATTTTTCAAGGTTTATTATTTTTACAAGTTATATTATTTTTACAAGACTTAAAATTAAATTAATTAACATGAACATGATTAATTTAATTTACATGTCTTAGGTTATTAATTTTATTATTAACACATGAATTTTAAACTAAGTATTTTATCTTTTAATAAGACTATATAATTAATTAATTATTAAAACCAGGACTTATAATGAATTAATTTACATGACTTAGGTTATATTATTTATAGATAATAATACATGTTTTAACCTAAGTATTTATTTTACCTTTATTTAATTAAATCATGTTATATTTAATTAAATACTTTAACCTATAGTTTATTTAATTCACATGAAATAATTAATAAACTATACTATATAATCACATGACTTAGAATATTAATCAGAAAACACTTAAGCTTATATAATTAGCTTAATTATCCAGCTTATATCTAATTATGGAAATTTTTTATTTTTAGAAACTTATTTATTTAAGGCAGCTAATCTATTTATGGAAACTTTCTATTTTTAGAAACTTATCTATTTTAAGCAGTAATTCTATTTTTGGTAACATTCTATTTTTGGAAACTTTCTATTTTAGGAAACCTGCTATTTTTTAGAAAGTTACTTATTATTACACAACAAGTATAATAATACATGAAATACTAGTAATACTTAATCAGAATAGACAGAATATATGATAAACACAGTATAAAGCTTAAATCAGTAAAACATGACATGAACATATAAAACAAGCTAAGACATGATATAAAAACAGTTACGTACTCAGTAATTAGATACTTATACACGTATGTATTTATGTAGCATTAGTGATACCGAAGTAGGACTCTCTTCCGTTCTTCTTCTTCGTTCACTGGACATAAGGTACGGATTCTCCGTCCTTTCAGTATGGACATTCTTTCCTTATTAGGATTTCCCCGTCTGCAGCCAAATGTTTTCCCCAGTATATGTTTTATATGTTTATGAATTGCTTATGTTTAACTAGAATACCTAACGCCATATACATGCATGACCAGTTTCACCTAGTTATGGAGGTACCATAACCATAACACTAGAGGCACTGGTGTTATGACTTTACTACGGCGGAGTGATAGCTCGTGGCGTCCCTTTCAGCTTTTGGCCATTTATTGTATGGGTGCATCCTAGTTTACATGTTTTCAGTAGATTATTCAGTGTGAATGTGTTGTGTGCCTTGCATCCTTCACAAGGAGCTGATCCCTCCTACCCAGAACCAGTATATTAAATTAGAGGCAGCCCCTCTAATTTGCATGACGAGGTCACCCCTCCAAGTATTCATGCACGTTGATAATTCATGACCTATATTGGCTAATGGTAAACATGTTAAAACAGTTTTTACAAGATAAACATAAGGCTTTTCAAACTATAAACCAGTTTTATGAACATGTTCCAGGTTTTCCAGGACTTATACATTTCCGCTGCTATTAGTCTTATTTATTTTTCTGCCATTCATACTATGTCGTATATCCGTGCACTGAGCGTTATGCTCAGTCGTTACTTTCCTTTCCATGTCCCAAAACGGAAGGTACCTAAAGTTAGACTGGAGCATTTGGAGGACACGCATAGGATGGGAGCTACCTTAGACTTCTTCTCCTCATGCCTTCATACATTTATGCTTGTATAGTCTTCCTTTTGTTCATTTACTTTATTTATGTTTTGGGCTTATGTTTGGGAACCGCTGTTTAATTCCGGTTTTCCCTATGGTCATGTATGTTTTTGTACATATTACCTTGCATGCTTTGATGACACGCCATAATCACGTGTGACATTCCATTTATTAAAATGGGGTGTTACAGGTAATTTTTGTAGTTATGCGCAAACACACTTCTAATAGTGATTCAAGTGTACATTCTTGAATCGAAAGTTTTAAAGAGAAGTTTTGGAAATCAGTGGCCAAAGTTGAATTATTTTTGAAAATTTTTACGGTTGTTTACATTAAAAATACTTTTATAACCATCGCACATAAAAAGAGATATTTAGCTGAAAATTAAAAGTGATAGTTAGTTGAAACCTACTATGTTTCCGTAATTATTTTTGAAATGCCAGCTTTTATTAGTATTTGATGCTAAAAAGACTTCGATTTCAATGTGCTTTATAAGCATCATCCATCTTTGATAATCTAAAAGCTCAAGAGTAATAATTTTGGAAAGCTTTATGTCAAATATTCACTTATTTTAGGCTCCGTCTTTATCTTCATAATATATTATTATTTGTGTGGTTACAACTGGCACTAATCTCTTGATTAGTGAGCATTCCTAGCTCAATATTTTGATGTCTTTTTGTGAAATTTTTTATGTAATTATCAGTAATGTTAGAATGATTTTTCATGTACGTTTTTTTTAAATTAATTTAAAATGCTTTATACTATGTAGTTTCTAATTGTCAATACTCAATTATCTTTTCTTGCCGGTTTTACACAATAATTATGCTCTTAGACCTAATTACCATTGATTTAATGTTAGTAAACATTTTAAGTGAATCTTTAGTGCATGATTATATTTAATTGTCAACTTACAGCCTTACTAAAGCACATTTAAGTTTCTGTTCAAACCATATAAGCAAATTTATCATTCACGCTAGTATCATATGTGGTTATACGTACCACTCGTACATAAGGAAAAATAACTTGTGTCTCTAAAAGTTTCAACTTTATTATTCACGAGGTAGACCATATCTTGTCACTACTACAAAAATTGAGATAGAGCCCTGTCAAAAAGCCCCTTTAAGCTCGTTTTTTGCTAGGGGGTCAAAAGGGTAGGGGCTTTATGAGGCAAGGCCATAGATCCTTGTTCAACAAAGGGGCTCTATAATGCGTAATAAATCCCTGTTTTTTCTTTATAAACCCTGCTCTATTCTATTAAAAAACATATTTTAAGTAGTATAGATCCCGGTTCTTTGCTCTAAAACATGGGTCTATAATAATTTTTTTCTTTTTAAAATTCCACCTGTAAGCATATTGTATTTCCAGCAAGTATACAAAACAAGAAGCAAAGACAAAATTGTTACAAAACCATAACCATAACATTATAGCAAAACTAATAGATTCAAGATTGAAGATTCAAAGATGAAATACGAAAGATCAGTTTCAAGTCGGTACAGGCTTAACAAACATACAGTAGTTTCACAATCAAGTGCTCTTTGAACTAACAGAAAGGAGATATACAAAAGACAAGGCCACTTGTTGACCTTTCCAAAACACTAACTTTGCTGATCATCAGATGCCACACACTGCAATGCACGAGCTCACAATTTCGTCCAACTCCTTAGTAGTAAAAGGTGTCTTGTCATTCCACGACATCTGTAGAAAAAAACATGCATAAGGTCTATATAAGATAAAACCAGAAAAATAATATTCCAATATAAAGCAAGTTTCAGATTTTAGAAAGATGCAAGAAGGCTTCAAACATGTTAGGCGTATGGGAAGATTTCGGAGAGTTGGGCATTGGATCAAAATGAACTTGAACTGGACCAACACCTAACACTCTTGAATATGATTACAATATCTTTATGTTAAACTAATGATCAAACAAAATTTTTATTAAACGATTCAGGAGGTTATATGCATTTTTCAAATTCTAACTTATACCTTCTCTGTGTTTTACTAATACAGTTTCTGCCAAGAACGTGTTAGACCTCAAAAGGAACCTAGATTATCTAATTATATACTAGTAGTCAGAATGCCAACACAATTACCATCACTGCCCATTTTGTGCTCTTAATTTAACATATCTATATTCCCTACTTCTATGGGTTGAGATACTAGTCATATCATACAAAAGCTGGTGTATGACAAAAAATCACTTCAGGTTTTGTCACTAGTACTAGACTTGCATAAGGTATAAACCTATCCCAAAGTTAGAGTAATATTTTGTCCGCTTAAATAATATATAAGTGTGCCTGTAACACCCCATTTTGATAAATGGAATGTCATGCGTGATTATGGCATGTCGTTAAAGCATACAAGGATAAATGTCTAAACATTGCATGACCATAAAGGAAATACCGGAATCCAACATCGGTAGTCCAAAAGTAGAACTCATCACACACAAACATAAGTACTGTAAAGGAAAGGACTAAACAATGTCCATGGAAATGAGTATCAAAGTATAGATAAATGCATAAAGTAAAGAATGCTAGAAAGCTTCCAGTCCATATGCACGTACGCTTAAAGTCTACGAGCGTCCCTAAGTACCGTTTTGGGAAAATGAAAAGGAAAATGGCTGAGCAAATTGCTCAGTGCACGGATGTACAAATATAGCATGAATAGTATAAGCATATAAACATGAAATAGCGAAAGAAACTAAGTCATGAATAACCCGGTTATATCTTAATAAAACTCGTTTTATAGTTTGAAAAGCCTTATGTTTCTTGTAAAAACTGTTTAACATATTTTATCATTAGCCAATATAGGTCATGAAATATCAACGTGCATGAATACTTGGAGGGGTGACCTCGTCATGCAAATTAGAGGGGCTGCCTCTAATTTAATATACTGGTTTTGGGTAGGAGGGATCAGCTCCTTGTGAAGTATGCAAGGCACAGACCACATTCATACTGAGTAATCTGCTGAAAACATGTATACTATGATGCACCCATACGACCCACCTGATAATATAATAAATGGCCAAAAGCTGAAAGGGACGCCACGAGCTATCACTCCGTCGTGGTGAAGTCATAACACTGGTTCCTCTAGTGTTATGGTTATGGTACCTCCATAACTAGGTGAAACTGGTCATGCATGTATATGGCTTTAGATATTCTACTTAAACATAAGCAATCAAAACAAATAAAACATATAATGGGGAAAACAGTTGGCTGCATACGGGAAATCCTAATAAGGAAAGAATGTCCATACTGAAAGGACGGAGAATCCGTACCTTATGTCCAGTGAACGAAGAAGACGAACGGAAGAGAGTCCTACTTCGGTATCACTAATGCTACATAAATACACACGTGTATAAGTATCTGCTTACTAAGTACGTAACTGGTTTTATATCATGTCTTAGCTTATTTTATATGTTCATGTTATGTTTTACTGATTTAAGTTTTATATAGTGTTAATCGTATATTCTGTCTATTCTAATTAAGTATTACTTGTATTTCATGTATTATTATACATGTTGTGTAATAATAAGTAACTTTCTAAAAATACCAGGTTTCCTAAAATAGAAAATTTCCAAAAATAGAAAGTTATATTAAGCTAATTATATAAGCTTAAGTGTTTTACTGATTAGTATTCTAAGTCATGTGATTATATAGTATAGTTTATTAATTATTTCATGTGAATTAAATAAACTATAGGTTAAAATATTTTATTAAATATAACATGATTTTAATTAAATAAAGGTAACATACTTAGGTTAAAACATGTATTATTTTCTATTAATAATATAACCTAAGTCATGTAAATTAATTAATTATTAGTCATAGTTTTAATAATTAATTAATTATATAGTCTAATTAAGGATAAATACTTAGGTTAAAATTCATGAATTAATAACTAAATTAATAACCTAAGTCATGTAAATTAAATTAATCATGTTCATGCTCTAATTAATTTAATTTTTAAGTCTTGAAAAAAATAATATAACTTGTAAATATAATAAACCTTGAAAAAATAACTCATGAACCGGACCGTGTTTAAAATCTAAACATTTGAACCAAACCCAAAACATCACCATACCCCGACCTAAGTCAGGGTTTCTTGCCCTTGCTGCTGCCGTGACATCACCATCACCAAACCGAGACCTTAAGGTCTTGGTGGTGTGAAAATAAGTCAAGCCGAGACACCCTTGGGGCTCGGTTAGGCGTCGGCTAAACAACAAACACCCCTAAACCCTTGATTTTATTTAAACCCCATGATTAGAACATGTTTATGTTACTTATTTTTAATTAGTTTATTAAAAACATCATGATTTTATGTGATTAAATAAATTAAAACATAAAAAGAAAAAGGTTAAAGGGTTATACCAATTACGTGGAATCAAGAAGATGAACACACTAACAATCCTTGAAAGAAATCAAAGATCAAAATCAACCCGAATCACCCTTTTGGTGATGTAAACCCGGCGGCCAAAAGGAACAAGGAAAAGAAAACTAGGGTTTTTCTTATTTTCTAATTTTGTGATAAATGAAACATGTTTTTCTAAATTCCCTTTGTTTAGTAAATTTTTAATGGGCTAGGCCCTTTTGCTTGTTGTATCCGCGTCATGTGGCCCACATGGGGGTAACCCGAACCTTTCTCGTGTGTAAAATAATAGTGTGTTCTCGTGTTCAAAAATTACGTGATCTAATTAGTTATCGATCGTGACTTAATATATTTATTCATGTTCGTAATAAATATATATAAATACGTAATATTAGCTCGTGATTAATTTACGTTCATGATTTCATGTTCGTATGTTCGTGATTAGAATTATTAATGGAATAATTATCGTGTGTTCGTACGTAATAAATACTTATCGTGTTATAACACGTACGTAATACTTGAAATTCTTGTTCATGAAACATAAACGTGCTATAAAAGGAAAGTTCTAATCATGTACGTACGATCTTAAGGGTACTATTCATGGTAAAAGTATGTGGGTTTCACAACTCTTCCCCCTAAAAAGAATAATTCGTCCCCGAATTATAGATAAAGTAAACTGGAAAAGAAGAACATACCCGAATTCAAAATTTGAAATGAGGGTAAGAAGCCCGGATAGACTCTTGTTTCCCAAGTGGCTTCCCGCTCGGTATGATCCCTCCAAAGGATTTTGATGAATGGAATCGTCTTCCTTCTCATGACTCGTTCTTGTCTGTCAAGAACTCGTTCGGGTTCTTCTATGAAAGTGAGATCTTCACGAATCTGTTCCAGTGGATACTGAACCATGTGAAAGGGATGATACTGGTACCCTCTGAGTAAGGACACATTAAACACATTGTGTACATGCGAAAGCTGCAGAGGTAACGCTAAATGGTAAGATACTTCACCGACTCGTTCAATGATATCAAACGGTCCGATGAATCGAGGACTGAGCTTCCCTTTAATTCCAAAACGTCTAACACCACGTGCCGGCGAAACCTTAAGGAAAACGTAATCTCCTACGTTAAAATGTATGTCCCTACGATGCTTGTCTGCCTAGCTCTTCTGACGTGACCGTGCTTCTTGTAGTTTCTGCTTCGCTACTGCGACCTTCTCATTAGTCAGCTCGATAATTTCTGGTCCTTCAAGTGTTCGCTCACCAACCTGATCCCAGCAGATTGGGGCGCGACACTTTCTGTCATACAACATCTCGAAAGGAGCACACTTGATACTTGCGTGCCAACTGTTGTTGTATGCAAACTCCACCAAACAGGTATAATCGTCCCAATCACCCGTCCATTCAAACGCACATGACCTCAACATGTCTTCCAATGTCTTAATCGTTCGCTCTGACTGCCCGTCTGTTTGAGGATGAAAAGCCGTGCTAAGCTTAAGTTGTGTACCCCAAGCTTTCTGCAGACTCTTCTAAAATCGCGAAGTGAATCGAGGATCTCTGTCTGAGACGATGCTGGATGGAGCACCGTGGAGTCTCATGATCTCCCTTCTATAAATATCGGCGAGTTTACTGACCGAATCTTCCTTGCGGATCGGTAAGAAATGAGCTGATTTGGTAAGTTGATCTACGATAAACCAAATTGCATCGTGCTTCCTCTTGGTTGGCGGAAGACCAGTAACAAAATCCATGGTGATTTTGTCCCACTTCCACTCTGGAATATCTAACGGTTGAAGAAGACCGCTAGATCACTGATGCTCGATCTTAACCTGCTGGCAGGTAAGACATTTGGAGACGTAAGTGGCAACATCCTGTTTCATACCACTCCACCAAAAGTACTGCTTGATGTCATGGTACATCTTGGTCGAACCAGGATGTATAGAGAATGGGGAGCCATGAGCCTCAGCTAACAAGGCTTCCCGGAGTTCTTGATCATCAGGAACACAAAGTCTTGTGCCCTGCCATAAGATACCATCTGCATCTACTCGGAACTCTGTCTGCTTCTCCAAATTCTGAATTATCGCCCAGATTTCTCCATCATCTTTCTGAGCTTCCTTGATCTTAGAGAGTAACTCGGGTTCTACTCTAACATTAGCGCAGTAACCGTGCTGTCCACGTACCATGATCTCTATGTCTAGTCGCTCCAAGTCTCTTATGATTTCTTCCTCAATCTCAATGCCATTGATCATTCCGGACTTTCTGCTAAGTGCATTTGCTACTACATTCGCCTTGCCGGGATGATACTGCAGATTAATGTCATAATCCTTTAACAGTTCTAACCATCTCCTCTGTCTCATGTTCAATTCACGCTGAGTGAAGATATACTTCAAACTCTTGTGGTCCGTGAAAATGTCACATGATTCTCCATATAAGTAGTGCCTCCATATCTTCAAAGCAAACACGACTGCTGCAAGTTCCAAGTCATGCGTAGGGTAATTTTCCTCATAATGCTTAAGCTGCCATGAAGCGTACGCGATCACTTTCCCATGTTACATGAGAACACAGCCAAGTCCCTTTCCCGATGCATCACTATAGATTTGAAATCCACCCGTACCAGATGGGAGAGTAAGAATAGGTGCAGATACTAACTTCTGCTTCAGGTCTTCAAAGCTCTTCTCTCGTTCTTCAGTCCAGACGAATTTCTCCCCTTTTTGCATCAGTTTGGTCAATGGTAGTGCTAGGCAGGAAAAGTTCTCCACGAACCTACGGTAATAGCCAGCTAAGCCTAGGAAAATGCGGACTTCAGTCGCTGATGTCGGCCTCGGCCACTTAGTAATAGCCTCAACCTTCGCTGGATCCATAGTGATTCCTTCTGCTGATATAATGTGACCTAAGAATGCCACCTTGTCTAACCAGAACTCACATTTGGAGAATTTATCATACAGCTGCTTCTGGCGAAGAATCTGTAGTACTGTACAAAGATGGTCTTCGTGTTCCTCCTTGGACTTTGAGAAAATCAGGATGTCATCGATGAAGAAAATGACGAACTTATCCAGAAGTTCATGGAAGATTATGTTCATCAAATCCATGAACACTACTGGAGCATTGGTAAGGCCAAATGGCATGACTACAAATTCGTAGTGGCCATAACGGGTACGAAAAGCAGTCTTGGCGATGTCCTGCTCCTTAACCCGTAGCTGATGATAGCCTGACCTTAGATCAATCTTGGAGAAATGTTTGGACCCTTGGAGTTTGTCAAACAGATCATCTATACGTGGGAGTGGATACCTATTCCTAATAGTAATCTTGTTGAGCTCGCGATAATCTATGCAAAGACGCATATTGCCGTCCTTCTTCTTAACAAATAAGACCGTTGCGCCCCATGGAGATGCCCTCGGTTGAATGAAACCTCGTTCCAGAAGTTCTTGCAGTTGATCCTTCAGCTCCTTTAACTCTATGGGAGCCATGCGATAAGGAGCCTTGGAAATCGGCTCAGCTCCTGGGATGTGCTCGATATTAAATTCCACTTCACGTGCAGGTGGTATGCCCGGAAGTTCTTCTGGAAATACATCTTGAAATTCTGACACTATCGGCTGATCCTGAATTGATGGGGATTCTGCATGCATGTCATGAACCATAGCTAGATAACCCTCGCAGCCATGTGACAGTAGTACACGTGCTTGCAAGGTTGATATGATTTGTACAGAACTGCCAGGTACGAACCCATTGTGAATGTACTCTGGCGCATTAACATCACCAAAAATGACTCGATATGAATGACAGTCTATGGTAGCATGATGCTTAGATAGCCAATCCATGCCCAAAATCATGTCAAAATCATTCATGTCCAGCGGAAGTTCGTCAACAGGACGAACCTTGTCGTCAAACTCTAAGGAAAGACTCTTGTACACATGGGTTATAAGTACAGAGTCTCTCAAAGGCGTGGAAATGCTGAGTCTATTCTCTAGTGGCATGGGGAGTATCCTAACATTCTTGGCAAAAGCAGTATAAATGACCGTGTGAGTAGCACCCGTATCAAACAAAACACATGCAGCTTGACCATACGTATACAAGATTCCAGTGATGGTACTTATAGACTTGTTGGCCTGATCGCGAGATGTCATATAAACGCGTCCAGTAGTAGGAGGCGGCTTGGTATCAGCATGTCCCGATGTGCCCTCCATATCGCCCTTGCGGCAGTCTTTCATGCTATGGCCAGGAAGACCACACTTTGAGCATGCGTCACTGTCGTGGCGATATGGCCCTGGGTGCCTACGGTGGCAAGTAGAGCAAAGAGGATGAGTGTATCCTCCAGCAGGTGTCCTAACTGGCTGAGAACCTGATAAGACATTATACATGAGACATGATAATAGGGTACAAAGGACAATACGGATAATCGTAAGATTTAATACCAGTGATAGCTGGACGGTTAGGCTGTGAACCTCTCTGGTTCTGGTCCCTACCGTTACCATGGTTCCTGGTAGAAGATTTGCTAATGTGTGAGAATTAAGAATCATAGCATGTAATCATAAGAAAATGCGTAAGTATAAGGACCTGTTGCTGTTGGAGTGTCCAGCGTTGTTACGGTAATTATCATTGCCGCCACGCCTATCCGTAGCAGAACGGTCGTTAGTCTGACCGTTTCCCTTGGGCTAATTAGGATGCTGTTGAGTAGCCGGCTGAGACCGGTCCCCAATCTTCTGCCTGGGAGATAAAATTTAAAGAGATGAAATATTGACATATACTGAAAGAATACGGAGTGGTCACCGCTTGAATACGAATGTTTACCTCTTATCAGGTTTCTCTGCTTCCCTGGATTCATCTCTCTCATGCAGCATCTCCAGCTTACATGCTGCATCGGCCACTTGTGCTACCGTGATGAACGTATCACACACCAAGTTGTTTACGACCGATGTACGAAGAGCCCACTTGAAGTGGTGTGCCTGCTCTTCAGGAGTACCTGCCGCTGCACCAAGGAAACCCTCTAAGCGAAGAAAGCGCTGCATGAACTCGTTGCTATTCTCCCCAGCTCTCTAACGGATCCCATGGTACTCCCTCTTTAACTTGTCTTGCTCAGCATTGGGAAAGAACTTCTCCATCACCCAATCTCTGAACTGTGCCCATGTCAAACCAGCCACCCAGTTATCACCTCCCCCAGACTACTTCAGTGCTAACCACCAATTTAACACATCACCTTCGAACCGGTAGCATGCCAACCTCGACTTAAAAACGGGGTCAAAGCCCATAGCATCGAAGATCTTCTCAATGTGAGCCAACCAGCTTTCAGCTTCACTGGGCTATCTGTTCTCTCCAAAGCTCGAGGACGGAGTTTGTTGAATCTCTCCAACCATGTAGCCAATGTCACTGGAGGAGGAGGAGGAGCAGGTGTTGGGTGATGCCACTGATTGTTGGCAGCCTGAACCTCAGCCCTGATTTCGTTCCTCGGCTGAGGAAGCAAAGCTTGCATTGCAGCTTGGAGTGCTGCATTGAGTTGTTCCTGCTCGCGTATGAGAACCATCTGACAGTATAACATAAAATACATGATTAAATTGATCAAACATAAACTATATACATGAAAAAACTTTATACCAATAAATCATGAGAAAAATTTTATGCAGGAAAATTTATACATGAATGCATGATGCAGTTTTATGAAAAATTTTGTATGCTCGAGAGTTAACGCCTATGGTTAGTTCACCCAAAATAAAAGACATGGCGAGGGGACGCCTATGGGTCGGTCCCAAATTTAAAAGTTTCGATAAAACACATGCGACTAATAGGGCCAGTCCTGTACCAACCATTACTTAGTCATAAACCTGCGACATGACATATATATGTATGCATGAAAATGATGAATGCATGAAAACCGACTGTCAGTTCTAGGAAGACCAGAGTGACTACCCACTAATCACAGGTCATGTTTTGAGAGCCTACAGGTCGAAGCCTTGGTCTCTGATACCATAATTTTAACACCCCATTTTGATAAATGGAATGTCACGCGTGATTATGGTGTATCATCAAAACATACAGGGATAAATGTCTAAACATTACATGACCATAAAGGAAATACCGGAATCCAATATCGGTAGTCCAAAAGTAGAACTCATCACATACAAACATAAGTACTGTAAATGAAAGGACTAAACAATGTCCATGGAAATGAGTATCAAAGTATAGATAAATGCATAAATTAAAGAACGCTAGAAAGCTTCCAGTCCATATGCACGTATGCTTAAAGTCTACAAGCGTCCCTGAGTACCTACCGTTTTGGGAACATGAAAAGGAAAACGGCTGAGCAATACGCTCAGTGCAAGGATGTACAAATATAGCATGAATAGTATAAGCAAAATAAACATGAAACAACGGAAGAAACTAAGTCATGAATAACCCGGTTATATCTTAATAAAACTGGTTTTATAGTTTGAAAAGCCATATGTTTATCTTGTAAAAATTGTTTAACATATTTTACCGTTAGCCAATATAGGTCATGAAATATCAACGTGCATGAATACTTGGAGGGGTGACCTCGTCATGCAAATTAGAGGGGCTGCCTCTAATTTAATATACTGGTTTTGGGTAGGAGGGATCAGCTCCTTGTGAAGGATGTAAGGCACACACCACATTCACACTGAGTAATCTGCTGAAAACATGTATACTAGGATGCACCCATACGCCCCACCTAATAATATAATAAATGACCAAAAGCTGAAAGGGATGCCACAAACTATCACTCCATCGTGGTGAAGTCATAACACTGGTGCCTACAGTGTTATGGTTATAGTACCTCCATAAGTAGGTGAAACTGGTCATGCATGTATATGGCATTAGGTATTCTACTTAAACATAAGCAATCAAAACATATAAAACATATAATAAGGAAAACAGTTGGCTGCATACGGGAAATCCTAATAAGGAAAGAATGTCCATACTGAAAGGACGGGGAATCCGTACCTTATGTCCAGTGAACGAAGAAGACGAACGGAAGAGAGTCCTACTTCGGTATCACTAATGCTACATAAATACATACGTGTATAATTATCTGCTTACTAAGTACGTAACTGGTTTTATATCATGTCTTAGCTTGGTTTATATGTTCATGTCATGTTTTACTGATTTAAGCTTTATACTGTGTTTATCATATATTCTGTCTATTCTGATTAAGTATTACTTGTATTTCATGTATTATTATACTTTTTGTGTAATAATAACTAACTTTCTAAAAATAGCAGGTTTCCTAAAATAGAAAGTTTCCAAAAATAGAAAGTTACCAAAAATAGAAAGTTGCTAAAAATAGAAAGTTTCCAAAAATAGAAAGTTTCCAAAAATAGAAAGTTTCCGAAAGTAGAATTACTGCTTAAAATAGATAATTTTCTAAAAATAGAAAGTTTTGATAAATAGATTAGCTTCCTTAAATAAATAAGTTTCTAAAAATAGAAAGTTTCCATAAATAGATATAAGCTGGATAATTAAGCTAATTATATAAGCTTAAGTGTTTTACTAATTAATATTCTAAGTCATGTGGTTATATAGTATAGTTTATTAATTATTTCATGTGAATTAAATAAACTATAGGTTAAAACAATTAATTAAAAATAACATGATTTTAGTTAAATAAAGGTAAAATACTTAGGTTAAAACATGTATTATTATCTATCAATAATATAACCTAAGTCATGTAAATTAATTAATTATAAGTCATGGTTTTAATAATTAATTAATTATATAATCAAATTAAGGATAAATACTTAGGTTAAAATTCATGAATTAATAACTAAATTAATAACCTAAGTCATGTAAATTAATATAATTATGTTCATGCTTTAATTAATTTAATTTTTAAGTCTTGAAAAAAAAATATAACTTGTAAAAATAATAAACCTTGAAAAAAATAACTCATGAACCGGACCGTGTTTTAAATCTAAACATGTGAACCGGACCCGAAACATCACCATACCCCGACATAAGTCGGGGTTTCTTGCCCTTGCCGCTACCGTGACATCACCATCACCAAACCGAGACCTTAAGGTCTCGGTGGTGTGAAAAGAAGCCAAGCCGAGACCCCCTTGGGGCTCGGTTAGGCGTTGGCTAAACAACAAACACCCCTAAACCCTTGATTTGATTTAAACCCCATGATTAGAACATGTTTATGTTACTTGTTTTTAATTAGTTTATTAAAAATATCATGATTTTATGTGATTAAATAAATCAAAACGTAAAAAGAAAAAGGTTAAAGGTTGTACCAATTACATGGAATCAAGAAGATGAACTCACTAACGATCCTTGCAAGAAATGAAAGATCAAAATCAGCCCGAATCACCCTTTTGGTGATGTAAACCCGACGGCCAAAAGGAACAAGGAAAAGAAAACTAGGGTTTTTCTTATTTTCTAATTTTGTGATAAATGAAACATGTTTTCCTAAATTCCCTTTGTTTAGTAAATTTTGAATGGGCTAGGCCCTTTTCCTTGTTGTAGCCGCGGCATGGGGCCCACATGGGGGTAACACGAACCTTTCTCGTGTCTAAAATAATAGTGTGTTCTCGTGTTCGTAAATTATGTGATCTAATTAGTTATCGATCGTGACTTAATATATTTATTCGTGTTCGTAATAAATATATATACATACGTAATATTAGTTCGTGATTAATTTACGTTCATGATTTCATGTTCGTATGTTCGTGATTATAATTATTAATGGATTATCGTGCGTTCGTACGTAATAAATACTTATCGTGTTATAACACGTACGTAATAATTGAAATTCTTGTTCATGAAACATAAACGTGCTATAAAAGAAAAGTTCTAATCATGTACGTACGATCTTAAGGGTACTATTGATGGTAAAAACATGCGGGTTTTACAGTGCCACTTATAAGAGTTTGAACATTTTGAAAGACTAATTACATACTATGTTGGGGAATGAGTGCTGCTGATGTGTTACAAATTGGTGCATCCACTTCATGACATAGTCGCCACTCTCCCAATAGTGACTTTGTTGGTTACACTAGAAAAAATAATAGCAACTTTATGAGCATTCAACAAAAGAAATAAAATATAATAATATACATGTATTGCAATAGTTTATTTACCTGGACGAGATTCCATGTCATATCACCAAATGCCCTAGAAGAAATTAAATAATATTAGATTTCATGTTAACCTTTATAAATAGAGATGAATTATACGTTGATGCAAAAAATTCTCACTTTTTCACAACACTGGTGAAACCGTAGCTCTCCTCATTCTTCCCTTCCATATCCGAATCCAAAATGAACCCAATCTTTTGTTGAGGTACAATTATGAACAAACTTCAGTGTTTACTAATAAAGGTGACGTTTTAGTATAAATACTTTCCATAAGTCATAAAGCAATAAAAGACGGTGTTAAATATTGTACCTTTCAATGTATGGTGCAAGATAAAATGATCTATGATGGCTTAGGTCCATCGCTTGCAGCAAGTAGTTTTTGACGAGTAAACTATCAAACATACACAGAGAGTCTTGAATTGTACGTATACGAGTTCAGGAAACTACATTTGTTTGTTTGTGTTTTCACCTGCTACAAAATCTTATGTATGGACCTAGAAACATGACAATATATAAAATGTAAAATAAAAATATACCTTAAATATGTTAAATAAGATCTAATAATCCCATAAGTACTTACGTTGCAAACAAAGTTATAATGCAAGTGTTAAGCCATCCATTCGTAAAAAGCAGCATACGCTCCTGTGCCGAAACCAAAAATTGAAAAGACTTCGAATCTCCAAAAACTCAAGGCTCGACATCAACATGTAAAGGACGAGTAGGATCTGGGCTGCGCATCCAACGCTCATATGAACTTCGAAGAGATGCTCTCTTATGAATCTGGCCACGATAGTTGTTCAGTTTCTTAATGAGCTCTTCTCTTTTTGTTACTACAGTTTGGGTGGACGGGTTTGATGCCACATATTTCTTATTTCCAGTTTGGTTGGTGTTGGTGGCCTGTTAAGAAAGTATATTTATCACAATTACTAAGTATTGAGAAAATGCTAAATTAATGTTCAACCCATTAATAAAATAGCCATTTAGACTCAAACCAGAACATGTGAATCATACACACACATGAATGTACGTACCAAATTGAGTGGAAGAGCCCTCTTGGTCAACGGAGTTATTGCTATAGGGTTGGATGGTCCTTCTTGTGTAGATAAAGTTGGAGCTGTTTGCTTTTGAGTGGACGATTCTTTAACTTTTTCCACAATTTGCTTAGTCGCTGTTTGGGTGGAGGTATTAGCTGCAACAGTTTTCTTGTTTCCCATTTGGTTGGAGTCCTATACACAAAGTATAATTATTATAATGAGTAAATATTGTACAATGTTATAAAAATTTAACGTTATGTAGATCAATTTACCTTGGTGAGTTCAATATACTTCTTGGGCCATTGAATAAAACTAAACAAACTTCTCCCATTTTAGTAAACTCTTCGGTTGGGACTAGAAGAAGGTAGTTCTTATAATCAGCTTCAACGTTGTCTACATGCACCTTTGCATGCCCCTGTAGCACTGACTTTCCATGTACTTTCTTAGCCGGATAAACCATCCCTATAGCACAAAGAACCTTATTGGTCCCGTAGGGGAGAAACAACTGGCATTCGATAGGCTCCTACAAAACATGTATCATGAGAAACGATATAGAACAGAATTTGTTAGCACAAAACAACCAATTAGATTTTAACTAGTTAGATGTCTCAGCTTATGTACTTAATTTTGTGTAAATGGTTGTGTTTTATCTCAAACTGGCTAAACAACAAATTAGCCAAGAGGGAGTGTGGGTCAAATGGAATCAAATAGGTTAATAAACGTTGACCCATAGTCTGCGATATTGCATGCAATCTTGTTGATCATTTATATTCCAATATTTTCATAGATACTTGAATTGTATTACTTAATTATAATTAACCTCTGAGCTATTTAATTTACATAAAACAGGACAAAAAAGTGTGTGCGAGTTAACTTGACCTCACATATTTCGACCACCCTACTTAAACAAAGACCTGTGTTAACATGAATATATTTATAATATCTATCAAATCTGCCAATGATTCTTCTAGACTTGAAGTATTGTAAGCTCTATAAATAGCATTTATTTTTCCAATCATGTTTCCATTTGTTTGTTGTATGCAGGGTTACCCAACATATTAGATGATCTTTGGGCTAATTCTGTATTTTAATAACCATTATCAAGCTTGAATTTGTTCATTTACTATGAATTTTATAGACAGTTATATATGTATGTATAGACCAAGAGGTATAGATCATGTACCTTTATATTGTCTAGTACATCGAAATTTGGCGCCGAATCACAACTACTTCTCCACATTAACGGGCTCTCGGGGTTTTCATTATGCTGCCCGGACTTCATCTCCCTGACTGCTCTTGCAAGTTGATCTTTGTACTCGGCCTCCATTTCTTCACGCGTCTCCTTTATTTTTTGGTTTACAATCACCATTATTTCTTCTTTTTCTTGAGACCTTCTCTTCTTTGCAACATATCCATCTATCCCCTGTTTAAAGGGGACATGATATCCTACCCCTAGTACTACCGCCATGCTCCTTTCCTTCGACCATAATCAATGCATCCACACCAGGTTCAATGTCTAAACTATGGGATAGTTGTATATGTGCCTTAATCTGTAATTGTATGCAAGTAATACAATACTAAAAAACAATTCATATGTATACTTATTAACAATAAAGTTTGAAGCTTGAAATGTCATACCAATTTGTCTGCAATTCCTTTCATTTCGGGAGATAACATCAATCATTTTACTTTATCTTTTATTCTCCTCGCTAAACATAATGCCTAACACGACGATCGGGTATCCTATGGACAGGTGTACAAAGCTCTTCACAAGCTCTCTCTTTTTCCCATTTCTCTATGTTTCCACGATATCCTTTTGGGCCTAGTCGTGGAGGATTTTTCTTCAGTTTTGCCCATTCCTTCCCTTTTGCATGTTTCACCTTGTCATATGAATAGTAAGTCATGTTAGTTATATTAGTTTCTAACAGCATATATACAAACATGAAGCTAAAAAGACATTTTAGTAATACAAACCATTTTTCAGGGGTACTTTCTAGTTTCACAAACTCTCTCCATATATCAGGTTCAATAAAAGTATACTTAGTACAAGGACTACGTCTTCGGTACATGTAATCTGTACGAAGATCCTTCTTGAAACTTTTCCAGGAGTTGTTGCACTGTTTGAGCACTTGTGTTTTGCAGTCATCGTTCTTAAGCCTACAATGCTCCTGATAAATATAGAAATTAAACTCATAAGATGATAATTAACATAATGATGTTGTGACATCTAACAAATGGTATTAAGATAATATACCTTGATTTCCAACCATAATTGACTTTTATCAGTCTTAGGTACCTTCCTCCAATCATCTATGAGGATAGAAATCCTCGCCTTCGTAACAACCCCTATGTAAAGAGCAAACGGAGACTGGTCCTTCCCGTCATATCTACATTCGTTAGCTCATTATTTCTCACCTTGTTTTTCAACCAATCTGGAAATGTTCTAAAATGCTCGATAGCCAACCATGCTTGTGACTTATTACGATTTTTTGATATCAGCATTGTTTTGTGTTGGTGTATGTATGGTGCAACACAAGTCATGTGTTCTAAAACGGTAAAATGTGCCCGGTGTAAATCATTTGGATCTACCGGTTCCCTATTCCTCCCAATAGTCCCAAACCCTTGAAGTCTACCCTCGTGTCGAGATCGTGGGATGCCAATATTCGGTACATCTTTCATATAGTCTATACAAAACTCAATTACCTCCTCGGTAACGTATCCTTGAATAATGCTCGCCTCTTGTCGATCGGTTTCGAACATATCCTTTTAAGAACCCCATGTATCTCTCGAATGGATACATGTCTCGTAGAAACATCGAACCCCAAGCCTTTATTTATGCAACGATATGAGATACCAAATGAACCATAACATCAAAAATGAAGGCGGAAAATACATCTCGAGTTGGCAAAGGGTGAGAATAATATCACTTTGCCATTCATCTAACACTTCTGGATCGATCACTTTCAAATGAATCATCTTGAAAAACAAGCAAAGCTTAGTGATCGTGTGTCGAATGCGGTTTGGCAATATTCCACGAATTGCAATTGGGATGAGTTGTGTTATTAAAATATGACAATCATGTGACTTCATACCATGTAACTTCAAGTCGTCCATCGACACCAATTTTTTAACATTTGAAGAATATCCCGATGGTACCTTAATCCCATGCAAGCATTGACAAAATTTTGTTTTCTCGGCTTTCGACATGGTATAACAAGCTATTGGCAGATACATACGACTTCCTTCTTTTTCGACTGGAGCAAGCTCTGGCCTTATTCCCATTCCAACCATATCCTTTCGAACATTAACCCTGTCTTTTGTTTTTCCTAAAATATTCAACAATAATCCTGTTAAGCTGTCACAAACATCTTTCTCGATATGCATAACGTCAAGACAATTTCGAACTTTCAAGTGCTTCCAATATGGCAAATCGAAAAAAATAGACTTTTTTTTCATATGTTGGTTGAGGTGGTTCTTTTTCGTTTTCCAAACACATTGTTTACATCTTGGACTCGGGATAGTATAGCTTCTCCATCCAATGGTTTTCTTAAGACTCCTAACTCATTCGTTCCGTCAAACAGCTCTTTTCATCTACGGTATGGGTTATTCTTTCGAAGTGATCTTCGATGTCCCATATATACCATCTTCCTACAATTTAACAACCACTTTGAGTGGGTATCATTTTAACAAACAGGACACGCCTTATATCCTTTTGTGCCATATCCAGATAAGTTACCGTATGCAGGAAAATCACTTATGGTGTAAAAAATCATGGCTCGCAATAGAAAAGTCTCCTTTTTGTACGCATCATACACTTGAACTCCTGGAAGCCACAACTCTTTCATGTCTTTAATCAATGTTTTCAAATACACATCAATATCATTCCCGGGTAGTTTTGGACCTTGAATTAACAATGACATCATGATGTACTTTCATTTCATGCATAACCAAGGTGGAAGATTGTAGACGCATAAAAGAACGGGCCACGTGTTGTGACGACTACTGATGGTCCCAAATGGGTTTATACCATCTGAGCTAAGTCCAAACCTTATATTTCTAATTTCATCTACAAAGTTTTTAATATTATCAATATTTTTCCATTGAGGTGAGTCAGCCACATGTCGTATTTTTCCATCTTTTTTACAGTCTTCGACATGCCAACGGAAATTTTTTGCATCTTTGCAATTAGCAAATAATCGTTTAAGCCTAGGTATGATGGGTAAATAACATAATATTTTAGCAGGGGCGCCATTCTTCATCACATCACTATTGAGTTCTTTTTCAGTTTTTTCTTTACATCTTGATGAGTTACATACAGGACAACTATGTAGGTCCTTTTTTTCATTTGTATAAAATACACAGTCATTGGGACATGCGTTTATTCTTTTGATTTCCAATCCTATTGAACAAATCAATTTTTTTTGCTTTGTATACTAAAATAGGAAACTCGTTATCTTCGGGTAGAAAATCATTCACAGCCTCTAAAATATCTGTAAAACATTTATCACTCATACCGTTAGCTGCCTTTACGTCAAACATTCTCAACACTGCACTTAGTCTGGTATGTTTTTTACACCCGACGTATAACGGTTTTTCCGCATCAACAAACAGTTCTTGAAACTTGGCGTGATTATCTTCAACTATTTCACCCTCCAAATCATATAACATGTCATCTAAGTTATCATCACCACTATCGTATGAAGCATTGTCATCATCATCGCTATGATCAGAATCAACCGTGTCATGCTCGGGTAATAATTCACCATGCCATGACCAACAAGTATACCGTTCCTCAAACCCAGTTGATATCAGGTGTCCTTTTATTTCATTAGAGTCAATATACGTAAGTATATTGTTACAATCTTTACACGGACAAGGTATTCTTAATTTTCCTTTATTTTCTCGATCATCCTCAACAACTCTAATAAATTCAGACAACCTCGTCAAATATTCTTCTGAATTTCGATCAATCTTGTACATCCATTTACTTCGATCCATCTAGAAGTTCGATCTATCTAGTAATAATATAAAGAATTAGTAACAATATAAGGAATTGCTAACTATTATATTTTCATAAATAAAAATTTTAACTCATTTCTTGTTATCGCGTATTTCTAACAAACTTATTTTGAATGGCAAGTTAGTAGTTTTTTATTCGAACCCACATGAAATTAGTTAAACCTAATATATGTGTATATTTTACCAGGCCTGTTGTAGGAGAAGAGGGCCAACGCTCACAGACAATGGTAAGGAGGATTGTTCAGGCTTCCGAACAGGTAATGATACGTTTTTCTATTGTCTTATATTCTACAAGTTCTTTTTTTAATTTTCGATACAATTGGAGGAAGTTTGGGAGACTGATAATGTTTTTTTGGACGGAGATGGTGAGACACAATTTCTTTTTATTTTACAAGCTTAACATCGCTTACAGTTTTTTTATTTATTAACCTTTTTAATTCTTTGAAAAATTCATAGAGGAGAAATTGAATTGAAGAAATCCGACGCAAATTAGAGGGCTTCACTTTTTGTGCAGAAATAGGAATTAACAGGTAAGTCCGTACTAATTTCTGAATAAGAATAAAGTGAGAAGATTGTCCTGTTTGATAGTATAGACCAATGTTTTGAAAACCGGGTATGTGATCGACCTGGAGGAGTCACCGGGTCGCCGGGCTAACCGATTCGACCGCCGAGTCAACCCGGTTTTATGCACCTGCACAAACACAAATTTTCTGCTATCCAAACTCTAGTTGTGTTGTAAATAACAGCAAACAACCATGTTTCTGTATGATTGAAAACCATTTGATAGCTTTATCTATAAGATCTTACTTTGAAAATAGAAAAATACTCTCTATAAAAACAAAATAAATACCAGATCTATCTAATCGATACATACGATCCGTATATCTGAAAATATAACGCTTAAATGTGTGAGATTTATTTGGATTTTGATAATTATAAAGGTTTATTTACTCATTGAAATTTTGAATGGGTAAAGTTATGTTGGCGGCTGAAGAAAGAAACAAGTTAGGTAAGAGAAATAGTGGGAACATGAAAAGTGACGGAGTATACTATGTTTTTATTTTTCCAACTTTTGAAGTAAATAAGAGGCCCGACGGGTATTATTTATCCGGGTTGACCGATTCAGACCGGGTTTCAACTATTTTAAGAACCGGTTAGTTTTGACCCGTTTTTTAAGCCGGAACAGGTTCAACCGGTTGAACCGGCCGGGTCGAACCGGGTTTCAAAACATTGGTATAAACAAGGTATGCCATTGTTGACTGAGTGTTTTTAGGCTGAGTGTTTTTAGGTTGACAAAAATGCTCATTAGTTTTTTTGGCGTTAGCTAGATAACATTAGTGAATACCGACAACAAGGTGTGTGCATTTGGGGGTGAACAGGGTTTACCCGAGTAACTTTAATATTATTTCATTTAATTGAAACTCAATCAATCACTTTTAGTTACCCTAACTTCTTTAGGGTTTCGTTTCTTATTTTTAGGGTTTGTTGGTCGTTTCGCAAATTAGGGTTTCAGTCCTTCATATGGAACCAAACGATCAGTTCGAAGCAGATGTCTCTTCGGATGGGGAAGGGTTTGATGGTGTTAAAGGAGATATCGCTAGGGTTTCTTTTAAGCCCAATATCACTTTGCGAAGACCTGTGCCGTCAGAAACACAGGTTCAGATTGGTGAGTTCTTAAGCTTATCTTCTCCTATGGTTACTAGACTTAAGTTTCTGGATGGAGATGTTAATTGTGGTATGGGCATTCAAGTTAAAAATGGGGCTAATGTGTTCGATGCGAAGGACTACTCGATTAACAATATTATGGGATTTACTCCGGAGTCTATTCAAGATGTAAGTGAGTTCTTTATAGTTAAACTTGGCATGCCTATTGATATTGACAAATTTGCAAAGGATATTGAAAGTGGGAAATATAAAGTGTGGTCGATGCTGAATCACGCACAATGTACTGGGGTTGTTAAGATTGTTCGTGAAAGGATGGACTTCCTTTTAAATTCTTCACATATAGAGAGCAACCATGTGTCTATATCTAGTGATAGAGGTGCTAATGCGAGTAAGAATGTCCTGTCAAAGGTTGATGATGGTGTAAGTAATGATTATGTACAGTCGATTGAGGATATTACCGCTAATTTTTCTAATAAAATGGATACGCTTGCTTCTATTTGCAGTCATGATACTAGTGCAAATGTAAAGGAGCTGTCCGCTGATAATGGTATTTTTCGTCACTTGGTGTCAGAAGATGTTTTTGAAGGTGTAAACGTCTCTATTCCCTGTAGAGTGGTTCAGAAGGTCAGTCATCATCTTGAACATACTCTATATGGTTACTTTATTGGAAAGAGAATGGCTTTCCCGGTTGTGGATTATTATGTTAGAAACAACTGGGTGAAACATGGGTTGACGCGGATCATGATGAATTCTAAGGGTTTTTTCTGTTTCAAATTCAAATCACTTGCTGGTTTGGAAGCAGTTTTAGAAGAGGGCCCATGGTTGATTCGTAAATCTCTGATCATTCTCAAAAAATGGTCGATGGATACTAGGTTGGTTAAAGAAGAATTGACTCGTATTCCTGTTTGGGTAAAATTACATGATGTGCCTATTCAAGTTTTTTAAGAAGATGGAATTAGTCTAATTGCTTCTTTCATTGGAAAACCCGTGATGCTAGATTCCTACACTAGTTCTATGTGTAAGGAGTCATGGGGTTGGAGTAGTTTTGCCAGATGCTTAATTGAGGTTAATGCTGAGGCTGATTTTGTGGATGTTGTTACCATTGGTGTCCCTTCTCTTTCGGGGGAGGGTTTTACAAACGAAACTATCCGTATTTAATATGAATGGAGACCTCCTATATGTGCTGAGTGTAAGACTTTTGGTCACCTTCTTGATCAATGCTCTAATAAGGTGGTTGTTTCTCCTATAGTTCCTACTGCTAGTACTGGTCCATCTACTTTTGTTGCTAGTACTTTTGTTGAGAATAATGAGGGTTTCCAAACGGTGACCAAAAGAAAGAGAAAGATGTCAAAATCTATCAAGGGTGGTAAGTTTACTGGTCCATCGGTTCAACCGAATGTCAAATTTTTTCCTAAAGCTACAATTAGTAATCCGACGAAGGGAGAGACTAGTACGAAGATTGGTTCTTTGCCCAAGTTGAAGTCTATTGATACGTCATCATCAGGTGTTGGGCTATCTACATCAAATCCTTACTCTGTTTCGGACCATGATGATGAAGATGACGAGGTTGAAATGGTTTATAATGAAACAACCAATTTATTCTCTAAAACAAATGCAGGTAGAAATTCCTTTACGGCAGCTGTTAGCTAATTTGGTTCATTTCGTTGTGTTCTAGGTGGTTTGTAAGTGTTTATGGCTTGTCATAAGCACTAGATTTAGGTGTTTATCAAGCTTTTTAGCTTGAGTTTAATGTGGTACCTTAGTCACATTCCATTTGTACTTCACTGTTCTTTTGGTTAATCTATTTACCGGGGAAGCCCATTACCCAAAAAAAACTTCTTTGTTCATAGATCACAAACATCAACACATGGACTGTAAGGATTCAGCTAGAAAAATACTAAAATCTAACTTGCACAGCACTCTTAAATTACATTAAGTCCTTTTCCTAGTTCTACTGGTGTAATTGATTTCTAAATTTTGGTACTATAATCAACTATCTGTTGACCACAGTTATGCCCAGTATGTGTTTATGCTAAAATGTCAATTAAACTCAGTGTAAACTAGCAGCCTTACAACCTTGATTTTTGTTGAATTACAGGTACTACTACCTTCACCATCACATGTATTGCTGCTGAAGCAAGCGACCAGTTAGCCTCAAGTTTTTTTGGAACTAAGCCTAAAGCTGGATGTATATATATTTTCTTGTTAAATTCATATATCCTGTAATTGACTTCTTGGGTTATATGCAATCATTTTGCAATGATATTGATTATTTATTATACTTTAGGATTTATGGGTGATTTATGGGTGCTATATGACAATAATCAAGATGAAGAAGTGTTACATACCTATAATTATTGTTGGAAAATGTTTTGCAAAATATGGTTTTTGCAATACTTTGGACATAATTTAATATATGTATATGTTATATATATTCGTAGTACTTATTAGCTTTGCGTTCTCCTCGAAGAGAGCTTTGCAACGAGCTAAAGTATGTCCAATATGGAGTTAATATGAATGAGATATCGTGTCTCAAAGTGAGTCACGTGAAACACAATATTTGGAAAAATATTTGTCCTACATCGCTTGAAACATGAAGTGAAAACATGTTTATAAGGAAATCCTAGTTTCTACCCTACAATATTCATTTGTGGGTTTTTACTCCCACGCCTACGCGCGCGCAGGGGGGGGGGTGCAGAAAGTGGGATTTCTAGGCCAAAAACGGGTTCGAAGCTACTGAACTTGTGCACGAGCGCGCGACCTGCGGACACGAATGCAGCTCCGAAAACTGGCTTGGGTGCGGGCAAATTTCGGTATCTTTTTTGCTGCGAATTCGATTTGTTTTTTCCAGAAAATTCTGTACATCTATTTTAGGAATAGATACATAAGTTATTCACAGAATATTTTATGTGTTAAAGAGACAGGAAATCTGTTTAAGTTATAACATATTTTCCTGACTTTGGTATATATTTTTCTTTGAGAACAAGTCAAGTTTTCAGTATAAATATAACCTCTTCTCATTCAGTTAAATGATCAGAAAAAACGCAGCTTTTCATACTCCATTACCAGACGATTTTTCCAGCAGTTCTCGATCAGAAATGCAGAAGGCTTCCATGATCTTTCAGGCAAGTTTGTCTAGTCCGGCTGTACAACAGCTTTGGACGTTGTACCCTGGGAAACAGACGGTGAATCTGTTTTAAGGGAAGCGTGTTAAACACGTGCCTCGTCTTACTTTTACTGCTTTCAATTTTATTTGTTATTTAATTCTGTTCTTTGTTTTCTGTTAATTTTATTATTGTTTTAATAAAAGTATACACCGTTTCCCACAATCTTAAAACAGATTCTGTTTAACAGAATTAAAACTTTTATTAAATCGGATTAATAATTTTATCAGATTTATTTATAAACTGTTTCTACCGAAACCAGGATTGAGTTTCACTGGAAATCAGTTTTAATTTACAGTTTTTAAATAACAGTTAAGGTTTTTTTTAGCAGTTGTTCTAATCAGTTTATTGAAACCAAGATTGTGTTTCTGTTAAACTGATACGTTTGATAATTACATCTGATTCATTGAAACCAAGATTGAGTTTCTTTGAAGCAGATCCACTATAAGTATATAGAGATCACGATTGAATTTCTTATATACAGATTTATAACAGTTGTCTAACTGTTTGTGTTTTGATCTTGTGTGATCTTTCAGGATGTCTACCAGCACTCCTGTAACTCCTGTAACTCCTGTAACTCCTGCAACTACTACTGCGAATGTAACTGGTGCGCCAGTTCCCCACACAGTTGCTAATCATGCTGAAAAACCGGAAAAATTCAATGGACAGAATTTTAAGAGGTGGCAGCAGAAGATGTTCTTCTATCTCACTACTTTGAACCTTGCGAAGTTCTTAAAGGAGATTGTACCTCAGGTGGAACCTCCTAAAGAAGGTGTACCCGAAAATCAACAAGCCGTGCAAGCTGTTGAAGCATGGAAACATTCAGACTTCTTGTGTCACAACTATATTCTGAATGGTTTGGTGGACTCTTTGTACAATGTGTACTGCAAGACTAAGACTGCCAAAGAATTATGGGAGTCGTTGGAACGCAAGTACAAAACTGAGGATGCTGATACAAAGAAGTTCGTGGTAGCTCGCTTTTTGGATTACAAGATGGTTGATTCAAAGAGTGTGATAACTCAGGTTCAAGATCTGCAGGTTTTGCTACACGACATTCATGCTGAGGGTATGACTTTGAGTGAAACTTTTCAAGTTGCTGCTATCATTGAAAAGTTACCTCCAAGCTGGGTAGAATTTAAAAACTACTTGAAGCATAAGCGAAAGGAGATGACTGTTGAAGACTTGGTTGTTCGTCTTCGTATTGAAGAGGACAACAAGCTGGCTCAGAAAAACACTTATACACCTGATTCTGCCAAGGCAAATATGGTTGAGCATGGTTCGTCTTCTTCAAAGTCTAAAGGCAAGAGCTTTGGAAAAAGGAAGAATGACAAGAAGAGCAAAGGGAAGTCTGAGTACCTTGCTCCTAAGGCTGGAATTGCGAAGCAGAAGTTCCAAGGAAATTGCTTCAATTGTGACAAGCCAGGTCATCGTGCTGCTAATTGCAAAGCGCCAAAGCGGGTGACTCCACGCGAGGCTAATATGGTGAATGATAATATGGACATGATTGCTATGGTGTCTGATGTCGTTACCATGATCTCTGAAGTTAACCTGGTAGGTTCTAATAATAATGATTGGTGGGTTGATACTGGGGCAACCCGTCATGTGTGTGCTGACAAGAGTATGTTTCACTCTTTCAGAGCGGTTGACAATGGAGAGAAGCTGTACATAGGCAACTCTGCAACTGCTGATATCAAGGGCGAAGGAGATGTTATTTTGAAGATGACATCCGAGAAAGAGCTCAAGTTGACTAAAGTCTTGTATGTTCCGGAGATTCGCAAGAATCTTGTGTCCGGATGGCTTTTGAATAAGTTTGGTTTTCGTCTTGTTTTTGAGTCTGATAAAGTTGTAATTTCTAAGAATCAAATGTATGTTGGTAAAGGGTATGCCTTGAATGGTATGTTTAAGCTCAATGTAATAGTTGTTAAGAGTGATATCAATAAAATGAATTCTTCTGCTTACTTGATTGAGTCTTCTAATGTGTGGCATGGCCGTCTTGGACATGTTAATTTTAATTCAATGCGTCGTTTGATTAAATTTAATGGCATACCAAATTTTCATATTGATTCAAATTATAAGTGTGAAACTTGTGTCGAAGCCAAACTTACAAGATCATCTTTCAAATCGGTTGAACGAAAAACCGAACCACTTGATATGATACACACAGACATATGTGATTTGAAATCACTACCCACAAAAGGTGGCAATAAGTACTTCATCACGTTTATTGATGATTGCACAAAGTACTGCTACGTTTACTTGTTGAAAAGTAAAGATGAAGCTATAGACAAGTTTGTTCTATACAAAACCGAAGTTGAGAATCAACTTGGTAGGAAAATCAAGGTTGTACGAAGTGATAGAGGAGGTGAATATGTGTCTCCTTTTGCTGATCTATGTGCGAAACATGGAATTAGACATGAGTTTACTGCTCCTTATTCACCTCAGCAAAACGGTATTGCCGAAAGGAAGAACCGTACCTTGAAAGAAATGGTTAATGCCATGTTGTTAAGTTCTGGTATGAGCCGGGACATGTGGGGGGAAGCCATTCTAACGGCTACTTATCTTTTAAACAAGATACCTCGTAAGGATAAAGAGGAAACCCCATATGAACTGTGGATGGGAAGAAAACCATCATACCAGTACTTACGAGTGTGGGGGTGTCTAGCCAAGGTAGCTGTGCCGACACCTAAGGCCCAAACGATTGGACCTAAATCTGTGGATTGTATATTCATTGGATATGCTAAGAATAGCAGTGCGTATCGTTTCATTGTACATGATTTGAAAAATCCTGATATACACAAGAACACAGTTATGGAATCAAGGAATGCGTCTTTCTTTGAAAACATATTTCCTTGTTTAAAGAAGGAAAATGAAAGCACATCTAGAATAGATGATGCAGTTGTCCAAGATAAGAGACAACGAGATGATGATGATCTCCAAGATGAGAGACAAGATGAACCCGAGGAAGAAGAGGTTGAACCTAGAAGAAGCAAACGGGCGAGAACCGAGAAATCCTTTGGACCCGATTTTGTCTCTTTTATGGTAGAAAATGAACCTACTTCTTATCAAGAAGCTGTAAATTCCTCGGAAGGACCTCGATGGAAAGAAGCGATTAATAGTGAAATAGAGTCTATTTTACAAAATCATACTTGGGAGCTCGTGGATTTACCTCCTGGTTGTAAACCACTAGCCTATAAATGGATCTTCAAGAAGAAGATGAAAGCTGATGGCACCATTGATAAGTACAAAGCAAGATTGGTGATCAAAGGTTTTAGACAACGCGAAGGTCTAGATTACTTTGATACATATTCGCCTGTTACGCGAATAACTTCTATTAGGATGATTCTTGCTATTACCGCATTAAGAAATTTAGAAGTTCACCAAATGGATGTGAAAACGGCTTTTCTAAATGGAGATTTAGAAGAAGAAATATACATGAACCAACCCGAGGGTTTCATGGCTCCTGGACAAGAGAGCAAAGTTTGTAGGCTTGTTAAGTCATTGTATGGCTTAAAGCAAGCTCCAAAACAATGGCATCAAAAGTTTGATCACGCCATGCTAGAGGGTGGATTCAAAATTAATGAATGCGACAAGTGTGTTTATGTCAAAGACACGAATAGTGGATATGTAATCTTGTGTCTTTATGTTGATGATATGCTTATCGTTGGCAGTAACGACAAGATGATCAAGTCTACTAAAGACATGTTGAAACCGAAGTTTGACATGAAAGATATGGGTTTGGCTGATGTGATCCTTGGAATAAAGATCATACGAACTCATAGTGGAATTGCATTAAGTCAAGCACATTACGTGGACAAAATTCTCAATACTCATAATGCGGGGGATTCCGGCCTAGCTAGAACTCCAATTGACACCAGTTTGCATCTATCTAAAAATAGAGGCGCAGGTGTTGCCCAATTAGAGTATTCAAGAATTATTGGCATGTTGATGTATTTGATGACATGTACCCGACCTGACTTAGCATATGCTGTTAGCAGGCTGAGTAGATATACTAGTAATCCAAGTGATGCACATTGGAAAGCTATGACTAGGGTACTTCATTATTTGAGATACAGTCGTGATTATGGACTGAATTATGCTAGATATCCACCTGTTATTGAAGGATACAGTGATGCAAATTGGATATCTGACATAAAGGATTCTAGATCGACCAGTGGATATGTGTTTACACTGGGAGGGGCCGCTATATCTTGGAAGTCTTCCAAGCAAACTGTAATAGCTAAGTCCACGATGGAATCAGAATTTATCGCGTTAGATAAATGCGGAGAAGAGGCGGAATGGCTACGTCAATTCGTAGAGGACATACCCAGGTGGCCTAAACCGGTAACGGCCATTAGTATACATTGTGATAGTCAATCGGCAATTGGCAGAGCTCATAGCACAACGTATAATGGAAAGTCTAGACATATCCGTCGTCGACATAATTCGGTACGACAACTACTCTCAACAGGAGTTATCTCAATTGACTATGTGAAGTCAAAGGATAACATCGCGGATCCGCTTACGAAAGGCTTAAGCAGAGAGTTAGTTAGTAAGTCGTCTAAAGGAATGGGACTAAAGCCCTTAAAGGAATGAGTTTCTATGAAGGAAAACCTAACCTAGTTGACTGGAGATCCCAAGATCTGGGTTCAATAGGACAACCTAATCATAGAAATGTGGGGGAAGTCACATCAATGTGGGGGAGTTACTTAATACAGTAACTTTCCTAGTCCATTCCTAGAACAATGTGACATGTTGAGAGGTTAAACATATGGCTTAATGATTCAGGATGAAATCATAAAGCATAATGATTCAAGATGAAATCATAAAACATATGTTTTTAATGATTCAAGATGAAATCACCTATGTGAGAGAGAAGTGGGGTCGCTTCAAAGGAAATTGTAGGGGCGCAATTTCTAAGAGCTCTTGCAGAACCAGGCGAGTGTTCATGACCATAACGAACACGACTATGAGGACTTGACAAGGTCAGGGAGAGTCTTGTGTGAGTGTGTATTGTCGTCTACGTAAACAGAGGCTGAGTTCAAGGACATCGCGTCTACTCAGATCTAGGAGACTAAGTGCATCTCACAAGGGAAGGTTCAAAGGGTTACACCTACCTATCCTATGCAGGACTTAACCGCAGAAATTTTGCCGAAACTTTCGTGTGTTTTCGACCGATTCCCATTCATGTGGGGGATTGTTGGAAAATGTTTTGCAAAATATGGTTTTTGCAATACTTTGGACATAATTTAATATATGTATATGTTATATATATTCGTAGTACTTATTAGCTTTGCGTTCTCCTCGAAGAGAGCTTCGCAACGAGCTAAAGTATGTCCAATATGGAGTTAATATGAATGAGATATCGTGTCTCAAAGTGAGTCACGTGAAACACAATATTTGGAAAAATATTTGTCCCACATCGCTTGAAACATGAAGTGAAAATATGTTTATAAGGAAATCCTAGTTTCTACCCTACAATATTCATTTGTGGGTTTTTACTCCCACGCCTACGCGCGCGCAGGGGGGGGGGTGCAGAAAGTGGGATTTCTAGGCCAAAAACGGGTTCGAAGCTACTGAACTTGTGCACGAGCGCGCGACCTGCGGACACGAATGCAGCTCCGAAAACTGGCTTGGGTGCGGGCAAATTTCGGTATCTTTTTTGCTGCGAATTCGATTTGTTTTTTCTAGAAAATTCTGTACATCTATTTTAGGAATAGATACATAAGTTATTCACAGAATATTTTATGTGTTAAAGAGACAGGAAATCTGTTTAAGTTATAACATATTTTCCTGACTTTGGTATATATTTTTCTTTGAGAACAAGTCAAGTTTTCAGTATAAATATAACCTCTTCTCATTCAGTTAAATGATCAGAAAAAACGCAGCTTTTCATACTCCATTACCAGACGATTTTTCCAGCAGTTCTCGATCAGAAACGCAGAAGGCTTCCGTGATCTTTCAGACAAGTTTGTCTAGTCCGGCTGTACAACAGCTTTGGACGTTGTACCCTGGGAAACAGACGGTGAATCTGTTTTAAGGGAAGCGTTTAAACACGTGCCTCGTCTTACTTTTACTGCTTTCAATTTTATTTGTTATTTAATTCTGTTCTTTGTTTTCTGTTAATTTTATTATTGTTTTAATAAAAGTATACACCGTTTCCCACAATTATAAATATCACTTGAAAGCAAACAGTTGATAGATCATTTAAAGCTTCATTGAATGTGTGGGTTTGAAAACAGTTGTAGAGAAAAGTTGTATGCAGGTCTTGGATGCAAACAATTGTAAATGTACATGTTTTGAAAAATAGGCCAAAAAAGGTAAGAAATGAGATTTTGTAGTTTCCAGGCCGTTGTGGTGCCTGCTTTTGGTTTTGATCCGTTGGGGGAATAGAGCCCTGTTTTGTAAAGGAGTCTATTAGGAAGAATAGATCCCTGTTTTCAAATAGGAAACATGGCTCTATTGGTTATTCAAATAGAGCCCCGTTTTATAAGTAGAAACATGGCTCTATGGCTTTAAGAAAATAGGGGAATTCTTTTTGATTTCATTTTTCACAAAAAAGGGGCTCTATTAAGGGGGCTTTATATCCATTTGTGTAGTAGTGTGTATCATTTTGCTACAATTGCCATGAACTAAAAACAATATAGAAGAACAGATGACTAAATCAAACCCAGTGTCCTTACTTTTACTTCTATGATATTACAATTTGATATTGAGTAGTAATAGTCTATATAAATTTTACCTAACAATTTACACAACAAATCTACTTACATAATTGGAGTAAAAACATATATCTTGCGATATATTTCATCACATCTTCCCATATTTATAATAAACTTATATTACAACAATACTAATCTAACATACTCAAACAAAAGTACAACCATTTACCATGTACAAATACAGTTTATTGATCTAAACAGCAAACCCTCCGAAGATATTGCGGTTGCGGTAACAACTTTCTTTCATCAACATTTTAAATACCATACGCTAGGAATAAATGGAGACGTAACTGACAAGGTTTCAATCGTCACATTCATGTAGAAGAACGAAACACAATAATTCCGGAATTAAATAAAATCTTGTACTCTAAATGACTATTTGTTAGAAACACCGACCTCACTCAACACATTAGTTTTTTTACTTGCACTTGCACTTTGATGTGGCTTTTTCACTATCATCTGAGTGACGCTTGACCGCGTTTATAATCTCTTTGTACATCGGCATTTTGTAGTCCACCGCTTATTTTATGTTATAAGATCCATCTGTCACATATCCCATCTCCAAACAAGTTGATGAGAAAACTGAAGAATGACATTTTAGTAATGATACTTCAAACCTCATGTCCTATTGGATGGAGAAGTCAAGATGCTCCACCTCAAACATGATCAACTACAGTTTATATGGATGACAAAAAGGATGATCAACAACCAGCGTTGCTAGCTCCGACGGTGGTGAGGCCCAGCGGTTCTAAAGTCGGATAGCGGTGGGTTGGTGCTAGATAGGGACGAAGCCATGATGAAATATAACCGGGTGCACAAATTTTTTGAACCACAATATAACACATGTAAAAAATGAATTAAAACAAAAGATGGAAACACGTTCCAATTGACCGGGTGCATTTGAGATGCATTTAGAAAAAATCGATGTTTTCTTCACAAATTAACACTACACATAAAAAATCCATAGGGTCACGGGCACCCGCGGAAACCCCCTAGCTCCGTCCCTAATGCTAGATAAAAGAAAGCCTAAATTATCAATAGATGTTTTATTGCTATGATTTTGGTTGATAGATGTAAGCTTTATTTATAGCCGATTGAACTCGAAGGGTGGTGCGATCCGAAATTCACGAGTATTTTCTTACAAGTTTAGCTAATTTCAAACTCGTGTATTAATTCTTTGATTTGCTTTTAGTTGTTTCTAAAAGTAGCATTATTGTATCCGAAAATACTTTCACATTCCTTAATTTAGTCATGTTTTGGTTTTCAACTTTGAATCTGAAATACACGGTCGTAACAGTTGTATAAATGGAATTGTTGAAATTTCAACTTTTTTCAACCTTGACGATGAGGCTTTTATAATATAGTATAGATATAGAAGATAAATTAACATGCACGTTTCCTAAAACTCAAAGACAACTTCCAAACATATATTTCTATGTGTACATAATCCTACATGCTAATCTTTTCTTTGACATTTGCTAGCCAATTTCCTACTCCTGATAAAGCTAATAGTTTAACCATTAAAAAAAGCTCACGTATATCGAGTAAAAAAAGCTCACCCTCCACGGTAACTGAATAGGGAACACCTTCAAGTAATAAAACATCATAAAATGTTCAAAATTCCAATAGTAAACTAAAATGCTATACAAAAAGGGCTAGCGGCGCAGCTTGTTGCCCGTTTGCCTTCTCCTAATATGTAAACCAATAAACTGGATTACATGAACACTTTTATTACAAATAAAAGAATTTAAAACTGATCCATCTATATGCCAAGAGGAATTCATTTGTGAAAAAAAAAAAAAAAAAAAAAAAAAAAAAAAAAAAATATTGCTATCTTAAAGTCAACTAAAAATAGCAACTGTCTTATTCATACATGAAATTTAAAAAACTTTACATAATAGCTTGCAATTTTAATCAACTTCTTATCAAACAACCTCTGACCAAACCAAATACGCTTTCATTTAAAAAAAACAAAATATTTGTTTTTATTTTATCATTTTAGGTTTTTCTTTCTTTTTTCTTTTTTTTAGTTAAAACCTTTATTTATTAATCAAAAAGAATTGGAAGGGAGTCGAGAAACAAGATGCGCTCCTACCCCTTTTAGATACAAAAACCAAGTCTAGAAAAATACCACTCCTAACATCATTAACATCATTAGAATGACAAATAAAAAAATAGCATATGTTTTGATTATTGATGATGATATCTTTGGTCTGCTTATAACTTGCTTGTCATTGGTTCAGTATGATAAAACAAATGGTAATCAGAGAAATATAGCTGACATAAAAAATGGTAAGTATGAAAATTTTGGTCGAATTTGCACTGTAGCATCTAATTAACATAAAATGTAGCCAATAACAATTTTTTGATTTTACATTGGAACATCTAAAAACTTATGCTGAAGATTTCTACTTTGTCGAAACACACATGTTGCTCACTCTCAGGAATCACAAAAAGTTTGTTGTTATGAGGTGTCACAACTTATTAGCATATGGTTTTACAAGTACAGAATCAAGATGATTCAAACCTGAAATTACGAAGGGGGTGTTTGGTATTCAGCTTGGAGTGTAAGTCTTGAAGTGGCGTTGGTGCCCAGCAAGAGATGCCGGAGGTTATGATTGAAGTGGTGTCAGTCCGTGGCGCCAGAGATGGAAGACCAGGCGCATGTGAAAGATGAAGTTCTGGATTACAAAAAGCTACTTTATAGATTTCTTTGTATTTAGTTAATGAGCTTTTAAGCTATTCAATTTTACTAGGTGATATCAAATGTTATGACTAGTGAGTTCTCCAAGTTAAGTAATTTAAATGACGGTTGTAAAGAAAAGCATTAAACCTGAAGAATAGACATATCCGTTTAGAATCCTTTAAGATCAGATCGGGTACAAGAAAATAGTTACAGACTGCACGACACAGTGCTTATTCCAATCGTGACTCTAACATAGAACGTGACTCAATACGTTACACATATCACACAACATTAAGGAAATGATAAGGAAAATATTAAATCACACATTTTCGATCTGAACATTGGTTTTAGCCAGGCTTGTTAATTACTTAGGAGCAATAACTAGTCCCAAGCTGTCTAGGTAATCTCCAGAGTTTCCGAAGAATCCCTTAATCTCACCTCTATTCACGGGCAATGAGAATGTAGTTCCAGTTTGTCCCCCAAATGGACCATTTACATTCCTCCCAACTTTAAAAGACAAAGATGTTATGATGTTATTAAGATCTTGATATGATCCATAGGTTCCGCTAATCTCAGATAAGTGTTGCCCGTTAGGAATTTCCACCTGATTATTAATAATTACAAAAATAAGTAGACAAAATTTATGTAATAATATAGATACAAATAAATAGATAGATGTTATAAGGCTGGTGCACGTACAATATGAGTTGTGCCATCAGTCAAATTCAGATCGCCTCCATATATATCAGAGTTGACAAGTCTGTTTTGTTGATTGAAACAAACGAACTGGATTTGATATATGCAGCGTCCGTTAGTAACGACTTGGATTTGTTAAAGTCTAGCACCATTAGGAACTAGGAACGTCCATGGTCCAGTTCCACCACTGCCTCCCCATGCTCCAACTCTCACGGTGGCCTGTGGCATATCACATATTTCATCGAATTAAAGATACTACTGGTATAACAAAGCTAAAAATTAAGCAAAATTAAGATAAGGAAAGAGATATACCATTATATTCTAAATCTTAATTAGTAGATGTATATATGTTTTCAAACTAAACGTTGATGTCATTTTACTTCAAACAATCCATGCATATATATAGGGGCTTCCAAGTAAATTCACTTTCTTAAATGTCAACTAAGAACTAAAATACAAAAAACTTAGCATCTATCTTATTCCTAGCTGAAATTTAAAGATGTTTACATAACAAATAGCTTGGAATTTTAATCAATTTCTTAACAAACAACATATGACCAAACCAAATTCGCTTTCATATAAGTTAAAACAAAGGTGGCATGAGGGTTTAAGGAGAACTGTAAGACTTCAGTAGCTAAGGTTTCAAAGAAAATTCATACAAATTTTACGTGTTTTTTGTTAAATTCGATTTCTTAAATGTCAAATAAATCTAACAACTATCTTATTCCTACAAAGAACATTACATAATAGCTTGCAATTTTAATCAGTTTCCTAACAAACAAGTTCTGACCAAGCCAAATTTGCTTTCATATAGTAACAACTTCGACTTCTACAGATGACTTCACCTACTCGATCTTTTTTCCTATCAGACAATACCTATGGAGATACTTAGAGAGTTTGAACTTAACTCTAAGACTTCAGTAGCTAAGCTGCAGCAAGTTTCTGACGTCATTCTATTAATGGATCAAGAAAATGTGTAATGGAATTGTTTATATCGTTAAAGCATATATATTATTCGATTAGTTTTCACCTTTCTATTATGCGTTAGACTTAAAATCAGACATAACATATTAGATATCGTGACGCAAAACGGTGGCAAATGGACGTGGAGGGGAAGTGGCGCCGCAACTATGGCACTACCATACTGGATTATTACATACATAACACATTACATACACTTGAAAGTATACTGCTACAAATTTTACGTGTTTTAAAATTATCAATCTTGTATATCCGATGATTCTCGGACGACGTCATTTTCTTTTAATAATGGATGAAGAAAATGTCTAATGAAATTTTTTATATAGTCAAGCATATTAATCAATTTTTTTTCTTCTTTTTTTATATGCGTCAGACCTAAAACCATTTGTCTATTTTTTTAATCATTGTGGAATTTCGGGACAATTTCATCATGTTCATAAAGAAAACCTAGTTTTAACAATACTCATACACTGTAAAACTAAATCAAGTTTAGAATGAGTGATCTTAAATTAAATTTAATTTTCTTATAATTCTATATAAAAATTTTAACCAAAGGCTTGAAAGTAAACTCGCTTTCTAAAATGTCAACTAAAAGACTTCGACTTTTACAGTTGACTTCACTTACTCGTTTTTCCTATCAGACAATACATATGGAGATACTAAGAGAGTTTGAAGAGAACTATAAGACTTCAGTAGCTAAGCTGCAGCAAGTTTCTGACGCTATGGTTACAAAATGCGAAGGACTTGCTCCATGTAGTGATAGCAAGCTCAAGATGTTGACCAGCTATGTCAGTAATCCCCCACTGGGTATGTATCTATAACTATGTTTACTATTGTAATCATGGATTACGACTATTCATTTTATTCATATCATATTTGACTTTCAAGAGCTGCATGTTTTTAGGGTGCGTTTGATATGTTGTTATCAATCACAATCGGTATAAGTTTCGGAATAATATGGAATGACTTTTAATTAATGATTCCATTATCCATGTTTGGTTAGATACGTTTTGATTTCTATGTATGGTCTCATTTTATCTTTTAATGAATTTATTTTAATATACAAATTAATAATTAATAAAGAAGTACATAAAATTTCAATATTTAATTGCGTAAATAACCCACTTGAAAATTTAAAAAGTAAAAAATATAGGAATGTATATGAAAGGAGGCTTTACCCATAACTATCCAATACATCTAATATGTATCATTCATTCCGATATTTCATTACAATATATTTATACCAAACATATTTAATGACAATGATAGTATTCCTTGATTACCATCTATGCATACCAAACGCACCCTTAGTAGTAAACACTTAGTGGTTCTTTTTAACACGAGTAATCAGGGCCGGTCCTGAGTTTTGTGATGCCCTGGGCGAGTCGGTAGAATGATGCCCTGCATAAAGGTACGCATAAATTTTTACGTGTTAAAAACCTTATCAAGTTAAATGGCTCGTTCATACACACATATTTTTATTTTATAAAAAAATGTTAATTATGATATCATTAGATAAAGTCCAGATTATAAGTATGCAAAAAGGTTAAATAGTTTGCGGAAACATGAATTTTTTGGTGCAAAAAGAAAAAAACAATTCACATGTGTTAAAAAAATATACAAGTTGAAATTAAAATCACAACACGAGGCGATATGGTAACAAAAACATATGCAAGGTGGAGTCAGAATATAAAGTTATTGGGTGTACAAATTTTTTTAACACGAGTATCTATATAGTATTAGATGGCATTATAGTACTCTAGTTTTGCAGTTCTACTCCAGTGTTGAATTTCAGTTTTGGAGTTGTTTAACGATTGGAGTAATATAATGTCATCTAATATATAATATAATTTTAAAACCGGGTTCGTTTTGAAAAAAATATTTTTTGTAGCAAATATATACAGTACGCGACAAAATTCTATCAGGTTCTCGTGCATCGCGGAAACCCCTAGCTCCGCCCCTGAAAATATGGTTTCGTTAAAACGTGACTGCCACAGGTATAAATCGATTTTATTTTATTACTATCATTTTGTATACTTATTTTTTAAATTAATATATTTTTTTTGAACTGAAAATTAATATAAATTGACACTAGAGCACCGAATACCTTAATCTAAACTGTAACATAAAGTATTACATGCTAAAACAAATAACTTTTTGTTAAAAAAAACAAATAACTCAACTTAACGGATTTATCACAATAAATGAAAACAAATGTTACTTATTACGTATTTCCCTTAGTATTTCCCTTGAATACGTGGGATGGAGTTAATGGATTAAATGAATAAGGGCCCTACACATTAAATATATATAAATTTATATTTTCATTTTGTCTTTTACCTTTCATCTTCTTTGTTTTTCCTGCGCATCATCTACTACCATTTTTAGACTGATTTCTTCAAATTTTACTTTATGTTATATAACATGAATATGAAATTTGATGCCCCTAAGATATTCATGCCTTGGACGGTCGCCCACTTCGCCCAACACTAAATCCGGCCCTGCGAGTAATAAAACTATTATGGAATTAGTGGTCCTTATTTCGTACCTATCATTTTTTTGACAAGCCTGATCCTTATATATGAAATTAGGTCTTTGAAAAAGGGTTGGTAGAATTTAGGTTTATAACTCATATATTTATTATGTCAAACCATACAGACCAAGCCGAGAATAAATACAATCATGATCCTAAGGTTTAGGAGTTCTACTAGGAAACAGAATAATAGAAAAACAAATAAAGATAATAATTGATTGGTTGTTGATTTGTTATTATCCTTTACTCCCCCTCAAGCTGGAGTGTGAAGATCCCGAACGCCCAGCTTGCCAAGTAAAATACGTAGTGGCTGAGCTCCTAACGGCTTGGTAAAAAGATCTGCAATTTGTTGTTTGCTGGTGATGTGAAGAGGCAAGATCTCTTGAGATGCAACCCGTTCTCGAACAAAATAACAATCCATCTCAACGTGTTTAGTTCTCTCGTGGAAAACTGGATTGTTAGCAGTATGCCTGGCAGCTTGATTATCACAATAAAAAGGCGTAGCACCATGCAAATTGACCGTAAGATCCTTTAGCAACCAACGCATCCAAAGGACCTCGCTAACTGTCGTGGCCATGGCCCGATATTTAGCCTCTGCTGAGGAATGTGAGACTGCTTATTTGTTTTCCAGGACACTGGAGCATCACCTAAGAGTAAGAAATAACTTGTCCTCGAGCGTCTTGTGTATGGAGCATCACCCAAGAGTAACAAATAACTTGTCCTCGAGCGTCTTGTGTATGGACATCCCAGCCAATCAGCATCACAATAAGCAACTAGATTAAAACCACCATTCTTGGGTATGAAAATGCCTTGACCAAGAGTAGACTTTATGTACCAGAGCACACGAAGAACTGCATTCATGTGATCAACTCTAGGATCCGAGACAAACTGGCTAAGAATATTGATTGCATATGCAATATCAGGGCGTGTGGCTTGAAGATATAATAATCTCCCAATAAGACGCTGATAAAGATAGGCATCCGTTTTGTGACTCTCATGACACTTATCAAGTTTTAAGTTTTGTTCCATGGGTAAAGCACTTGGTCGACATCCAAGTTGACCACAATCAGATAGAATATCCATAGAATACTTGTGTTGACTTAGGACCATCCCATATTTACTGCGAGCTACTTCTATGCCCAAAAAATACTTCAAGGGCCCGAGATCTTTGATACTGAAATTATTATTTAAGTGTTCTTTGGTTCTTTGAATCATCTCGACATGATCTCCGGTTATTACGACATCATCAACATAAATCAAAATTGCAACAAATTTGCCTCCGTCTTGGTAGGTACAAAGAGAGCGATCAGCATGCGACTGTTACTCTAGCAAGGAGACCGTGAACTTTTGTTACCAAGTACGAGAGGCCTGTTTCAATCCGTACAAAGATTTCCTTAGTCGACACACTATGATTTCTTCGTTGTTGGAAAATCCTTGTGGTATTTTCATATAAAATTCCTCTTGCAAATATCCATGGAGAAATGCATTGTTCACATCTAGTTGGTGTAACAACCAGTTTTTCTAAACAGCAACAGTGATGAGCGTTCGAATGGTTACCAATTTTGCAACTGGAGCAAATGTGTCATGATAGTCGACTCCTTCAATTTGTGTGAACCCTTTTGCAACGAGACGGACCTTGTACCTCTCGATCTCCCCAGTGGGTTTATATTTAATTTTGTAAACCCACTTTGAATCAATACATGTTTTCCCTCCGGCAAGATCTCCAATGTCCATGTATTATTATCTTCGAGTGCCTTAATTTCACACTGCATGGCATCACACCAATTCTTATTCTGCATGGCTTCTTTAAATGATTTAGGCTCATTAACGGACGTAATGGACGCTAGAAAAGCCTTGTGAGAAGCTGATTTTTTTATAAGAAACATAATTTGAAAGAGAATGTACCGTAGAAGAAATTCGATCGGGCACAGGCCTTGCATGGTCAACGGATGGTGGTAGCGTGACTTCATAATTCTTCAATCGAGACGATGGTAGTTTGACCCTTTTACTTCGTGGTTCCTGAGATTCATTATGGGGTTGCTCAATGACAGTGTCATCCTCTACTTGTATGTTACCTCCAAAATCGACAAAATCAATCGGTGCATGGGTAGTAGTAGACTGAGTGGGTTCGGTTTGTGGAAAGGAATATATCGTAACATTCTCGGCTTCTGTTTGTGTAACATAGTCATCTTCATGCCACATGGGTACCTCATATATTTCATAAATTGCGTGTTTAGACTTAACATGAGCAAATGGAAAATTGTTTTCAACAAACTTGACGTCTTGAGATATGGCCATTTCACCATGTTCGATGTTAATAATGTAAGCATTTTAAAAGTGTAAACATTAACATCAAGACATACATGACGAACACTTAAACTATTATGCCACAAGATCTTAGAATACGATAACAATCACATAGATAAGATGAAACGAGATGACATACTGGTAGCCGTAGTGGATGTTGACATGATATAGGCAATTCTTATAACCTATCTAGTTTCTCTCCCTTGACCCAACCTAAGTATAGAGAGCTTGATGGATAGCTATGTTATTCTACTTGTGTGTGTTTTTTGGGTAGAGAGAGGACTAGATATATATAGCCTTAGTAGCTAGTATGTCCATCAATACTAGTCAAATAAAAACGGTTAAGACTTTATGTACTATTAGGAGCATTCAGACATAATATTGAATTGTTTGACTACACTTATGTGCATGTAACCCACAATTCAAATATTGGATGATAATGACATACTAATAGCATGTCATAATCTTACAAATAATTTTGAAACCTTTCCTTGAGGATATCGCATGAACACCCCTGGTCTCCCCCTGAATTTGAACTTGTCACCACTCGTTTCTATACTGCTATAATAGACTAAACAACTAAAAGTTCTCATGTGATCATAATGTGATTGTTTTCCAAAAACTATTTCATATGGCGTTTGTTTTTTAATGACTTTAGAAGGGAGGCAATTAATAATATATGTTGCCGTTTCTATACATTCTCCCTAGAATGGCTTCGGAATGCTCCCTTGGAACATAAGGGCCCGAGCATTTTCAAGTAGGTGTCGGTGTTTTCGCTCCACCACCCCGTTTTGTTGGGGTGTGTGAGGGCACGTAGTTTCTAGTAAAATTCCCTCACGAGCGTAAAATTCCTTCATGCGGTTAGAAGTGAACTCATCTCTATTGTTACTTCTTATCCGTTTGATTGGTTTTGAAAACTGATTTTTGACCATATTGTGAAAGCTTATCAAGCAGTCACTTGCTTCACTCTTATGTTTAATGAGAAAAAACCCAAAGTGCCCTACTAAAGTCGTCGACAATGGTTAGAAAAAAACATGCATGACTCGTTGATGGTTTACGATATTGTCCCCAAATGCCACAATGAATCAACTCAAAACATTCATTAGTCTTAATAAAACTCTTAGGAAATGGAGTTTGTGTGTGCTAAGCTTTAACACATGAATCACACACATTATTTTTAAAATCAAAAGAAAGACCTTTTAAACAACCTATATGTGATAACTTGGAATCGGAAGCGTGGCCTAGTCTTGAATGCCAAACTTTAGCGTCAACTTTAAACTCCATAGCCTTTCTTGCTTTAGCCACCATACCCATCCGATATAGACCTTGAATGCATTTACCCGTGCCAATCAACTTCTTCGAGTGTAAGCCCTGCACTACACAAAAGTCCCGAAAAAACTTACTACACATTGCAATTCTTTTGATAATCTACTGACTCAAAGTAAATTGCAATTGAACTTTGGAACATATAGAACTTCATTGATTTTATTCTCACTAATCAAGGTGCAATCCCCTTTTGCTTCTACTAGTATATTGTCCCCATTCAGTATCATAACAGGCGCCTCTCGTATGGTTCGAGTACCATTTTCAAGAGACTCTAGGTTATGAACAATACGCTCGGTCGTACCTGAATCCACAATCCAGTCACTATTTTTTATGCTTACCAGCCATTTTTGCTTTACGAGTAGGGTCACCTTAGATGCTGGTAAGATGCTTCATGAGCATTTTGTATTGGGCTTCAATCAGTCCTCCTAAGCTCGGCTCGGTCTCGATGTGGGCTGCCTTTGGCTTTACTTTATCAACCTTTGCTTTTTCAGGCCACCATTCAGGATAGCCTATCAACTTGAAAAATCCCTCTTGTTTGTGGCCATCTCTCCCACCATTAGTGCATTGATCGATCCCTTCCGTTGTAGTTTACTTGGGTTCCTTTAGGACCCCTTTATTGTTCCATTGAAAATTAGAGGATCCTTGTTGTCGTCTTTGTGTCCTGAAGGTAGTCGGCTCCACTTGAGTCCTCTTCATCATCGTGATTTGCCTTTGTTTTTCCTCCTCAGAAGCAAGGCGATAGGCTACTCCAAGTGTGGGGGTCAGCTTAATTGAGAGAACATGGGTCCTTATTATGGAGAAGTCCCCAAAAAATCGTACAACCGCTCCTTTTCCTTGAATTCGTTGAGCCTTTTCTTAACGTTGTAGGAACATTTTCCACAGGTGCATTGTGGGACTGGAAGTACAGAAAGTGATTGTTTTAGTTCATAGGATCGAGGCGCACTCTCCTTCCCGAACCTTTCCTTCAGATCCTTCCATATTTCAGAGGATGTATTGGCGTATTTTACGCTCCCCTGATGTCTTTTTCCATCACCATCGTGAGCCATCCAATGATCATGGCATCATAATGCATCCACTACATATAATTCGATGTTGTTTTCGGTGGTTTGGGAACCGTTTCGTCCATGAATCCCATCTTGTTTTTTGAAAATAGGAAATTAGCCATCTCCTTATCCTAATAGCTGTAGTTTCCATCAGTTAATGGCTCGTTCACATGCATCTGTTTGGGTAAATCAGAAGGATGTATATAATAAGGCGAGTTAGCGTCAATGGCATCATTCTTGCCACTGTCGCTGGAACTTCCTCTGGTCATCTTGAATCAAGAGCAATGGTTCTCAAGAACCCGCTCTGATACCATATAGAATTTAGGTTTATAACTCATATGTTTGTTATATCAAACCATACAGACCAAGCCGAGGACAAATACAATCAAGATCCTAAGGTTTTGGAGTTCTACTAGGAAACAGAATAATAGAAAAAAATAAAGATTATAATTGATTTGGTTGTTGATTTGTTATTATCCTTTATGGTATGAGAAGCATATTTTTAGGCTATGATCATCAATAACGACCCAGACAAGTTGAGATCACCCGCATCTTGGCAGGGCAACCTGTTACGGCTGCAGCAATGGCGAGTGCGTCCACTTTTTCCTTAATTGTACCTTATCTAGCCCATTCAAACAAAATCGGACATTGAGTAGATGGGGTGTTCTTATTTCGTGCCCATCACTTTCTTTGACAAGTTACATTATATATAAAAACGGGTATTTGAATAATGGTTGCTATGCCAGAGAAGATAGCCCACTTAACTTGGCTCCCTACAGCGAGTTTGCCTGCCTTGTTTAATTTCTGATTGTTTCAGAGAGGATGGTATTTTTTAATAATTACTAGTTTATTTTTAAAGAAATGATAAGTACTTTTAGCACCAACCTTGTTTAACCGGATTTTGTTAACTATTTTTGGTACTTTTATTATTGAAAAAAAAACTCACTAGACAAACACTGTTGGGAATAAAATGAGCCAAGACACTTAGACGATGACAAGAGTTAATTGGACGCTTATAAAAAGAAATCAAGCGCTGACAGATCAAGCATTGACAAGAAATATCCAAGCGCTGACAAGAAGAAGTCCAAGCACTGATAGGAAAACTTAGTCAACATGTTTATTATTTGAAGAAAAGATATACTCAATATTGTATTTTCTATATTTATCTTTTCCTAAAATAGTTGATAGGTTATCCATTGTACACGACTCCTTATGTTATAAAAGGAGGTCGTAGGGTTTATAGTATATACAAATTATTCAGTATTCAGCTTTCATTGTACTCAAGTTTGATTATCAATCAAAAGTGAAAGTTTGGTTTATTTGTTTTACTTGTTCTTTAATCTAAGTGTTAATTCCGCATAACACTTGGATTGTTAATATAACAACAAAGTTTCTCTGAGTGTTAAACTTGATTCAATCTTGTTAACACAAAGCTAATCGATCTATGTGTGGGATCAACAAGTGGTATTAGAGCTTGATGAGGAACTTTGATCTAGAAGAACAGTAAACCCTAAAAACACCAAAACCCTATAACCAGAAAAGATGTCTGCTATAGAATCTTCTTCCTCATCAACCCACAACCTAAAAATCCCCATGCTCGACCCTGACAACTTTGAACAATAGATGTTCAATTTTGAACAATACCTTCAAATTCATGATCATACTATCTGGGAGATTATTGAATATGGAAACGAATTTGATAAAGCAGCTAAGATTGTTGTTGCTATTCTAGCAAGGTCTACTACTGGTTCTACTGCTGAAGAACGTAAAGAAAGACCTGAGGATGGAAGATCTGTCTCAACTGCTGATATAGCCAAGAGAAGGATCGACATGAAGACCTTAAACATTCTCAAACTCTCTCTGGGTCTAAACGATCAGCATAAGTATAGAAGCTTTGAGTCTGCCAAAGAACTTTGGGCAGCTCTTCAAGTCAACTATAGTGGTAATGATGATACTATACAAGAAAAGAAGAAGCAACTTTTGCATGATTATGTTGTGTTTAAGGCTCTTCCCAATGAAAATCTAAGTGATGTAAAAAGCAGGCTTCTAGATATCATCAACAAGTTCACCTTTATGGGAACAGATTATAATGATGCTGATATCATTCCTACTTTCCTTAAAAGTCTTGGTGATGCATGGAAAATTGAAGCAAGGTCTATCATTGCTACCAATGCCCATAATAGTTCTACTTTTGATGACGTCTACAATAAGCTAAAGATCGTAGAGAATGAAATCTTAATGGATCATGGAAGCAACTCTACATCTGGAAACATGGCTTTCATCTCACATAGTGAAGCTCAAGTTGATACGAGAGAATCATATGTACATCTTGTTACTGGATCACCTTATGTCAGTGGTGGATCAACCTTTGTCAGCGCCTCACATTCAGACGATGACACATACAATGTTGACTCACCAAGGCTTAAACCTGCTGGTATTGACCTAGATACAGTATGTGCATACATTGTTGCATTGCCCAGTGGTTCCTTGATTACATATGAGGATCTTGAGCAAAACAATGATGAGAATTTGGAAGAGATAGATATTAAATGGAACATGGCACTTGCAAGTATAAGGGCCAATAGATGGAATATGATATTTTGAAAGAAGATGACCTTCAATGCAAAAGACACTGCTGGGTTTGGTAAATCCAAGGTTAAATGTTACAACTGCCATAGGATGGGTCACTTTATGAGGGAATGCAGATCTCCAAGAAGATTTGATGTTGGAAAACCTTCAAGACAAGTCGTCAAGGTTGAAGAGACAAAATCTATGGTTGCCATACAAGACATTGATGGTGTTGGATGGGACTGGATCTTTTTGGCAAAGGATGTGGAAGAGAATAAGTCTTTGATTGCAGAGAAGGAAGAAGAAGAGCATGTTTACATTGCTCTTATGGCACATTCCTCGTCTTCATCAGATAATGAGGTATATGATGATGCTTACTGTAGTAAAGGCTGTCGTTTAAACACTGAAAAGCTTAACAAAGAAATTTTAAAGTTAAAATAAGATGTTTTTGTTGAAAAATGCAAGCTAACTAATTATCAAATGGCACTTGTTCAAACTGAAAAGACTGTTGAGGAATATAAGAAAATGGAATTTGACCTAAAAGATCAAATTAATGTTTTGTCTCATTATCTTAAAGTTAGTATTGAACTTAAGGACACTCTGATGAGATCCAGAGAAGAAGTGCAACTTCAGTTAGATGAGGCCATTAAGGATAAAGAGAATGTAGGGCTTAAAGTTAATATTTTTGATAAAGCAAGCCAAACCCAAGAAAAATGTGTTAGTGAACAAAGAAACCCTTGGGATATGTCTGGGATTGGATTGAATGAATATGTTGTTGTTCCTCCGCCTGGTGGTAACTTTTATGGTGTTCAGAGAAAGGATCTCTCTTGGACTGGTATTCCAGAACTCCAAGAAGAGGAATTTATTCATCCACCTAGAGTGCTCACCCCAGTTGAGGAATATCAACAAAAGGTGACTGACCTTGAGAAGTGGAAAGCAGACAACCCTTTTCTCTTTGTTAAGGGTGGAATGCTTAGTGAGAGTCCACTTGAGCCTACACCCATAACTATGACCAACCCTACCACTGGAAAACCTGTTAAACTTGGCTCATCTTTTAATAAAAAACCTAGTGTTAAATATGCTGAAATGTATAGAAAACCTAGGTCACCACAAAGCCAAGCTAGTGTTAATGGGACATGGTTCTTTCAATCTAGACCTAAGGTTATGTCTAGAAAAGCTTGTTATACGTGTGGAAGTTTTTCTCACTTGGCCTATAAGTGTGTCAGTGCCTCAAAAGTCAAAGCTGACAATAGGTCAACCATGGTCAAACCCAGACCTTATGTCCAACCAAGCCCACAAGTTACTAGACATGCTCTCTTCTTTACTAAAGGGATAAACACTCATGGACAAAGGCCCTTTCAAAAGACCAACACCTGGTCTAACAGACAATGGATTCCTGTAGCAAACCCTAATTTTGGCGCTGACAAGAACAAATTTAACGCTGACAGGAACAATTCCAACGCTGACAACTCTAGGTATGGTATGAAAATGCCACAACAAGCTAGTGTTGGTTCTTATGTTGGACCCAGTAATAATAGGTACTTACAGCCTAAGGGAAAGGGGTCTAAAGCTTCATCTAGTTTGACTTAGAGACCCAAACAAGACCAAAACCCTAATTCTGATGGGATTTCCATGACCTGTAATAGATTTCTTTATATTTCAAAGGTCATGACTAAACCAGTTGGGGTAAACTGGGTGTTCAGGCTACAAAGGGATGAACAAGGGGTTGTTATAAGGACTAAATATGTTCTTGTTGGACAACCAAATGAATCCAAGTCTGCTCAGGCTTGGGTTCCCAAAGAAAACTAACTTATTTTCTTTATGTGCAGGGCATTCAAAGGCAGGTCAATGATCATGTATATTGGAACAGTGGATGCTCTAGGCACATGACGGGGAAAGATGATTACTTGACTAACTTTAGCCCCATTAAATATGGTGACAAAGTGTACTTTGGAGGAGGATATGGTACTATTTCAGGCATAGGCACTTTTATCACCAATAATTTACGTTTTGAAAACGTATTTCTAGTAAAAGAACTTGACTATAATTTTTTTAGTGTGTCACAAGTATGTGATAACAAAAATAAGGTTCTTTTCACTGATACTGAATGCTTGGTGTTGAATAAGGATATTAAGATGCCTGATGAGAAGTTTATTGATTATAGAACACCTAGGCATAAGGATATTTATAATGTTAATCTTAATTGAATTAGGATGAACAACAATTTATCATGTCTTTATGCTAAAGCTTCAGTAGATGAAAGTAATCTATGGAACAAAAGGTTAGGACACATAAACTTTAAGTATATCAATAGACTCTAGAGACATGATTTAGTTGATGGGTTGCCCTCCAAGGCTTTCCCTAATGATCATTCTTGTGTTGCATGTCTTAAAGGCAAACATCACAAAGTCTCATTTAAGTCTAAACTTGTGCATTCTAGTTCTAAACCACTTCACTTGCTACATATGGATTTATTTATCCCAAATAATATAGAAGTTTAAATGGTAAATCTTATTGTTTTGTTATAACTGATTATTTTTCTAGATTTACTTGAACTTTTTTTCTGCATTAAAAAGTGAAACTGCTATAGTTTTGATTAACTTTATTACCCAAATTGAGAAAAAGACAGGGAATGAGGTTAAAATACTTAGTAGTGATAATGGTGGTAAGTATAGAAACCAATTGTTAGATGTCTGCTGTGTTAATATAGGGATTACTAGGCAGTTTAGCATAGCTAGAACCCCACAGCAGAATGGGATGGCTGAAAGGAAGAATAGAACACTCATAGAAGCAGCCAGGACAATGTTGGTTGATGCTCATTTTCCCATTCTTTTTGGGTTGAGGCTGTGAATACATCCTGTTATGTTCAGAATAGAGCATTGGTCAACAAAATCCATAATAAGACACCTTATAAGCTATTTTGGAATAAGAAACCCAATATAGGTTTTCTTAAACCCTTTGGGTGTCATGTAGTGATACTTGATACTAGTGATGCCTTAGGAAAGTTTAGTGCAAAAGGTGATGAAGGCTACTTTATGGGGTATTCAGTGCAGATTAAATGATATAGGGTTTATAATAAGAAAGAAAAACATATTCTTGAAAAAGTACATGTTAAGTTTTTAGAAGGTAAACCTAGTGATCCTGAGAGTGGGCCATATTGGTTCTTTGATCTGGAGCCATTATCTAGAACCTTGAATTATATGCTTGTTACTAATTGATAGGTGTGAAAACACCCATCCTTTTACCACTTAATTCTGGCTAAAACAAGACCAAAACACGTATTTAATATCATTTGTTTGGAATTATGCGTGGTTTTTGTGTTTATTGTGTTTTCAGAGCCAACCGGGAGAATATTGAAGAAAACATGGGATTGCACGGGTTTTATCAAGGAAAAAGACTCAAGATGAAGTCTATTGTCCAAGAGATGCAAAGATTTGAAGTCATTGTGCCTATTTGAAGATTTATCGAAGAATAGAGCCAAAGATGGAAGATTCATATATGTCGAAGAACTCGAGTCTATTAAATAAAAGATTATAAGACGAGTTGGAATTATTCACCGACACTTCTCAAATCCAAGTCGGAAACGTTTATTTAAAGACGCATGAAGACTTAAGAAGAAAGAAGAAAAAGAAGCCCGAATCAAAGCCCAATCAAGAGCCCATCAACACCATTCACACGCCTATATAAAGCCTTCACCTCACAAATTTTCAGAAAAGGAGTTACTTAGTTTTTAGTTTTTAGTTTTTCTCTCTAGTTTTAGAGAGAGAAAGTGGAGAACTTTCTCTCACTACTTTTCATCTTTTTCTCTTTCAAGATTAACTCTTTGTATTGCTTATTTTTATTAATCAAGTTCCATTTTAAGCTTTTATCTCTTAATCTCATTCTACTTTTCTTTGATTTAAGATTGATTTTGGTGTGATTATCATGTGATCCGTGTTGTTCTAATTGATTTCATGCTAAAAAGTTAATCTTTTGATCATTTTATAAGTTTTCATTTGATTAAGCTTTAAGACTTTTGTGCTTATTGGCTTATTTTTATGATTATCTTACTTTTCTTATTAAAAAGTTATTAAAAAGTTTAAGTTTTTATTGTTTGATCTAAAAAGTTGTTTGATTTCGGGTTGATAAGTTGATTCTAGTGCTTATTTGATCCAGTTTAAGCATTGATTCGAGTTAGTTTTGGGTTTTAGCTTATCCTAATAGCTTATTTCCATTGCTAAGATTCGAACTTGCACCATTTTCGGAAAAGGCAAAGCCCTTTTCCGACCATAACATTCCGACTAGCAACACCCACCCTTTCCGATTGACTCCAATCGGAAAAGGGTTTAGTTTTCCGATGGGGGCATTGTGCACATTCCGACCGTAGTCAATTTATTGTATTCCGATTGATGCCCCTTTAATATTCCGATTGGTGCTATTTCTTCAGTATTCCGATCAGCAGCATATTGTGGTTATTCCGATTGACTCGTTGGCTCACATTCCGATCGCTCCCAATCGGAATACATTCCGATTGGTGCATCTTTTCTACTATTCCGATTTGAGTGTTTTTTTCTTTTGTTACGATCCCACTTTCTTTTAGTACTTTCCAATTAAGTCCATATTTTTACAAAACCTTCCAAGTGTTAGTTTTTATTGAGTGTTCATTTATTTTCCTCGCATAATCTTTAAAGTTTTCAAACGTTAATCATTTAAATCTTTTACTTTACTCTTCGACACTTAATTTCTTGTCATTAGTTTAAAATAGATAAACAAACCAACCAACCACTTTCTTTTAACCAAGAACAAATCATTCCACTTAAGACCAAGATCAATTCGAGAGGATATCGAGAGTAAAATTGAACCCACATAAAACGCTTGTATCAAATGGCGCCGCTGCCGGCTCTTCTCGTTAAGATCAAAAGTTTTTGTGAAAACTTGGATTTTGGGATCCGTTCCCCGTGAACGTTACTTTTTCATAAAAATTTTCAAAAATCCTAAAAATTAAAAAACAATAAAAACCAAAAATATTTTTGCTTTGCTTTTCTTTGTTTGTTCTTTTGCAGGTGTATGCGCACTCGATCCACGTCTTATCAAGAGCCCGAGCCTCTCGATAACTTAGATATGGCTGGTGTACAAAACAACAATAACATACCACCTCCGAACAACAATAATAACAACAACAACCCGCCTTTCAACAACATGAATAATAACAACAACAATGAGCACCTTCCGGATAATCGCCCAATGATTGAATTGCTGCAAGCTCATGTCGATGGCAATACGGATCCAATTGTTATACCACCAATTGCCGCCAACAATTTCGAGCTAAAATCAGGCTTTATCCAGATGGTCTCAGCTCAACCATTCTTGGGACGAACCATTGATGACCCACACGACCATATCAAGAGATTTCTACAACTCACCAACACGGCCAAGTTCAATGGAGTTCCACAGGAGGTTATAAGGTTACAACTTTTTCCCTTTTCTTTAGAGGGACAAGCCCGGCATTGGCTTGCTAAGGAACCGCCACAGAGTATTCTCTCGTGGACGGATTTGGAAACAAAGTTTATCAACTACTTTTTTCCACCCTCTCGTACTACCGCTTTGCGGAATGAGATTATAAACTTTGAACAAAAGTACGATGAGTCATTCAGTGAATCTTGGGATCGTTTTAAAGATCTTTTAAGAAAATGCCCACAACATGGTTTTACCAAAGTACATCAAATTAATACTTTTTACAATGGTTTAAGCATGAGTGACCAAGATTCACTGAATAGTGCCTCAGGGGGTAATTTATTGGCTAAAACTTCCAATGCTGCTTGGGATATCATTGAGAACAAATCTCGTGTGCAAACCAAGAGTGTTCGGACCAATGTTGCTAGTGCTAGCACTCATGACAGCGACAAGCGACTTGACAAAATAACTACGTTTCTTGAATCGCTTGTCACCCACACCGTCAGCAACAACAACAGCAACAACGCCAAAAACGCACAAGTGAACGCTGTCAGCCAACCTTGTGAGATATGCGGTGGTCCTCACTCCTACACAACTTGTACTGCCACCCAAGATTACCCTGCTGAGAATGTGAATGCGGCATATGGCACCTATCAACAACCTGCTTATCCAACAAAACCCCAAGGTGACCGTAACTTGCTTAGCTATCGCAGCAACAACTATATTTCACCACCTGGTTTTAATCCTAACAACCACAACCAACAACAAAACCTCAACCGCCCTCCTCAACAACAACAAACTCGTACACCATACATCCCTCCTCACAAGCAGCAACAACCACAACAACGAAACACCCAAGTTTACCAGCAACCTGCTTATCAACCACCCGCATACACTGCTCCTTCCAACCAAACCCCCGCATCACATCAAGACATTGGAACCTACATGAGGACTAACGATGTGATCGTGGATAATCTCCAACAGGAAGTGCGCAACTTGAAAGCAGATCTGATGAAACAAGGGAATGATCTAAGAGCTGATATGAAGAACACTATGGATAGTCAAACGAATGACTTGAGGAACATGATGGCTAGTTTCTTCAATGGTAATCAACCCTCTTCTTCGGGTACTCTTCCGAGTAACACCGTTGCGAATCCAAGAGGGGAGATGAAAGCAATCACTACTCGAAGTGGCAAAGGTACCAAGGAACCCGAGCTTCCTATACCTCCACTGGTGGTTGTGACTAAGGAGAACGAGTCACCTGCTCCTGTTCCCCATCCTTCTCCTTCCCCAATTTCTCCACCTCCTACTTCTACCCCTCCTCCACCCAAGGATGTGAGTGATCCTATTCTACCAAAGCCTTCCTCTTCTTCCAATATACCTTATCCATCTAGGTTGAGGAAAGAGAAGCTCAAAAGCAAGGATGATATTCAGGTTTCGAACTTCCTTAAAATGTTCAAACAATTGAATTTCAATATCTCCTTCGCTGAGGCTCTCGCTCACATGCCTAAATATGCTAAAATGTTTAAAGATCTTCTGAGCGACAAGGAAAAGCTCCTCGATCTCGCCAACACCCAACTTAATGAGAACTGCTCTGCAGTGCTCTTAAGTAAATTGCCAATCAAGCTTGGTGATCCGGGTCGTTTTCTTATCCCTTGCAATTTCCCGGGAGTAGAGAATTGCATGGCCCTAGCCGATCTAGGTGCCAGTATTAATCTCATGCCTCTAAGTGTTTGGAAGCAATTATCTCTCCCAGAGCTAGTCCCCACCAAAATGACTTTGGAATTGGCTAACCGTACGGTTGCTTATCCAGTGGGGATAGCCGAGGATGTCATTGTAGGAGTCGACAAATTCACCTTTCCTGCTGATTTTGTTGTCGTCGACTACGAGATGGACCCCCGTGTGCCACTTATTGTTGGTCGTCCATTCCTTAGGACCGGTCGCACTCTCATTGATGTTGAAGCCGGTGAGCTTATCATGAGAGTGGGTGACGATAAAGTAGTCTTCAACATGGGAAAGTTGTCTAAACAACCTTATTCCAACGAGAGTGTTAATTGTATTGACGTTCTGGATGAGGCTTGTGAAGCACACTTTATTGATGCTTGCAAAAGTATTCCTTCCTCTCTTCCCAATGTTGAGACCGTGTCCTCTATTGATTCATCGTTGTCTCTATTTGGAGATAGTGATTTATTTTGGAACAATCTTGAAGATACCATGGGAGATGCGAATTTAGCTACTAATGATTCTCCTATCGATGGGGATGAAGATATGAATTTCTTTGACAATCTTCTCACCGAAGACAATCCTTCTCCTCCCTCTCCCACGGTTATTGCTATCGATGCCACGACTTTGAAAACGTCTCCCGTCGAAAATCCTCCGGATTTAGAACTTAAGGAGTTGCCGCCTCATCTCGAGTATGCGTTCCTTGAAGCAGAGAAGAAGTCACCCGTCATCATAGCTAAGGACTTGCAAGAAGAAGAGAAAACTCGTCTCATCGCTGTGCTTAAAGCTCATAAGAAGGCAATAGCTTGGAAAATTTCCGATATCCGCGGAATTGATCCGAACTTTTGTACTCACAAGATTCTCATGGAAGATGACTTCAAACCCACAATCCAGAGCCAAAGAAGGGTTAATCCTAAAATTCATGACGTCATCAAACAAGAGGTTATCAAACTTCTAGATGCCGGCTTGATCTACCCTATTTCGGATTCGCCGTGGGTAAGTCCCGTCCATTGTGTGCCCAAGAAGGGCGGAATAACCGTTGTTCCCAATGAACACAACGAGTTGATTCCCACTCGTCTCGTTACTGGGTGGAGAGTTTGTATTGATTATCGCAAGCTCAATGATGCCACGAGAAAAGACCACTTTCCTCTTCCCTTCATGGATCAAATGCTCGAGCGTCTAGCTGGTAATGATTATTACTGCTTCTTAGACGGTTTCTCCGGGTATTTTCAAATTCCCATCGATCCCAAGGACCAAGAAAAGACCACATTCACTTGTCCCTATGGAACATTTGCTTACAAACGCATGCCTTTTGGTTTATGTAATGCTCCTGGGACATTCCAAAGGTGTATGATGGCGATCTTCCATGACATGGTGGAAGACACTATGGAAGTATTCATGGATGATTTCTCGGTCTATGGCGATTCATTCTCTGCGTGCCTTGCCAATTTGGAACGTATGCTCAAGCGGTGCGAAGACACTCGCCTAGTTCTGAATTGGGAAAAATGCCATTTTATGGTAAAAGAAGGCATCGTCCTAGGACACAAGATCTCAAAAGCCGGTCTTGAAGTAGACCGTGCTAAAGTCGATGTTATCGCTCAGTTGCCTCCACCTTCTACCGTAAAGGGTGTGAGAAGTTTTCTGGGTCATGCGGGCTTCTACCGTCGATTCATCAAAGATTTTTCTCAAATCGCTCGCCCGATGACCCACCTCTTGGAAAAAGATACTCCTTTTATCTTCTCCAAAGAGTGTCTTGAAGCCTTTGACTCACTTAAGGATAAGCTTACTAAGGCACCCGTCTTAGTTACCCCTAATTGGGAGCTGCCTTTTGAGTTGATGTGCGATGCTAGTGATTTTGCTATTGGAGCGGTTCTTGGACAAAGAGTGAACAAACACTTCCAACCAATCCATTACGCTAGCAAGACAATGACAGGGGCACAATTGCATTATACGACAACCGAAAAAGAGCTTTTAGCTGTTGTCTATGCTTTTGAAAAATTCCGCCCCTATCTTGTCCTTTCTACCACCATTGTGTACACCGATCATTCCGCGCTGAAGTACTTGTTGACAAAGCAAGATTCCAAACCAAGACTTCTTCGCTGGGTTTTGCTGCTCCAGGAATTTAAAATCGAAATTCGCGATAAAAAAGGAGCAGAAAACCTAGCCGCGGATCATCTCAGTAGACTTGAGGATCCTTACCAAGGGGCTCATCCGAACAAAGAAATCAATGATTCTTTTCCCCTGGAGACCTTAATGTCTATCAACTCGACTGCTGATGAAACCCCGTGGTTTGCGGACATTGCAAATTACTTAGCGGGTGGAATCCTCGTTGACGGGTTAACATCCCAGCAAAAGAAGAAGTTCTTCAAAGACATAAAGACTTACTTCTGGGATGACCCATATCTTTTCAAACAATGTGCTGACTTGATTATTCGCCGATGTGTTGATGGACCGGCAGCTTTCGAAATCCTTGATGCTTGCCACAAAGGACCCACTGGTGGTCACTTTGGTCCCAACTACACCGCCAAAAAAGTGTTTGATTCAGGATTTTATTGGCCCTCCATTTATCGTGACGCTCACGATATGGTTAAAAAATGTGATGCTTGCCAGAAACAAGGCACGATCACACATAAAGACGAGATGCCTCAGAATTTCATTCAAGAGTGTGAAATCTTTGATGTTTGGGGTATCGACTTTATGGGGCCATTTCCTTCATCTAAAGGAAACAAATACATCCTTGTTGCCGTTGACTACGTCTCCAAGTGGGTTGAAGCCAAAGCTTTACCTACTAATGATGCAAGGGTGGTTTGTAACTTTTTGAAATCGTTGTTCGCTCGATTCGGCGTTCCTCGTGCTATTATCAGTGACCGCGGGACTCATTTTTGCAACGATCAATTTGCAAGAGTCATGGCCAAGTATGGTGTCAATCACCGTCTTTCCACCGCTTATCATCCCCAAACCAATGGGCAAGCCGAGATATCCAATCGTGGATTGAAACGAATTTTGGAGCGTACTGTGGGAGAGCATCGTGCCGCGTGGGCCGATAAGTTAGATGATGCTCTGTGGGCTTTCCGTACTGCTTACAAGACCCCGATCGGTTGTACACCTTATCGTCTTGTGTACGGGAAAGCATGCCACCTTCCCATCGAGCTGGAGCATAAGGCGCACTGGGCCTTAAAGTGGGCTAACTTCGACATCAACAAAGCCGGTGATCATCGCAAGATTCAACTCAACGAGCTCAATGAACTGAGAAATGAAGCTTATGAGAACTCGCTGATCTACAAAGAGAAGACGAAGATCCTCCATGACGCAAAAATCAAGAACCGAGAGTTCCATATTGGTGATCAAGTCTTACTTTTCAACTCTCGGTTGAAGATCTTCTCTGGCAAGTTGAAGAGCCGCTGGTCTGGTCCATTCACCGTCGCCAACGTCTTTCCGTATGGGACCATTGAGCTTTCTCAGCCAAATGGGCCCAATTTCAAGGTGAATGGCCAGCGTCTGAAGCTTTACTTTGGTGAGGACATCTCTCAGGAGATGATCCCATCCCTCACCACGTTCCCCATGAACTAATTTTGGGTCGAGTCAGGCTCGTGACTCGGTCATCAAAAACAAGCGCTCCTCGGGAGGCAGCCCGAGTATCTATCCTTTTACGTTTTAACCTCCTAAGTGTAGGGGGGCCTGCATAGGTGTTTGTATTTGTGTGGTGATGTGATTACAGGGATAATTGCACTCTTGGAAACTTTGAAGAACCGTGCTCCCGTGTTATCCGAAATCCGGTTCTATCTCTCAACTATCGTGATTCAATTTTCTTCATACTCACATTGAAATTGATCACTTTAGTCGTCTCTTCCTTAACTTGAGTTAACCAACGTGCACAATGTCATAAGTGTAGGGGAACCTTTTCCCACATGCTTAAACATTGAGGACAATGTTTATCTTAAGTGTAGGGGGGACTTCTATCGAAGTTTTAAGTGGACTTTTCCATGAAAATGCCTTCAATTAACCGGAAAATCATCTTTTTCAACATTTTTCAAATTTTTAATTAACTTTGGCCATTTAGTCGTAATTTTTAAATTTTTTATCGTTGCTTTCATATGTATATATTCCGCAATAAAGTCAAAAATTTTAATAAGTGGTGTAGCTAGTTTAGAAATCTTTGACATATTAGGCCCGTTGCGTTTATTTTGACTCAACCCGAATAGACTTATCCAAGTTTATTCTAGCTAGTATCCTTAACCATGTAGACCTTAATTGGTTTATTAGGCTAAGTGTCCACGAGTCTCATTACTTGAGATTTTAAATTGTGGAGGACGAGAAATGATAGAGTCAATTATAAGTCGGTATTCTTGCGCAAGCTCACTTGGTGTAATTATTTGCCTATTCTCCCATCACTTGCTAAAAATTTATCTGCAATAAGTAAGGTCGTACGATTTGAAAAGTTACTTAGCTTCTAGCCCAAGATCGTTTAAAAGTTGCTCGGTAATGACGAGAGTTCATAGCCAAGGCATAACTTATGAAGCGGGGCGCGAAGATTGGCGAGTCCGAAAAGGCCCTAACAAGGCATGAGGATTCAATTTTATTGCTGAAGATCCAAAGTGATGTGAAAAGCATTATTCCTAAAGTCAATATGAAGGATCAAGACTCACGACGAAAAGCAATCAACTCCCATAAAGATCATGGAGAAGTCTATCCGAAAAGACCCTAACAAGGTATGAGGATAAATAGATCCAAGTCCGAAAAGGAGGCGGATCGTTGTATCTCAAAATCCCAAATAGAGATTGAAGAATAATCATGAAGTCGTGGTCAACAAAGTTGGAGTACCCCTCAAAAGTCTCCAAGTGAAGAAAATCTATTATGATGAGAAGACCATTATCTCAAGAACGTCTCTCGAAGATATGAAGTATGAAGTACATGCCAAATATCGGCCCGAGAAAGGTCTCGAATCGCGAACCAAGTTATGCCAAGATATGAACTTTTTGATATCCCGAGAAGCAGTTTTAAAAGATTTTGTCCTTTAGCTAACTATTGATCAAATCGTCCTACTTTGCTTTCAGCCCTAAATAACTATCGAAATAAGTCCAAAAATGCATCTTCATGATCATTCTAAGACGAAAATAAAATATAAGAGATACACCTAGGAATAAGGGAGTCTAAGCATTTAATTAAGCCATGTGTGTAAGTGTTTGAATTGCTAACTTATAATAACAATGATCTCGTTCTTAAGCTTAGTTTGGGGAACGTGAAACTTGAGGATGATAAATCTTCGTAGCACCGAAGCCCTAATGTAAGTCCTCGATCTCTTTGCAAGGTATTTCCATCCTTTTGTTTGCTTCAAAATTTTAAATTTCTCTTAGTATTTTCATTTTCGTTTAGTAGTATATTAATAAGGCCAAGGTTGATTGATTATGAGGAAAGTGTAAATGTGCTTTGTCACTAAGCATTGCATGAGGGCATGGCAATGGTTAAGTGTAGGGGATTTGATAGGTGTGAAAACACCCATCCTTTTACCACTTAATTCTGGCTAAAACAAGACCAAAACACGTATTTAATATCATTTGTTTGGAATTATGCGTGGTTTTTGTGTTTATTGTGTTTTCAGAGCCAACCGGGAGAATATTGAAGAAAACATGGGATTGCACGGGTTTTATCAAGGAAAAAGACTCAAGATGAAGTCTATTGTCCAAGAGATGCAAAGATTTGAAGTCATTGTGCCTATTTGAAGATTTATCGAAGAATAGAGCCAAAGATGGAAGATTCATATATGTCGAAGAACTCGAGTCTATTAAATAAAAGATTATAAGACGAGTTGGAATTATTCACCGACACTTCTCAAATCCAAGTCGGAAACGTTTATTTAAAGACGCATGAAGACTTAAGAAGAAAGAAGAAAAAGAAGCCCGAATCAAAGCCCAATCAAGAGCCCATCAACACCATTCACACGCCTATATAAAGCCTTCACCTCACAAATTTTCAGAAAAGGAGTTACTTAGTTTTTAGTTTTTAGTTTTTCTCTCTAGTTTTAGAGAGAGAAAGTGGAGAACTTTCTCTCACTACTTTTCATCTTTTTCTCTTTCAAGATTAACTCTTTGTATTGCTTATTTTTATTAATCAAGTTCCATTTTAAGCTTTTATCTCTTAATCTCATTCTACTTTTCTTTGATTTAAGATTGATTTTGGTGTGATTATCATGTGATCCGTGTTGTTCTAATTGATTTCATGCTAAAAAGTTAATCTTTTGATCATTTTATAAGTTTTCATTTGATTAAGCTTTAAGACTTTTGTGCTTATTGGCTTATTTTTATGATTATCTTACTTTTCTTATTAAAAAGTTATTAAAAAGTTTAAGTTTTTATTGTTTGATCTAAAAAGTTGTTTGATTTCGGGTTGATAAGTTGATTCTAGTGCTTATTTGATCCGGTTTAAGCATTGATTCGAGTTAGTTTTGGGTTTTAGCTTATCCTAATAGCTTATTTCCATTGCTAAGATTCGAACTTGCACCATTTTCGGAAAAGGCAAAGCCCTTTTCCGACCATAACATTCCGACTAGCAACACCCACCCTTTCCGATTGACTCCAATCGGAAAAGGGTTTAGTTTTCCGATGGGGGCATTGTGCACATTCCGACCGTAGTCAATTTATTGTATTCCGATTGATGCCCCTTTAATATTCCGATTGGTGCTATTTCTTCAGTATTCCGATCAGCAGCATATTGTGGTTATTCCGATTGACTCGTTGGCTCACATTCCGATCGCTCCCAATCGGAATACATTCCGATTGGTGCATCTTTTCTACTATTCCGATTTGAGTGTTTTTTTTCTTTTGTTACGATCCCACTTTCTTTTAGTACTTTCCAATTAAGTCCATATTTTTACAAAACCTTCCAAGTGTTAGTTTTTATTGAGTGTTCATTTATTTTCCTCGCATAATCTTTAAAGTTTTCAAACGTTAATCATTTAAATCTTTTACTTTACTCTTCGACACTTAATTTCTTGTCATTAGTTTAAAATAGATAAACAAACCAACCAACCACTTTCTTTTAACCAAGAACAAATCATTCCACTTAAGACCAAGATCAATTCGAGAGGATATCGAGAGTAAAATTGAACCCACATAAAACGCTTGTATCACTAATCCAGACATTGTGAAAAAGGATTCAAATGTTATGGAAGAACCTATTGTTGAGATTGCAGGTAAACCGGTTGATAAGGAAGAAGGATCACATGCAGTCAAATCAGACCACATACTTGAGTATGTTACCATTCCTATATGGACTGATGGATTTGCACAAGCTGCTGCTACTGAAAAGGAGGAAGTAGGTCTACACGAAAAGCCAGTTGATGAAAACATGCATGAATCTTCAAGTGCTGACAAAGGAAAATCCGACGCGGACAGGTTAAATTCAGGCGCTGATAGCCCAAACGCTGACAACTCGTTTGGACATTTATTCTCTTCCAATATTTTTGAGCAAGGTGAACTTTCCATACTTAATCAAGAGGTTCATTCAAGTGATGATGGAAGTAGATATGAAGATGATATTAGCAACATGGAAACTGAAATAGGAGACAACACACTACTTGGGGTAGGAACACTTACATCTACTATAAAAAATCATCCTCCTTCCCTAATCATTGGTGATGTTTTGTCTCCTGTTCAAACAAGAAGGTCTCATCAGACTCAAGGAGGTTTCATTGCCAATATACACAAGAAGGTTGATACCCCTCTTGTACAGGCATGTTTGTTTGCTTCTTTTCTGTCACAACAGGAACCCAAGAAGATTTTTGATGCTCTCAAAGAACCAAGTTGGGTGGAAGCAATGCAAGATGAGCTTCACCAGTTTGCTATTCAAGATGTTTGGGAGTTAGTGGATTGTCCAAGGTATGTAAGACCTATTGGGACACGTTTGGTTCTTAGAAACAAGAAAGATGAAAGAGGTATTGTGCTCAGAAACAAGGCACGTTTAGTTGCTCAAGGCTATACACAAGAAGAGGGAATAGACTATGAAGAGGTTTTTGCACCTGTTGCAAGGATTGAAGTAATAAGGATTTTCCTAGCCTATGCTTCTTGCATGGGTTTCACAGTTTATCAGATGGAAGTGAAGAGTGCTTTTCTATATGGCACAATTGAAGAGGAGGTTTATGTAATGCAACCTCCTGGTTTTGAAGATCCAAAGCATCCAGATAAAGTGTATATAGTTAAGAAAGCAATGTATGGACTTCATCAAGCCCCAAGAGCATGGTATGGCACATTGTCCACCTATTTGTGGAATATGGATTTAAGAGGGGCACCATAGACCAGACCTTATTTACCAAGAAGATTGGTAAGGATTTTCTGCTTGTTCAGGTCTATGTGGATGATATTATCTTTGGTTCCTCAAATCCAAAGATGAGTGAAGACTTTTCCAAGCTAATGACAGACAAACTCAAGATGAGTGCAATGGGAGAGATGAACTTCTTTCTCGGTTTACAGGTCCAACAGAAAGAAGATGGTATTTTATCTCTCAAGATAAGTATGTAGCAGAAATCTTGAAGAAGTTTGGTTTTTCCCCATATGAAAAACGGGCTAGCACACCCATGGAAATGGAACACCCATGGGGAAAGACTGGAGATGGAAAAGATGTGAATGTCGGGCATTATAGATCCATGATTGGGTCATTGATGTATCTTACAGCTTCTAGACCTGACTTTATGTTTGTTGTGTGTGCATGTGTACGCCATTAGGTGACTCCCAAAGAGTGTCATCTTCATGCTGTCAAAAGGATCTTTAGATACCTTAGGTGTTATCCCACCTTGGGATTATGGTATCCAAAGGATTCTCCATTGGAGCTTATTGGCTATTCAGACAGTGATTATGGAGGTGACAAATTTGATAAGAAATCCACAACTGGTGGATGCCAATTTCTTGGCAGCAGATTGATATCTTGGCAATGCAAGAAACAAACAGTGGTAGCCAACTCTACAACTGAAGCCGAATATGTATCTGCAGCTGCTTTTTGTAGAAAAGTTGTATGGATACAAAACCAACTGTTGGATTATGGGTATAATTTTATGCATACCAAGATATTTGTCGATAATAACAGTACATTATGCATTATTAAGAATCCAGTACATCACCCTAAAACAAAACACATAGAAATTAGACATCATTTTATAAGAGATTGTTTTGAAAAAGGTTTAATATATCCAGATAGGGTAGACACAGAAGAAAATGTGGCTGATCTTTTAACTAAACCTTTTGATGTTATGAGGTTTCAGTACTTGGTAACAAGTATTGGAATGATCAATCTCACCTACATGTGTTTTTGATATTATTGTATAGTTTGTACAAGTTGGGTACTGTTATTAGTCTTTGTACAAGATTATGTTTTCCACTTTATTTTTCTAACGCTGAAAAAGGTTATTTTAACGCTGATAAGTGTTAAAATGGATGCTTCCAGCAATATGTTAGTTTTGTGGTTTTTGATCTAATCATGCAGGCAATATGAGTATTGTACAAATGGATACAGAGTTGCTTATGGATCTTTGGAGCTTACTAGGAATAGGTTCAAGTTTATGGATGATGGTTGGAATGTTTACATTTCTATCTTGACATAAATTTTTATTGCATACATTTTATTTGGCAACTTTGTATATCATAGGTTAAGGGGAGGTTGAGGAAACCTTTAGGAGTTTTGGGTATCCTTAAAATACTCTCATCATAATTCTAGATTGTGTCCACTGGTGAGTACGAGTTAGTTTTCTAAATCATGAGGTACTATAGCATGCAAAGTTGATATACTGTGCACGCTCCCAAGACTTTTTGGCCTAGAATTGGATTTGGTCGGTTGGGAGACTTTGGAACGTTTTTATTGGGCTTACCTGGGAAGTTACAAAGGGTTTATATGAGGTATCTTCATTTTTAAGAATTTTGGTTAGCAAAGGACACTTGAGGACAATTATGTCTATCTTTCTTAAGCAAGTGTGCACGATTGGACAGTGATTGCCACCCTATAGTGATTTTCAGTCTATGAGTTATCTTCACTAGGGTAAACTACTTTGTTAAGGTCCTTTTTATTTTTAATTATTTTTTATTTTTGGACGCTGACATTTTTCTTTCCAAACGCTAATAAGACCAATTTGAACGCTGACATGGCATATTTCCAACACTGACAATAATATAGCCGTTAGACGCTTATGTTTAGTTTTTGACCATTGACAAACATTGGTTCCTACCCAGTTGTTATTTTTGACGATAATATGGGCCGTAATTTTAGGAGTTGGTAACTTTTAATTAATGTATGAGATAAGTTATATATTCTTCAAAATTTTCATCATTACTTTTTCAAAATAACTGCCTCATATTTTAACCAAGCGCATGTTTTCACCTCTCCTATAAATTTGGCTTATTTCTTTCAAACAGGGTAACTGCTCTTCTTGTCTAACTATAATTTCTCAAACCTTCATATCTCCATAACTTTTTATCACATTTTTCTTGCATCAATCTTCATGGCACCAAACTTTAAACCTGATTTATTGGAATTGGGGTTCAGAAGCCAACACAACATGGTGTCATACTTGGAAGCTGATCATACTCTGTTTCCCCAATACACACAGATGGTTGGGTATTTGAATGTGTCCCCATTAAGGTATTCACTTTCACATACTCCTCTTGTCCCTATCACACAGATTAAATAGTTTTGGAACACTGTGAGTTCCTCAACAGTTAATGGAGTGATTACATTGACTGCACTGTCCATGGGGTTTCAAGGGTGGTTACTAAAGCTTTGGTTCGCCAAGCTTTGCATCTTAATGATGCAGATGGTATAACCACCCTTCCTATTGTAGAGCTAGAGCAAGGACTCCAAGCCTTGGGTTATCCTTTGCCTCCAGAAGGTCATTTAAACAAATATACAAAACAAAAATTTCCCCCGGCTTGGAAATACCTTATACATGTCATCCTTCAATGTTTGAGTCCCAAATGCTCCTCACACAATGAAATCAACCGTTCTATTGGGAGTGCCATTGTGTGTCTTGCTACTGGACAACATTATAATTTTTCAAAAATGATTTTTTATGGCATGTGTCATAATAAGGGTAAAAAGATGACTCTTGCTTACCGTAGGTTTTTACAAATGGTTTTTGACTTGCAAGGATACTGCAATAGGGATCATGAAAATTTTTATAGGATCCTTGTTCAAAAGAAAGCAATTTTTGGGAAGATGAACACTGAATCATACAGAGACCTACCCCTCACTCAGCCATGATTGTTGTCATTGAGGCATCTGCAAACCAACAACCTTAACCAGACCTATTTCCTGAACAACCTCCATCACCCGAGCATATGGATATTGACCTAGAACCATTCGACGCTGACACTCAAAATGTTAGCGTTGACACTACCAATCCAAACGCTGACACCCTTTTACCACAAACCCAAACACCCCCTACTACCTAAACAGACCCTCAATCCACTTCTTCTTCTACACCATCAGACTATAGGTTGGAAAAACACCAAAGGACTGCTAGAGTGTTCTCCTCTAGTGGTCCTAGCCATGTAGCAGAGAGAACCACCACCACAAGTGTGGTTGGTGACATGGGTAGGGCTGGGACTATTGGTTCTAGCTTAGATGTAGGCCAAGACAGTCCTAACATCATTAAGACCCCATCCATGCCCCATGAATCTACTTTGGGAGGTCAAATTCCCATTTTAGAGGAGGGCAGATTGGAACCTTACACCCTTTTGGAATTGACGATGGTCTGCATTAGCTTACAAAAGCAAAATGCAACCTTGTACAGATTGTCACAGGTCAGGGTCTTGAACTCAAGCAATTGAGGGAGAGACTCGTTGTTTTGGAGACTGCCAAAGCTAAGAGGAGGTAAGCAAGAGTCCTTTCATCAGGGGAGGATTCTTACAAAATGGAGGAAGATGCACCAACAGAACCTTTCAACTTGAGTGACAAGGGATCACATGATGAAGAAGGTGGTTCTTTTGGTATAAAACAGTGCTGAAGCTTTGGCTAGCTTGAAGAAGAAGCCTGTTATTGATGTCTCCTTGATTACTTCAAAGAATTTATCATTTGTGGAGATGATGGAACATGTTACAAAGTCAGCCGCTGATGTTTAAAGTTTGAGTGCTGACAAGAATAAAGAAGGCGTTGACAGACCCACAGGTATGATTGGTGTATCCCAACCACCAGTTATTATTAGGGATCTTACAACCACGTACCACCAACTACTTTACCAACTATTGGAGCAAAAGACAAGGGTAAAGCAGTGTTAGTGAAAGTTGAGAAGCCAAAGAAGAATGAAGCCCATATACAATTTGATCAAGCTTTGGCTGCACAACTGCAAGAACATGATTGGGCTACCAAAGAGAAAGAAAAAGATGGTAGTAATGATGATGAGAGTTCTGGATCCAGTGTGATGATAATAGAGGATCCAGAAAGGTTAGAATATGGTGAGGATGATTTAGCCAAGGAGAGGCTAAGAGAGTTAAAAGTCAAAGTGGATTTTGATATGCCTGAAGTTAGAGAGATATACTTTGCATGGGAGAACAAGATAATAGAGCATCCATAGATGTCCATCACTAGAAAAATATGGGGATTGGAGATCCTGTTGAGAGTGCAGGAAGACTACAAAATAATTTTGAAGCACAAGGCTAGCAAGGTATTTTCTAAGCTTAAGAGAGATAGAAAAGAGTTGTACTGCATGTTGCTCAGGTGTCATCAAGGTGGATGGACCATTGATAGGTTGAGAAGACTCTCTTTTCCAGAATTGGAACATCGTGCTTATCCAATTTGGTTAAGAGTTTGTGAAGAAAATACTATGAGGCTTCTCTCAGATGAAAGGAGATAAGAGATTGAAGAAAATTTGCAGATCCAAAGGGCTTCAATTGCACCAAGACCAGTAAAGAGGGGAGTTCCAATTGAGTTCCCAACTTTTGATCAATTGAATCCTAGTGAAGCAATAATCAGAAAAAGCATTAAGCTTTCGCCATTGGAAGTTTCACATGTTGCAGAAGTATTACCATTGGATTTCAGAAACCTATAGTTCACTATGAAGAAGATGCAAGTGGGTTCTAGATGATCACCAGATATGGAAAGAAGGTACATACTTTCACTTCTTTGATCTCATTGTTTGCAAGCCTGGATAGAGAAGACTTGGTAGATCTTTAGACATTGATGAAGGCCAAGTATGAGGCTGAAGCACCTACTTCAGTCAATGGAATAAAAATCTGGACATCCTTCAAAAGGATGATTGAACCAGATGAAGCAGATCCAATATGGTTGGATCTGGATGATATCAGTGGACTACAATAGCGTCTACAGTTAGCAGCTGGAGTTTACCATTTCAGCATAATCAAGTTTTCAGAACATCTTTTTGTGGATGCTCAATATCCTATGTCCAAGGAAGTTTTGAAGAACATGATGTCTACACAGCTGGAAATGGATTACACTAGTGATGTTGGCAAAGACTTAATTAGGTTTATTTATTATCTAATTAAAAAGTGATTTGTATTTGTAAGTATCCTCCTTGTACTTAGTTTTTATTCAGAAACTTGATTACTAGAGTAGATATCAAGTTTAGGGGAGGATTGTTAGGAATAAAATGAGCCAAGACACATAGACACTGACAAGAGTTAATTGGACGCTGATAAGAAGAAATCAAGCGCTGACAGATCAAGCATTGACAAGAAATATCCAAGCGCTGACAAGAAGAAGTCCAAGAACTGATAGGAAAACTTAGTCAACACGTTTATTATTTGAAGAAAATATATACTCATTATTGTATTTTCTATATTTATCTTTTCCTAAAATAGTTGATAGGTTATCCATTGTACACGACTCCTTATGTTATAAAAGGAGGTCATAGGGTTTATAGTATATACACATTATTCAGTATCCAACTTTCATTGTACTCAAGTTTGATTATCAATCAAAAGTGAAAGTTTGGTTTATTTGTTTTATTTGTTCTTTAATCTAAGTGTTAATTCCGCATAACACTTGGATTGTTCATATAACAACAAAGTTTCTCTCAGTGTTAAACTTGATTAACACAAAGCTAATCGATGTAAGTTTAGGATCAACAAACACAATATTTTATATACTGGTTTGTTAATTCACAAAATTCCTTGTCACTAATAGTAGATTTTGGCGAACGTTATTGTCACTAATAAAAAGATTTTAGTAACAAACTTGTATCTGCTATCATTAACTTTTGTAACTAACTTGTTTTGAGCATATCTTTTACACAACCATGTAACAAGTTATTGACTGACTTATATGTTTCGCCACTCGTTCTTACCTTGTCACAAAATATCGGTGACGATAACTTCTTTCGTCACTAAATGGTCTAGTTAGTGACGAGAATAATGGTCGTTAAAAAATTGTTTGTCACTAAAACTACTTTTCTTGTAATGAAGGCAACAACACGCATGTCAATGCGAGCCTCTTCCATTCCTTTTGTCAACTAATAAAAAGATTTTAAAATCATTAACTTTTGTAAGTAACTTGATTTGAGAATATCCTTTACACAACCATCTAACAAGTTATATACGACATAAGTTTTGTCACTAGTTTGTATCTGGTCATGAAATACCAGTGACGATAACTTCAATTCTTTCGTCACTAAATGGTCCAATTAGTGACGAAAATAAAAGTCGATAAAAAAAATTTGTCATCAAAAACACTTTTTCTTAAATGAAGGCAGCAACACGCATGTCAAGGCGGGCCTCTTCCATTCAATCGTCAACTAAACCACCATGTCCTTATCAAGCTGTTTAGAACAACCATGTGTTTGAATTTAACGAAAGCGAGCTTGGTTTAGTCACAACTTGTTTGTTAGGAAATTGATTAAAATTCCAAGCTATTTGTTATGTAATGATCTTTAAATTTCAAATAGTTTTTAGTATTTCAGTTTTAAGTTGACATTCAAGAAAGCGAATTTACTTTGGAAGCCCTGGTTGATGCCTATATATATCCATGGATGGTTTGAAGTAAAATGTCCACATCAACGATTACTTTGAAAACATATATACATCTATTAATTAAGATTTAGAATACAATGGTATATCTCTTTCCTTATCTTTTGCTTACTTTTTAGCTTTGTTATACTAGTATCTTTAATCCCATCGAATATCTAATGTTCCACAGGCGACCGTGAGAGTTGTATCATGGGGTGGCAGCGGTGGAACTGGACCGTGGACGTTCCTAGTTCCTAATGGTTCTAAACTTCAACAGATCCAAGTCACTGCGGACGCTGCATATATCAAATCCAGTTCGTTTGTTTCAATCAACAAAACAGACTAGTAAACTCATATATGGAGGCGATCTCAACTTGACAGAAGGTACAATACGTGCATCGGCCTTATAACATCTATCTCTTTACTTTTATCTATATTAAATAAAATTTGTCTACTTGTTTTTTGTAATTATTAATAATCAGGTGGAAATTCCTAACGGGCAACACTTATCTGAGATTAGCGGAACCTATGGATCATATCAAGATCTTAGTAACATCATAACATCTTTGTCTTTTAAAGTTGGGAGTAATGTAAATGGTCCATTCGGGGGACAAACTGGAACTACATTCTCACTGCCCATGAATAGAGGTGAGATTAAAGGATTCTTCGGAAACTCTGGAGATTACCTAGACAGTTTGGGAGTAGTTATTGCTCCCAAGTAATTAACAAGCCTGGCTTAAACCAATGTTCAGATCGAAAATTTGTGATTTAATATTTTCCTTGTCATTTCCTTAATGTTGTGTGATATATAACGTATTGAGACGTGTTCTATGTTTGAGTCACGATTGGAATAAGCACTATCTTGTGCTGTCTGTAACTATTTTCTTGTACTCCGATCTTAAAGGCTTCTAAATGGATCTATTCTTCATGTTTAATGCTTTTCTTTACAACCGTCATCTAAATTACTTAGCCGCTGTTTGTTTTAGCTTATATAATGTAAGCCTATTTCGGCTTATATAACATAAGCCTCAATTTTGTGGCTTATTTGGAGACTTATGGGCTTATTTAAGTTTGTTATGATATAATAAACTTATATAAGCCCATAAGTCACCAATAAGCTTAAGAATTAGGGTTTATGAAATATAAGCCGAAATCTGGCTTATTTTCGGCTTATATAACGTAAGCCTCAATTTTGTGGCTTATTTTGAGACTTAGGGGCTTATATAAGTTTATCATGATATAATAAACCTATATAAGCCCATAAACCTCCAAATAAGCCACAAAATTAGGGCTTATGTTATATAAGCCGAAATGGGCTTACTTTATATAAGCCAAACCAAACACCCCCTTAACATGGAGAACTCACTAGTCATAATATTTGATATATGCATGCAAAACCTTCAGTTTATAAACTTATCAGGTTGATCAGCTTGTAAAATTGAATAACTTAAGGCTCATTAACTAAATACAAAGAATATAAACTAGATAGCTTGTTGTAATCCAAAACGTCATCTTTCCCATATGACTTCACTTCCTCTTTCACAAAAACTTGCCACAATAATGAAAGCAATCCACCTGTAGCTGCACCAGCAAGTATCGAGTTCCATAGATCTTCTTTTTGGCATGCGTCAACAAAAGCATAATCAAAGTTGGAAAATAATGCGCCCCATACAGCAAAACTCTCACCTTCGCGTGGCGTATTTATGTGGACAGCTTGCGAGCTCTACAGCTTGCCAAATTAACCATCTATACCCTAGGTTATGGTTGCAATCAAGTCAAGCTGATTTCTCCACAGTTTTTTTACCACGGTATAGTGAACCGTGGAAAAAATTTGTATAAGAATCACAATTTTCCCACAATTATAAGCGTTACAAGTATTTAAAAAATAATTCACACATATAAATATGTACAATTATATAAAAGCTACACTAATAACTGAAACAAAAATGTTTGTTAAAATGCTATATTTATAAGTGTAGATATTTTAAAATTTTGACCACACTTTTAGATGTGGATATTTAACAATATTTAAATTTTTTGCAATTTTGCCACAATTTTAAGTGTGAACATTCAAAAAATGTTTCCACACTTTTAACTATACCTATTATGAAAAATTTTCTACACTTATATGTGTAAGAAAATTTGTCACACCCATTATTTCCGCATATAGCAAACCGTGAAGAATATAATTGTACACATTTTTAACCGTGGCTATTTAATCTTAAAAGTGTGGAGACTTTAACTAATTTTTTGTAGTGTCAGCAAATTTTTTGTACAACATGAAATAATATTTGACATCATGGTTTTGAAATTTCGTTTGAGTGTTATTGATTGGAGATGAGATTTGATGTTGATATATTTATGTCGATGGGATTAGGATATGTTAATTGAATTTGTTGTTGAATAAGTAAGGTGATGGGATTAGGATAGAGAAGTGCAATAATGGAGATTTTGGTGGTATTCAAACGGATGCGTGATTTGTAGATAACACTTCCCATTAGCTAATGTTTTTGTTGACATATAAATATGAAAAGACGAATTGAATTGTATTTTTTTGTAGTAATTTCAAGATTGTTGTAACTCCATGAGCAACACTTGCAACATTTATGTAATGTTAGAAGTTTAAAAATTCTTGTTTGTTCAGTTGGAATTCCAACTTCTACGACATCCAAATATTAATTCTTGATTTTAATGGGCAGTTAATTCATTTGTCTTCAGTTTAATTCACTTCATCTTCCTTGAATATGCGCGACTTTATCACCAAAATGATGGGTGGTGCCAAAGAGATTTGCTATGGCGTGAGGCAATACCGGGTGGTCATCTGAAAACTGCACAGGGAAGTAAGTGAAAAAAAGAGTACTTCTGACATCGTGTTAAATGTTATAAACGCACCTCATCTTCGCCTCACATAACCAATTATTTTGCAGACTCATCGAACAACACAATGACAACATGAGAAGTTTCATCGAAAACATCGAGTTCTAGCCGAAGTCCTGAACATGTTGAGACAACTATGCGGCCCACTCCATGGATATCTGATCACCTTTAACTTGCGTCAATATTTTTTTTGCATATTTAAAACAGAATTATTCTTCTTACTATTAGCATACTCCATTAGGTTATTCAAAAATCCAAGAGGGATTTATTAGATTAATCATGGCACCCTTCTCTGAGCTGCACACAACCTTTATGTCCGAGGATGCTCAACTATTAGACATAGTATTTATAGATTGCAGCAACCTCCACAATCCCTTTCTATTCTTCATTCTGTAATGAAAGAATTAATTGACGTATTCTAACTGCAACATGGTATAGGGTAGAAAACAAGTTAATAACTTTTCATGGTTTCACAAATTTCATACTATGAAGTGTTTAATTTAACAGAGTATGGCTTCAATATCTTTATTTCGGGACTGAGTATTCATGCTAGAAGGGCGATGGTAAGAAAAAATGGATTGTGGTCGATAGTTATTATAACGATCTGTTGCTGTTGAGGAATGGATGTGTTGAATGTATGTGTTATTTATAGGCTCCTATGTCAACTGCTGGGATGCCAAAGAAGCCAATTGAAAACTCAAAAATCAAATCTTCATTGTAAGGCCAGGAACTTCATGTAACGCCATGATTTTTAGCATTCTAAACAGCAGGTAAAAAGAGTTCTACCATTTAATGGAATCCTTCTCATTAAATATAAGGACCTAAAATTTATATATAATAGATAAGTGCAACCATTTCTATATGGTTTAGCTACTTATTTGAGTTTATCTCAACATTCTTATATATTTTGTCATGGCTTACACTCCAAGGTGAATACCAAACACACCGTTTGTAATTTCAGGTTTGAATCATCTTCATATTAAGTTGTGACACCTCATATTGACAACAAATTGTTTTTTTTTTTTCTGAGAGTTAGTAACAAGTGTGTTTCAGCAAAGGAGAAATTGCAAGTATAAATTTTTGGATGTTCCCATTGTATTAAGTTCTATACAGAAAACATGTTTTTTTCAGAATAAAAAAGAACACACGAGGTACACACGATGAGAACAGGTTACAAGATTATTCATACCAAAGAACGATATTGTTTGTTACATACAACAATAATACGAGTATAGTTTAATGCATTTTTCACACAATAAATTGGAAAGACCTCTCCAATCATACAAAAACAATACCGAGTCTTTTTATTCTGCGACACGGGGATTAGAGGCTGCAAGATGAGCAGTACCAAGACCCGAACCATCATTCGGCTTATTGATTATGATATTCTTTGATTCTTTTTCACCCAACAACTCTTCCATCGCTTTTTGCATGGCGATTCTGAACTTCCCGTAATGTTCAAAGAATCCTCCGTCCATTGCTATTACGGATTTCTGGTTTCCATTGTCTCTCCCCAGGTTTTTAGTATTCACAGGATTCCAGCAGCATAGATACGTGTTGCACATGTTGCAACGATTTCATATAGACCCATAAATTAGTAATCGCTGCGCATAAATTGCATAGAGCATAAATAAAGAAAAAATGTGGCAAAACTGACATATAAGGTAATTGGCGAAAACATCATTGGTGAACAATGTTAAAGTTATTATAAGTATTAGTATTTCATATATGTGAGTCACTAATCATCTCTACGAATTCTGGAGGTCTGCCTTCCCTTTTGGGGATTGCATCCATATGCTCAATATATGTTGCATTAGCTCCGGTACCTAATGTCACAACTGCAATTTCATCCGAGTTACTGTATTTTCATCCGGCTAAAGTTCAAACTGTATCATTTACCTGCAAATTTAATCACGATATTACAAAATATATAAGGATGTATAAAACTAATAAGCAATAATACAAATTACCAGGGCAGAAAAACGCATGTCAAGGCCAGACTTTTCCATTCCCTTCATCAACTCAACCACCATGTCCTTATCAAGTTGGTTAGCATTAACACTTGTTTGACTATAATAAGTTGTCTAATGCACCCATACGGAGTTAAGGAACTCATTGAGACAGATTTGCAAGACACGCAACATTCAATATTGAAGCTTTTATTCCACGTTTCAAGAGTACCTTTGTTGATTGATGTTTGCTTGAAAGGAAACCGAAAGGTAAACCCGAGTTGCTGTTGTGTGCCAAGTAGAATTTGCATATCTTAAAAATCAAACAATTCCAAGAACATGAAAATGTAATATAATTTATCTTAAGATTGGATACATCAATCAACAATACGCACTTTAAATGTCCCGATCATGTTACTTTGAGGAATGGAGACTTGATATGTATTGAAGAAGCTTATTCCTAGAGGCGTCGATGCATTTGGTGGGGTGAGCGGCTGCGGTATGGTAGTGCCATAGTTGCGGCGCCACTTCCCCTCCACGTCCATTTGCCGCCGTTTTGCATCACGATATCTAATGTGTTATGTATGGATTTAAGTCTAACGCATAATAGAAAGGAGAAAACAAATCGAATAATATATATGCTTAACTATATAAACAATTCCATTACACATTTTCTTGATCCATTATTAGAATGAAATCAGAAACTTGCTGCAGCGTAGCTACTGAAGTCTTACAGTTATATTCAAACTCTCTCTAAGTATCTCCATAGGTATTGTCTGATAGGAAAAAAGATCGAGTAGGTGAAGTCATCTGTAAAAGTACGTTGATGTTTTAAGAGATGTGATTCCTTCAAGTAGGAATAAGATAGTTGTTACTATATGAAAGCAACTTTGGTTTGGTCAGATCGATCTTGTTTGTTAGGAAACAGATTAAAATTGCAAGCGATTATGTAAAGTTCTTTGTGGGAATAAGATAGTTGTTAGATTTAGTTGACATTTAAGAAAGCGAATTTAATAAAAACACGTAAAATTTGTATCAATTTTCTTTGAAATCCTTAGATACTGAAGTCTTACATCAAACCCTCATGCCACCTTTGTTTGAATTTATATGAAAGCGAATTTGGTTTGGTCAGAACTTGTTTGTTAGGAAATTAATTAAAATTCCAAGCTATTTGTTATGTAAAGATCTTTAAATTTCAGCTAGGAATAAGATAGTTGCTATGTTTTTAGTATTTTAGTTTTTAGTTGACATTTAAGAAAGCGAAATTACTTGGAAGCCCTGGTTGATGCCTATATATATGCATGGATGGTTTGAAGTAAAATGTACCACATCAACGTTTACTTTGAAATCATATAAACATATATTAATTAAGATTTAGAATATAATGGTATATCTCTTTTCTTATCTTATGCTTAATTTTTAGCTTTGTTATACTAGTATCTTTAATCCGATCGAATATGTAATATTCCACAGGCTACCGTGAGAGTTGGATCATGGGGTGGCAGCGGTGGAACTGGACCGTGGACGTTCCTAGTTCCTAATGGTTCGAAACTTCAACAGATCCAAGTCACTGCTAACGGACGCTGCATATATCAAATCCAGTTCGTTTGTTTCAATCAACAAAACAGATTAGTCAACTCTGAAATATATGGAGGCGATCTCAATCTGACTGATCGTATAACTTATATTGTAAGTGCACCTTATAACATCTATATATTTATTTGTATCTATATATACTACACATAAAAAATTTCTACTTATTTTTGTAATTATTAATAATCAGGTGGAAATTCCTAACGGGCAACACTTGTCTGAGATTAGCGGAACCTATGGATCATATCAAGATCTTAGTAACATCATAACATCTTTGTCTTTTAAAGTTGGGAGGAATGTAAAGGGTCCATTCGGGGGACAGACTGGAACTACATTCTCACTGCCTGTGAATAGAGGCGAGATTAAGGGATTCTTCGGAAACTCTGGAGATTACCTAGACAGCTTGGGAGTAGTTCTTGGTCCCAAGTAATTAGCAAGCCTCGGCAACTTGATGTGGTTGGAATTGGTAGGTGTTTTTAAGTAAAAGAATCTTGAGATCGAGAATGTGTGATTTAATATTTCCTTGTTATTTCCTTAACGTTGTGTGATATATGTAACGTATTGAGTCACGATTGGAATAAGCACTATCTCGTGCAGTCTGTAACTATTTTGCTTGCACTCCATTCTTAAAGGCTTCTAAATGGATATGTCGGCTTTTCCTATTTATTCAATTTTTAACACGGAGAACTGATGATCAATAAAGACCTTTGATATGCATACAATGATACTAAATATCCAGTTTATATAAACTTATCAAGTTGATCCCGCTATTTAACTAAGGTACCTAAAAGCTCATTAACTAAATAAAACAAAACTCTTAAACTAGCAGCTTGTTTTGTAATTCAACATATGAATAACAAGTTGATAATATATATTACAAGTAATCAAGTTGATGATAAAAGTTTTTTCTGAGTGTCATCATTGTGTGAGAACCAAAACGTACATATCATAATTTAAAACTTTTAGTTAATGAAAAAAAAAATCCGGGCAACGCTATTTTTCTGTAGGTTTGGTCTTTTACAAAAAAGTCCAACTTCATTACAAAAAATGAATGGTCATTTTACTTAATTTTATCCTTAGTTATTGTTTAACACAAGGTGTTGGATACTTGTTCCTCAACAAACATTAAGAATAATACTCCTTGAAGTTTTTTTCGGTAACAAAGTTACTTTCAGATACAAGTAAATATAAAAGGAAATTTGCCTTTAATTATGTGATCGAAGATGTCGCTTATTTTTACTCTGATTTATATTCGTAGCATATCAATTGTGAAAATTATGATTTTTTCTAAATGAATGGTGTGTTTTCTTCAAATTTCATGATGAAGGGGGATGGACGAAGTAAATAAGTAGTCAATAATAGTTCATGGCTGGTTAATAATAAATCATTATTTGTGCAAAATTGGAGAGTGGATATGGTTTTGGATAGGGTTGAATCTAAGCTGCCAGTGTGGTTGAAGTTATTTAATGTGCCTATGGAGGCTTGGAGTGTGAAAGGAATTAGTGCTTTGGCTAGCAGTCTTGGTAAGCATATTATCATGTATGACATCACAGCAAAAATGTGTGCTGAAGGTGAATGTAGACTTGGTTTTGCTAGAGTACCAATAGAGATTAATGCGTAAGAAAATAAAAGAGGAAATTGAGGTGGTATATTGAAAAATTATTAGATATTATGTAAAGTGTGTATATTGAAAAATTAACCAAGGTTACTCAGGTGGAGTATGCATGGAAACCAGCACAAGGTAGTTAGTATAAGGATTTTGGGCCTGATGAGAAAGGGTGTATGTTTAGAAAGATTGATGTGCATGAAGTATCAAACGAGAATGTAAAAGACAATGATGAAAGGCATTTTAAGGTGGTTCAAAAAAGGAAAGTGAATTATAGTCATAGAGGTAATGGCTATAATGGGATGAATACTAATTTTAGAAATGTTGGGGCTCAAAACAGTTCTTCTTCATTAAGTCTCTGAGAAGAGGGAACTTCAATGTTGTGTGTTGATAGAGGGTCAAACGCAGGAACATAAGGAGTGAGGGTGTTGGTGAGATGATAGTGATGACAGGGAGGTCTTGGTTCTGAGAATTCATCACTTGGGAAAGACCTGTTTTCATTAAAATCTATTTCATCACCCTCTGTTCCTGATTTCTGTATGACGTCATCATCTTCATTGAATCTGACATGAAAGATTTCTTCTACTTATTGTCTTCTAGTGTTGAATACTCTGAAGGCCTTGGCAATTGGAGAGTATCCTAAGAAGAAACCATCATCAGTCTTTTCATCAAATTTTTCAAGTTTATCCCTGTAGTTATAAATGAACACAGGACATCCAAAAACATGGAAATATCTGACATCTAGAGCTCTATTTCTGAAAACTTCATAGGAAGTTTTGCCATGTCTCTTGACAATGATTGATCTATTTTGAGTGTAGCACGCAGTGTGAACAGCTTCTCCCCAAAATTGTTTTGGTAAAGCTGCCTCATTTAACATAGTTCTGGCTGCTTCAATTAGAGTCCTGTTTCTTCTTTCAGCCACACCATTTTGTTCAGGGGTGCCAGCTGAAGAGAAGTTTTGTGATATTCTCTTTTCATCACAAAAGAATTCAAGTTGTTGATTCTTGAATTCACTACCATTATCACTTCTTAGAGCTTTTACTCTAACATCATTCATGTTTTCAACCTGTCTGATGAAGGACATGATAGTATCAGCTGCATCACTTTTCCTTCTGAGGAAAAAAACCTACGTATACCTTGAAAATTCATCAACAATTACCAAGGTATATTTGTTGTGTTTGATGGTCTGAGGTTTGACAGGCCCAAACAAATCCATGTGAAGGAGATGTAAGCACTTGCCAATAGAGAATGATTGTCTGGTCTTAAAAGAAGACATGTGATGCTTTCCCTTGACACAACCTGTAACACCCCACTTGGATAAGTGGACCGTTACGTGTATTTATGGCGTGTCATCAAAGCATAAGGTAAATGTCCTAAAACATTAACTGACCATAAAGGAAATACCGGAATCAAACATCGGCAATCCAAACATAAGCCCAAAACATGAAAAATAAAATACTGAATGAAAGGACTAAACAATGTCCAAATAAGCGGAATAAAGTAAGAAATGCATAAAGTAAGAAGTCTGGATAGCTTCCATCCAAATGCACATGCTCTTAGAATCCTAAAAGCGTCCTGGTGTACCTGCCGTTAGAACATGAAAGGAACTACGGCTGAGCATAACGCTCAGTGAACGGATATAAAGCATGATAGGGAATTACTAAAATGAAACAGATGATAAAATACTAGAGCTGTAAGACTGATAAGTAAAGTTGCAGTGGAAATCTGTGTATAATCTGTAAAGCCTGATTTATGAATAATAAAGCTGAACTGTTATCTGTTAAATCTGAAAACATGCATTTACTGTAATTTAATTGCCAGAGCTTATATAGGTCATGTGCTGTAACAACGTTGCATGAATAACTGGAGGGGTGACCTCGTCATGCTATAGAGGGGTGACCTCTAAATAACTGTGCTGGGTGGAGGGATCAGCTCCAATGTGAAGGATGTAGAGCACACACCACATTCACCCTGATAACTTGTAACACATATAAGCCTAGGATGCATCCATACGCCCCACTAATAATACTGATAAAATGGCCAAGCTGAGCTGAGTGGGACGATGCAGGATATCACTCTCCTGCATGTGAGTCACGACACCGGTGCCTCTAGTGCCGTGGTTACGGTACCTCCGTAACTAGTACATAAACTGATCATGCTTGTATATAATGCTCAGGCAATTTATTTAGTTATTAACATGATTACTGATAAGCTTAAACATATACTGGGGAAAACATTTGGCTGAAGATGGGGAATCCTAATCATGCATAGAAAGGAAGTCCTTACTGAAAGGACGGAAAATCCGTACCTCGTGTCCAGTAATGAAATCAGAATGAAAGCTGCAGGATCGACTCTGACTTCACGGATACTACATAAATAATGGACGGAAATAAGTCGTCTGATTTCTGTTTGTTGTTACTGATTCTTATATGTTTTAAATTTAATTTAATTTATTCTTGTATTACGGTTTATGGATAAACTGGTAAATTCTGACTATTCTCATATTTCTGATCAACGTATTCCTATTCTATTATTAATTACGGTATAACACGTATTCTGACGTTATAAAAGTTCTATATTTAGTAACCTGTTAATAATAGAAAGTTTCCTATATTAGAACTTTTCTAATGTAAATAAAATCATTTAATAATTTATACCCTTTTAATTTTCATAAGACAAATTTAATAAAATAAATTAATTTACTAATTAAACCATTTTAAAACATTTATTTTTAAGAGTGATAAAATAAGGTATAATTAAGTCTTTTATAAATCCTTTAAGTCTAACCCGAGCCTACTGAAATTCCCCATTCTCGGTCAAATTAAAACAAGCCAACAAAACGTAAAGTCTAAACTGGATCAGCGACAGAAATTTCTGTCGCTAACTATTGCTAACTGTCGCTAAAAGGTTGTGTCAAAACTGTCCCAAATCGGACCTAACAAACTGCGACAGTTAATCCGCCGCTAAACTGTCACTAATATCATAACTAAACCTTATTATTTTCTGTTTAGTAAGTACCCACTGGTTTGATTGTTATTCCCACCGTCCTTGTATTTTTCCCACTGTTTTTAACACACCCAAACACCCCCTTTACAAAATAAACACCCCGGTTGGGGTTTTTGCTGCTGTTCGAAAAACCAAACACCCCTGCTGATTGTTTTTACCCGCTGTCCTTAGATCCAAACACCCCCTGCTGGAAACTGCAGTCCCAAACGCACCCCTGCTGGAACTGCAGTCCCAAACGCCCCTGCTAGAAACTGCAGTCCCAAACGCACCCCTGCTGGAACTGCAGTCCCAAACGCACCCCTGCTGATTTTCTGCGCGTTGTCGAGAACACCCAGACCACCACCTCCCTGGTTCATTTGGTCGCTGTTGTCCAAGATTAACACCACCCCGCACCTTAAATGGCCGCGACTGGTTCCTAGATCACACCGAGACCTGATGGTCTCGGTTTTGCGAATCCTAACAAAACCCGACACCTATGATCTGATTTTTGTTTTTTTTCCCATGTTTTATATTTGATTCTCATTTGTTTTAATATCAATTCGTGATTTAAAGGAGAATAGAAAAGGGTGATTACCTTTTTGTGTTTAGAAAGAACGAATCATACACATACAATTGAATGATCAAAAACCCGAATCATTGCTCTTGATTTCTAGTCGGCACCCTTTTTTTTTCTTCTTGAAACTGGCGGCACCCCAACTCCTGGAACCCTACGTTTTTCTTTTTTTTGTTGCTGTTTGGACAAAGGATGGGGGTTAACCCCGTTTTTTGTTTACTAGAGAAGTGGGCTCAAAGCCCAATTATACTTCCTTCTTTTCTTTTTAAAAACGCAGCCCACTAACACATATTCTTTTATTTTTGCGACGTTTTATAATATGCGCGTATGTGTTCATGTTATAATTTCCCCGTCAAGTGTTTATTTATTTCTGAAAATCAATACGTACGTAATACTGAATAATTATTTCCTGAATTATAATACTCACGTGATACTTGGACAGTTTATAATTAATTATTATTCTGAAAAATTAATAACGTAACCTTTTTAATTAAAACTGAGACTGCGTGATATTAATATTTGTGGATTTCAACCATTGCGTACGTGTTCGTAAATTAATCCTCGTAAATATATTATGTCGTGAATTATTTATTTCCTGAATAAATAATACTTTCGTAATACCCGATTTAACACTGTTATTTATTATCTGAATAAACAATTACGTAACGTTTAATTTAAAGTTGTGATTGTCCTTAATTAATGTTCGAGGACTTTAAAAACGGGTTTTACAATTCTTCCCCTCTAAAAAAAATAATTCGTCCTCGAATTAAGGATGCGATTAAGCCGTGATTTTACAATTCTTCCCCTCTAAAAAGGAGAAATTCGTCCTCGAATTAGAACATAATGCTGCTTAAAGGGTATAAACGTGACATGATTTAAGTGAACATGGACCGTAACATGACTGAAAGAACTTAACTGAATTATTGAAGGAGGAGGATGAGAGGTCGGGATGGACTCCTCCGTTCCGAGTAGCTTCCCGCTCGAAACAGCTCCTTCAAAGGTCTAAACATAAAGAAAAATCTTGGTCCTAATGATATTGTCCTGATGATGCTGAATAGTTTCTGATTCCGTACTTAAGATGGATTTTCTGAATCTGAATGAATAAGCTATAGCATATAGTATACATGAAATGGTACGTAGAATTATTCTAAAAATATAACCTTTATATTTCTGAGCAAGCTGCTGAAAACATACAGGGACGAACTACGTGAACAATTGTAAACGTGCTACATGAGCAATTGTGAACGTAGTTCGTGATCATCTGATGAACGCTGGCATGGAATATGTCGTGAACGTGATACTAGACATATCATGAACGTATGCTGACTGAGGAAGGAATGCCAAACGATACGGCCTGAGATGTGAAACGTCTGCCTGGTTATGGAATAGTTTTGCTAAACTTGAGTCTAATTTCTCAAGCTTTCTGTAACCGTATTCGGTAATAAACTGAGGAACGTGTATCGTGAAATGGCACACGAACTTGAACGTGAACAATGTTATGAACACAAACGTGAGCTTAAATCAAGAGATAGCATAAAGATGAACTGAAACAGCATCATACCGCGAATGAGACGTAAACGTGAAAGTGAAAATAAACATGAATTTAAAGTGGGCGTAAACATACACTTGATCGTGAACATGAATTCTGTCTGATATGATGGTCAAAGGAATGCCTTGAATTCGTACAATTTACTGCTGAATTTTAAAATTTTCTGCAGATCTGCTACTACGTGATCCTTTCGGATGAAAGAAACGCGCAGGCTGATTACATGGTTGACGATAACTTAGATAGTATCATACTTTCTCTGAGCCTGTGGTAGCTGATAACAATTCCTTGGAATTTCGTCTCATACTCACTAACACGACGGCGTTCTATCTTGAACCTGCAGTAGGTCAGGCATCTAGATATGAACATAGCTGCATTAAGGTGTGATGCGGATTCTATTAAACTTTTGTCTGGGATTATGAAACATTCTGGGGGAAATCTGGTTGAATAGTCGTAAAACATTTTTAGTGAGAACTATCGGAAATTTCTGCGGTAGTAGTCAATTGAGTTCTAGAAGATTGTACTTCATTCACCGGCGTCGGTCGTGACCATCTGGTGATAGCCTTCACCTTCGCAGGATTATCTGAAATTCCTTTCTGCTGAAATAGTGTGGTTAAGAAATGCCACCTTGTTCTACTGGGATTCATATCTAGAAAGCTGCGTATATAATTTTTTCTCCTATCGGAGAATCTATTCCACTGTGAGAAGATGATTATCTTGTACCTCTCTAGAATTGAGAAGATCATAATGTTCTCGAAGAACATACTGACGATTTTGTCTACGAAGTCATAAAAATTTTATTCATAAATTTGATACTATAGTTGGAGCATTAGGGAGCTCAGAAGTATAATTCAAAAATTTTATAGTGTCTATAATATGTTTCTCTCACCACTGATGTTGACATGATCGTGAATTGTTCTGGAAAATATATAAGAAGTCATAGCAGATCAGATAAACCTGCTATTCGTGAAATGAACGTCGATTAAAAATGGTGATCTTGTCAAAATATCGGTGGTCGATACATGATCTCATGTTACCGGTCTTCCTCCTGATAGACAGAAACGACACACCTCCTGGTGGTGCGCCAGGGCAAATAAAGCGTCATTCCGGTAATTCTTGCAGCAACTACTGTAACCCTTTTAAATTAGATGCAACTCTGGACTAAGGAGTTTTGGAAACAGGCACTATTCTTGAGACGAGCTCGATGTTAAATTATGTCTCGTAGTTAGGAAGGAATTTCTGGAATGACATCTGGAAATTTTTGTATAATCTGCTGATCATGGATTCGAGGAATTTTAGAAGTGAATTATATAACTGGTAGCTAAAAGTCTTCGTAGCTATGGACTGATAAGTCACGCGCTTGTAAGGCAGAAATAATTTATGCTGATTTTTCTGACAGAAAGTATAATGAATATATTTGGGATTTAGTAAGACGGATCTTGTCGTTAACTGAAAGGAATCACCTTAGTAAACATGGGTGGTACTGTGGAGTCTTTTCTGGCTGAGAGACAGGTAACTACCTGATTCAAATTAAAGCTTGCATAGGAACATATGAAATAAACATGGCGATTTTTTTCACTGAATGTGTTCGTCTGTAACCTCACCGAATGAATACTGCGTGTCTAGCCTGAATAATACTCCAGGGGTGGTAGCTGAATTTTTAATGGTCTGATTTATGCATGGCATGATAAAATGGGTAAACTCCTTTGGAGGATACACTGAATTTCTGAGGGCATGGTTTAGTAAACATACGGAGTTATGAGTTAGGACTCGTACTTTGAGAAGATATTCGTATGACGTGTACCATGAATGGTGTCATGATGTGTGTCTTCCGAAATGATACCTGAGACCCATGTCCTGACTGGTGTTTTGATATAGGTTCTAGTGGGTGAATCTGGACAAGGCTGAAAATTTTGGTAACTACTAGGATTGGGGAACCGGTTAGACTACTGACCTCTGTATTTCTGGTCACGTCCGTTCCGGGGTTCCGATGGTTACTGACTGATAAATTATAAGCACGGTGGTTGTCACTACTGCTTTTTCTGTCAATTTATGACGGTCATTATCATGACCGTGATTCTTGTAACTATTTTGCTGAGTAGTCAGCTGGTTTACGACTTCTACTCTTCTGAATGAACGGTTAGCTGAGTAACGTGTGACAGCTAACTAAGGAAGTAAGGCATGGACTAGAATGGTAGTGTCCGATGGTTGAAATTTACTCTTGTCAGAAATTTCAAATTTATAGTTTTTGTCCTTGCTCTGCAGTGTCTTTATAGTATAGCAGCATCACCATCAGCATCTTGAGAAATCTCCAAAGTATCAGCAGCATCAGCAATTGTGAGGTCTTCAAAGTGTTAGCGGCATCAGCATCTAGCAAAATCTTCAACTCACGAGCAGCATCAGCACCTGGTAGAATATCGACAAGTGGAAACATCTGAGATGATTGAGGATCGATTAGCAATATCCATGGAGTAGGGTACCTGGAGTACACTTGGACTACTGTACATGAAGTACAAAATGAATATTGCACATGGAGAAAATCTTAGACACTGTACGTAGAGTACACATGAAATACTGTACATGGAGCTGGTGGAAATTTTATGGGATGATCGACACTGGTGTCGCTTGTTTGACATTATCAAAGGAATAAATTGATTTAAACGGTAGTAAACTGAACTGAAACGATTAACATAATAGGCTGATAATTTCTGCGTAGACTTAATGCTGGTTGTATAGAGGCTAAAAAGTATGACTAAACGGAGTTTCATCAACATTTAGTATAAAGACATGATTGTTAAAGACCAGTACATTATTTATCATGAAATAGTATTTTACTGTAATCCTTCTATATCTTAGCATGAAACATTATCATTCTATTGAAAACATAATACTTGTAAGGAAACATGAAACTAAATCATCATGTAGATGACATCAACGTGAGGGTATGAAAATTTGACTGTTACAAGGAACATAAAAAATCAAATCAACTAAGGTGTAATATCAACTGAGGTGTAATATCAACTGATGTGGACGGCTACGGTTCAATCCACAGAATTCAAAGAAGAAAACATGAGACAAAGTATGGGCTATTCTGGTTCGATCCATACTGGTCAAAATTTTCTGAGAACTGTCATGTATAGAAATTTATAATCTCGGACAAAATATGGATGGCTGTAGTTCAATCCATACTTGTCAAAATTTTATAAAATATCATGATATGTGCAAAGGTGAAGATCTATGGTTCAGTTCACAAAACATCATTTGACTGAAAAGCATGGAATTTGATCTGAACATTGGTGAACTTATATGGGCTGTTTCACCAAGTAATATTGGACTGAAAACATGAATCTGACATGAGTAAGGGTAAACGCCTATGGTCGGTTTACCAATACAAAATCTGAACGGCAAGGGTGAACGCCTATGGTCAGCTCACCAAAACGAAAATTCGCTAAAAGGCACATGCGACTAAATATGGCTAGTTATGTACCAACCTTTTACTTAGTCAAAACTTTAAGAAAACTGACTGATAAATGAAGAAAACTGACTGAATAATCCATGAGAAACATGAAAGATAACAACGCCGAAATCTGGGAAGTTCCTGGTGACTACCCACTAGTCACAGGTCAAGTTTTAGAGCCTACAGGTCGAACCTTGCGTCTCTGATACCATAATTGTAACACCCCACTTGGATAAGTGGACCGTTACGTGTATTTATGGCGTGTCATCAAAGCATAAGGTAAATGTCCTAAAACATTAACTGACCATAAAGGAAATACCGGAATCAAACATCGGCAATCCAAACATAAGCCCAAAACATGAAAAATAAAATACTGAATGAAAGGACTAAACAATGTCCAAATAAGCGGAATAAAGTAAGAAATGCATAAAGTAAGAAGTCTGGATAGCTTCCATCCAAATGCACATGCTCTTAGAATCCTAAAAGCGTCCTGGTGTACCTGCCGTTAGAACATGAAAGGAACTACGGCTGAGCATAACGCTCAGTGAACGGATATAAAGCATGATAGGGAATTACTAAAATGAAACAGATGATAAAATACTGGAGCTGTAAGACTGATAAGTAAAGTTGCAGCGGAAATCTGTGTATAATCTATAAAGCCTGATTTATGAATAATAAAGCTGAACTGTTATCTGTTAAATCTGAAAACATGCATTTACTGTAATTTAATTGCCAGAGCTTATATAGGTCATGTGCTGTAACAACGTTGCATGAATAACTGGAGGGGTGACCTCGTCATGCTATAGAGGGGTGACCTCTAAATAACTGTGTTGGGTGGAGGGATCAGCTCCAATGTGAAGGATGTAGAGCACACACCACATTCACCCTGATAACTTGTAACACATATAAGCCTAGGATGCATCCATACGCCCCACTAATAATACTGATAAAATGGCCAAGCTGAGCTGAGTGGGACGATGCAGGATATCACTCTCCTGCATGTGAGTCACGACACCGGTGCCTCTAGTGCCGTGGTTACGGTACCTCCGTAACTAGTACATAAACTGATCATGCTTATATATAATGCTCAGGCAATTTATTTAGTTATTAACATGATTACTGATAAGCTTAAACATATACTGGGGAAAACATTTGGCTGAAGATGGGGAATCCTAATCATGCATAGAAAGGAAGTCCTTACTGAAAGGACGGAAAATCCGTACCTCGTGTCCAGTAATGAAATCAGAATGAAAGCTGCAGGATGGACTCTGACTTCACGGATACTACATAAATAATGGACAGAAATAAGTCGTCTGATATCTGTTTGCTGTTACTGATTCTTATATGTTTTAAATTTAATTTAATTTATTCTTGTATTACGGTTTATGGATAAACTGGTAAATTCTGACTATTCTCATATTTCTGATCAACGTATTCCTATTCTATTTATAATTACGGTATAACACGTATTCTGACGTTATAAAAGTTCTATATTTAGTAACTTGTTAATAATAGAAAGTTTCCTATATTAAAACTTTTCTAATGTAAATAAAATCATTTAATAATTTATACCCTTTTAATTTTCATAAGACTAATTTAATAAAATAAATTAATTTACTAATTAAACCATTTTAAAACATTTATTTTTAAGAGTGATAAAATAAGGTATAATTAAGTCTTTTATAAATCCTTTAAGTCTAACCCGAGCCTACTGAAATTCCCCATTCTCGGTCAAATTAAAACAAGCCAACAAAACGTAAAGTCTAAACTGGATCAGCGACAGAAATTTCTGTCGCTAACTATTGCTAACTGTCGCTAAAAGGTTGTGTCAAAACTGTCCCAAATCGGACCTAACAAACTGCGACAGTTAATCCGTCGCTAAACTGTCACTAATATCATAACTAAACCTTATTATTTTCTGTTTAGTAAGTACCCACTGGTTTGATTGTTATTCCCACCGTCCTTGTATTTTTCCCACTGTTTTTAACACACCCAAACACCCCCTTTACAAAATAAACACCCCGGTTGGGGTTTTTGCTGATGTTCGAAAAACCAAACACCCCTGCTGATTGTTTTTACCCGCTGTCCTTAGATCCAAACACCCCCTGCTAGAAACTGCAGTCCCAAACGCACCCCTGCTGGAACTGCAGTCCCAAACGCCCCTGCTGGAAACTGCAGTCCCAAACGCACCCCTGCTGGAACTGCAGTCCCAAACGCACCCCTGCTGATTTTCTGCCCGTTGTCGAGAACACCCAGACCACCACCTCCCTGGTTCATTTGGTCGCTGTTGTCCAAGATTAACACCACCCCGCACCTTAAATGGCCGCGACTGGTTCCTAGATCACACCGAGACCTGATGGTCTCGGTTTTGCGAATCCTAACAAAACCCGACACCTATGATCTGATTTTTGTTTTTTTTTCCCATGTTTTATATTTGATTCTCATTTGTTTTAATATCAATTCGTGATTCAAAGGAGAATAGAAAAGGGTGATTACCTTTTTGTGTTTAGGAAGAACGAATCATACACATACAATTGAATGATCAAAAACCCGAATCATTGCTCTTGATTTCTAGTCGGCACCCTTTTTTTTTTCTTCTTGAAACTGGCGGCACCCCAACTCCTGGAACCCTACGTTTTTCTTTTTTTTTGTTGCTGTTTGGACAAAGGATGGGGGTTAACCCTGTTTTTTGTTTACTAGAGAAGTGGGCTCAAAGCCCAATTATACTTCCTTCTTTTCTTTTTAAAAACGCAGCCCACTAACACATATTCTTTTATTTTCGCGACGTTTTATAATATGCGCGTATGTGTTCATGTTATAATTTCCCCGTCAAGTGTTTATTTATTTCTGAAAATCAATACGTACGTAATACTGAATAATTATTTCCTGAATTATAATACTCACGTGATACTTGGACAGTTTATAATTAATTATTATTCTGAAAAATTAATAACGTAACCTTTTTAATTAAAACTGAGACTGCGTGATATTAATATTTGTGGATTTCAACCATTGCGTACGTGTTCGTAAATTAATCCTCGTAAATATATTCTGTCGTGAATTATTTATTTCCTGAATAAATAATACTTTCGTAATACCCGATTTAACACTGTTATTTATTATCTGAATAAACAATTACGTAACGTTTAATTTAAAGTTGTGATTGTCCTTAATTAATGTTCGAGGACTTTAAAAACGGGTTTTACACAACCTGAACAAGTCTTGTCTTTTGAAAAAGTCACTGAAGGTAGACCAGCAACCAAGTTTTGTGTTATCTTGTTGATGTTTTTAAAGTTGAGATGAGATAGTCTTTTGTGCCACAGCCAATTGACACTTTCAGAGGCTTTGGCAAGAAAACATGGAGCTGTCTTCAGAGCAAGTACCCATGTTGATGACATACACATCTCTTCTTCTCGGTGCAATAAGAACCACATCATTGTTCTTGTTGAATAAGGTTCCCTGAGTCTTGGTAAACAAAACCTTGTAGTCAACATCACATAATTGGATGATGCTAATAAGATTGTGCTTAAGACCATTCACATATGCAACCCTTGTAAACGTTATCCCATTGCAGTTCACTGAGCCGTATCCCTCTGTGTCGCCTGAAGAATTATCCCCAAATAACATTTATTTACTCGAATAATAAGTTCTTATATTAAAATAGTAAAGTCTATAAAAAAATTGTTTAATTTTGTTTGGTTAATATGAAGACTTTTGTGTGATTAAATAATATTAGGGTAAATGTCATAAATACCCAATGTACTTTTCCAGATTATTCATTATATCCATTATACTATTTAATATGAAAAATACCCATTTGAATAAGATTTCAAACTTTGACTTTTTTTTATTTGTTGGACCGAGCCCACTACTTTGATTACCGGTTACATCCAAAAACCGAACCTACAATCGATCAAAACTGTCGATCAAAACACCCATTTCATCTTCTTCCCCAAAAAACATAACTTCCACCCCTATTTCATTTCTTCCCCGATCCAGTATACGATTATCTTCTTCCCCCAATAATACATCTCCATTTCGCCAGGAACACCATTTCGCCTTCTTCTTCCCCCAAAGGTATGTTACCCTAATTCATTATTCGAACCCTAAATCATTAATAATTATTAGAATTCTATTCGTTTATATTGTTTTGGTTAATTCTTTTGTTTATATTGTTTTGTTATTGATGATCCCTAATTCATGATTAGAACCCTAAATCATTAATAATTATTAGAACTCTATTCGTTTATATTGTTTTGGGTAATTCATATGTTTATATTGTTTTCTTATTGATTGCATTTGTTAGTTTACTTCAAGAGTAGTGGTAGCAAACAAATTTTTGTAAGTTAATATTTGGGTAAAAATAGGTCAAAATATTCAGTCAAGCAAAACTAGGTTGTTTTAGTATGAATTGCATTGAAATCTTTTGAACTTGAGAGAGTAATCACCCTAAATCATTAAGTTCTGAACTGGAGAGAGTAATCACCCTAATTGAACCCCATGAGGCTGAGTTAGAGCCTATTGTTTGATAGAAAGTATTGTACCAGTATGGATATTTTGCTTGGTAAGACAGTGGCAGTATGGATCATTGTAGTAAAATCATAGCAATTACATATGGCTTAGGGTATTTTGCTTTTGTGAAAGTGATATAATTTCAGATAACTCCTATTTAGCTATATTTTGTGCAGATTGATTGAGTTAAGGGTACGTGTAAATATATCTAGATACACATTTAGGTTAAGGGTTTTTCCATTCTTATCTTCTTTAGGGTTTCCTGCACAAATTTTGGCCAAATGTACATTGAAATAACAGGTATATGCTTGTGTTATTATTTCTTGCTCTAATTTATCTGCCTTTGTATAAGCTTGTGTAGTTCAGCCAACAAGTAAACAAATGCAGACTGAATGTGTTTGTTTATTACTCCCTTTAATTGTGTTTAAGTTAGCTTACCCTCCATTTGTTATGACTAATAACTTGTATGTCTAACATTAATATCTCAGATTAAAAAAATGAGCAAAAAAGTTCAATTGATTAAGTTGAGTGAGTCTAGCAGCAGAGATGGTGGGTGGATTGAACCGGGGTGTGAAGGATATTCAAAGCAACGTGCACTTCCTCCCTTAGGAACAGCCAAAAGGCCTAGGCTTGCTGTTACGGCTGAGGTTGCTTACATGTTTAGGATTGGTTATATCACAAGGGAGCCTCTAAAATGGTATGGATATGTTGATGTAGCTGAGTATAAAGCCGATTCAGAATACTGGAAGACGTGGGATGAAGATAACGGTGGTCCATTTGCTTATTCCTCTTCTGATGATACAGATGATGTTGATGAAGAACTTGAGTTCTATTAAGACACCCTAAAGAAAATAGGTCCTAATGTGAACTATGTAGCAAAAAACATTCTGAAAAGCCCTACCCGTATTAACAATGCCGTTCTTGGACTTTCTAACAATACAACTTGGGAAAAGATTGTCCAAAAAATGGGGAAAAGGCCTGGTGGTTCAAAAGGGAAGGGGAAGGCAAAGGATGGTTCCAATGGGAAGGGGAAGGGTAAGGCAAAGGCCTGAAGCTTTTTAGATTTGTTTACGTGTGTCTATATTCTCGTATAAACTAATTTTATCTTGTTAAGACATTGGCAGTAATCATGTAATAACACTTTTATGTAATGAAACTTGTATGGTTATGTTAACTACTATGCTTATGGTTATAAACTTGTATGGTTATGCTTATGATTTCTATGCAGACACTTTTATGTAATGAAACTTGTTTGGTTATGGTAAGGCAAAGGCCTGAAATTTGTTTAGGTGTTTATGTTATGTTGGTGCAGGTTTACTGTTATGTTGGTGCATATATCCATACCATTTTAGATGCTCCTTTGTAAGGCAAAGGCCTGAAATTTGTTTAGGTGTTTCTGTTATTTTGGTGCATGCTTACTGTTATGTTTGTTATGTTGGTGCATATATCCATACCATTTTAGATGCTCCTTTGTAAGGCAGAGGCCTGAAATTTGTTTAGGTGTTTCTGTTATGTTAGTGCAAGCAATATAGACAGCAAATCTGGACAATCACATATACAAACATAGCACAACAAATTGTAACATAAGATTATCCTTTACTTGTTATGTTGTTGTAGGCTTACTGTAACCTGACATAAGTGATTACTTGCTATAAGCGGTAGCAATATAGACAACACAATAAATTGTAACTTAGTTATAAAATTGAACCAAACACAAGAAATTGTAACATAGTTAAAAAATTGAACAAAACACAAGAAATTGTAACATAAGTTGATCCATGCATTAAACTTGAACCAAACACAACTAGCAAACAAGTGTTATAAAATTGTTACCAAATACAAATAGTGTTAACTACCATTGTTCATATACAAAATGTTTAGTAACCAAACACAACTAGCTGATGCATCAAACTTTCCTCTTTCCCTGCTTCAGGATATGGTCCCAAGTTTTCCTATTTGCTAACCCTAGCACAACTCTTGTTACTGGAACAGGGCTTTTGGCAATTCCACAGTGTTTGATTCTGTTACCCAGACAAAGATACTTGCCTTCAATGGCTTTTGTTGTAGTACCTGCACATTGTGATATAGCAAACAAGGTTACATAGCAAACAAGGGTTATAAATTTTTTTACATATATGCAGTCATCAAGTTGGTGTTCCAAAAAAGTAAATAAATATATGGAAACCTTTTAAATTTTTAAAAATAGGTATGCAATCATCACGTGGGATTGCGTATGCAGTCATCAAGTGGTGCCAATTGAGTATCTTGCTGAAAAGTTAGTGATTTTGACAAATTTGTGTTAACCAATATGTGGATACTATATTTGAGGGATTATTTTTTTATCTACTTTGGGTAACTGATGCTTTGGTGAGGACATGTTTTATAGGAAAGCGTGTTTCCAATTTGTATTTGAACTAAGCTGGTTGTAAGTGTGAGATAACTTTGGTTATCTACTTGGACTAAATGGTAACTGGAATCTCAACTGTGAAAACAGTAGAGTCCTAAGTTATTCTATTTAAGGACATGTGTGCATTGGTTAATCTCACACAAGTCAGTTAACTACTTTGTCAAACCTAAACAAAAAAAAGGCATATGTTCCTAGAATATGAGCATTGGAAGCTGAGACCGGGGCTAAAGATTTGGGCAGCCTGTTTATTTGTTATTTGGGCAAGGACATCAAAGCAGACAATGCATGGAAGACTAAACTGGAGAGGGTCCATAGAAACGTTTTCAATGGCGTTGTATAGCGTGAGCACTTTATCGAAGAACTGAAGACCTTTCCAATAGACCATATGAATGGCATGATGATAGCCTTGCTGGACAAGAAATAGGTGGAAGAGAATGCTTTCATCGAGAAGCTGCAGACAGAGGCAACCATGATCCAGAATATGATCGCTTTGAAGGAGGGTTTTCTAGCCAAGCTTAAGGCAAACGGACCCTGGTGAACGGCTCTGTGGTTGTTGGTGTTCAAGTCTATAATAAAAGTCCTAGGTTGTTGTATGTAAAGTCTTCAGGTTAATGTCTTTATGTATGCATGTATGTGTTTACTTTGTGAGTCTAATGTTGTGTCTGTATGTTTGGGTCAGTGAACCGCGAGTAATGTAATATATTATGTTTAAAACACTCCTAATTTGGTGCACATGTTTTCAGCGTAGATGACCATAGGCTAATAAACATGTTATATGAATATGCTATATTATAGATTAGAAGTAAAGATGGCGCACCTGTTTCTGTTGGGAGTTAGTTTGATGGACCTTCCATTTTAGATGCATTGGTTGAAGGGCCTTCTCTATTTGTTTTTACATTTTTGATGGACCAACAACACTCTTGGATTGTTTGCTTTCAACTTCATTAGTTGATTCCTTTAAATCCTTTCCCGGGAAACCACCAATTGTATTTCTTAAGAAAATCTTCATGAAATAGTCATACCTATCGGAGATACAGGTTTGTTCATATTCTTCTTCTGACCTAAAGCCATGAAAGTCTAGGAATTCTTTTGTTGCACCTTCAGTTCTCAATTTGTAAACGGCTTTTTTGCTTCAGCAGTTATTGGAAACCCATGATCATTTGCATAAGCTTTATGTCTACCCGCTTCCTTATAACCCCCGATGGTATGTTTCACAAATGAATTTATGTAATAATCTGACCCATAATACAAACAATAATTTTAGACTTTTCTATTGAGTCTCCACAGCCATGATAATCAAGGAATTTAAGACTTGGACCTTCACTTTTCAATTTTGCTAAAGCTTGTTTTGACTTTTTTGTGGTAGGCGACCCAGGTTCCCTTGGAAATGAGTGTATGCTAAAAGAATACATTGGATCATAACTAGACCAAGAAGATACATCACTAACAACTTGTGTGGCTTTCTTACTAGGTTTAGGGCCACCTATATCACTAGCAGCTATACCTAATGAAAATTAAATATAAATCACAGAAGAACTTAACATAATAATCTTTTTTGGAAACAAATTGAAGGTTAATATGAATCATACCTTTGCCTTTATCCATTTATCTTAGTTATCTAATTAAGATGAAATTAAGTGTATAATTAAATCTTCAATTTTTTGGGTTCTAATAATGAGCTAGCCTCATAAATAACAAAATTTACATCAAGGATAGAAGAACTTACATTACTGTTTACAAAGAAGATGGTGATGTGTTGTTGGTGTTCTTGGCGAAAATGGAGACAAAACAGACTAAGTATGTGGTTTTTGGTTCGAGTTGGAGGGATGGAAAGGAGAATGGTTCTTTGTGTTCCTGGCGAAATGGGGATCGTATACTGGATCGGGGAAGAGACTAAATGGGGGTGGAAGTTATGTTTTTTGGCAGGATCGATTATTATGAAATTGGGATGAAGAAGAACGAGTGAGGTGTTTTGATCGGTTGTAGGTTAGGTTTTTGGATGTAACCGGTAACCCAAGTAGTGGGCCCGGTCCAACAAATAAAAAAAGTCAAAGTTTGAAATCTTATTCAAATGGTTATTTTTCACATTAAATAGTATAATGGGTATAATGGATAATCTAGAAAAGTACATTGGGTATTTATGACATTTACCCATAGTATTAAGCATCACACTTCGATGAGGAACTAGCGGTACAAAAGAACTAATGGTACAAAGGATTTCAGGTATTTGTCATTGGCATGAACTTTAATTTGAATTTTCCATTTTAAATACTTAACGAATGTTACAAAGGATTTCAGGAATGCATTTGTAACTCTATATCATGCATAATGTTATTGTTTTGTAATATATTATTAAATTAAAACATTCTTGCTCCTACATATTTTTTTTATTAATGAAATTTTGCAAGCATGTTTAACATATACTAAGAAAGTCACCTGCTAACCTAAAATGTAGTGTATCTGTTAACTAATTTCCTAATTAACCACATGATATACGAATGAGTATAAAAATGGGTTGATCAATCACAAATGATGTCTTTAAACTGAAAAAGTTTCAAATTTCCTTTGTTCGATCATATCATAAAGAAATGAACTAAAATCATAAGTGAAAGAATAATATAAAGAAACATGACAGAACATCATACAATAGATAACACTTTTGAACCTACCATACAATAGCAATTATTGTGACACCCCCAAATTGAGTCAAATGCAGCGGAAATAATATTTGGGTGTCACGTAGGTGGATCAACAGCAGACAGAATATAGAACAACAGATAAAAGATTATCCTTACATTTATTACATGATTGAAAGTGCAAACAGTATTAAAATAGTCTTTAACATTGTTCAATAGTTTGAATTATTCCCCAGTTTATAAAACCCCAGATGAGCTCTATAAATGAAGCCTATCATGATGCTTGACTCCATGCACACCAATACCTGCTTCAGTTTCCTGAGAAAACATGCTTAGAGAGTCAACATAAAGTTGGTGAATTCACAGGTTTATTAAAATGAGTTTGGACATTAAATATTCACTGAAGTAGTAATGCACAAAGCATCAATACTTTAAAAGTAATTACATTCCTATATTGCCCGAAACTGAAACTTAACAGTTAAGTCCTTAACAAATAAGGACCCTTCGCCTTATAAAAAGGCACCCATAACAATAATAAGTGCTGACATGTGAAACATCTGTTGTCCTGGCCTAGGCACAGTGAGCATGACTCACCCAGATGGGGACGGTCAATCCCAAATAGATCTATTTATAACATTCAGGTAATTCAATAACTCTAACAGTTTCGGATGCACGGGTCATGCGGGTTCATCTACAATAGGCAATGTAATTAAAGGTTTCGCAGTTCAATCCATGTCCATAAAATAAAATATGTTGCATGTTTTCTTCCCCATTATAAGGTTTAAAAGTTTGTCAATATATAAAGTGGGGCCATGAACTCACCTCAGTAGTACATCAATAAGTCAGTAGATAAATCTGATAAGGATGCTCACGATACAATCAACGACCTAAATAATTATAAGGTCTCGGTATATGCATAACATAATGCATAAAAGTTTCAGAATAAATCTGTGCATGCTTATACTGGTTTTAAGCATTTTATTACGATACTTGTATTTTTGTTCATCGTTGTACAAGTTCTAGTAGTATTTATTTTAAGTATAAAATAAATAATAAGGTTAAATTAATTAATCCATTTAATTAATATTTTGTAGTTACGTTGTTTATAAAACACTTTAAATATTTATAAAGGATAGTTTTATATACATATTTAATGTGATAGAAAATAAATATAATAAATATATTTATTTTATAAGTTAATCATTTTTAATATATATTTAATATATAAATAAGTTTCATAAAACGTATAACATTTTAATTAAATCCTACGTTTACGTAGTGTTTATAATTATTAAACTATAAGTTTGGAAAAATAACAATTGTTACGTTTATTTAAGTTTTACGTTTTAAATAACGGGTATAAATATATAGAATTTTAGGGTTCGTAATACTTTGTATAAAATACGTTTTAGTCCTTTTATTTAAATAATTACCCGTGGTTAAATTACTTTTATACCCCTAGGGTTTCTAAATCTTTCAAGTAATTATAATTTTGGTCCCTCCCTAGTTACACGTGTAACTAGGGCTTGTTTAATTTTCGTTAAATGGCAAAAATGGTCCCTAAAGTATACCACTTATATTAGGTTTCGGCAAATGACCAAAGTGATCCCTAGGGTTTCTAAAGTTTACACAATTTATCCTAACATTATATTAATTCTATTTAAGTCCTTTTTATTACCTTGAAGTTTCGGATGTTGTCAAAACAACACCCTCAACTCACGGATATTTACAAAAGTGGTCCAAAAGTTTATGTTTTTGGAATATAAGTTTCTACACTTGTTTATTTAGATTCTTATACTTTGTAAAATTATGATCCAACCCGAAAGTATTTTATTTGCTATTTTTAGTCCAAAATTTAGTAGATCTATTATTTTAATCCAAAACTTCTTAGATTTATTATTTTAGTCCAAAATACTTATAGATCTATACTTTCAACATGAAACTTTATAAAATTATATTTTGACACTAAAAGTTTTATAAAAACGTTTTAATTAGTGACAATGAATATTTATTTAGGCAACTTATTATAGTGAGCTTAAAACTAAACCTTATAAGGCGTAATAGTGAACTTATCATTTTAAGGCACCTAAAAACATAAATCTAGTGTTTCTAGTTATATCTAAACATTACAAGATTACCCAAAATAAAATTATGGGCTTAAACCCCACGTCCAAACATCATGCATGTTTAGATTTTCATGGTTTTTCAAGTTTAACAAGATCATGGTGACATGTTCTACATGGTTGACAAGTTTTTACATCATTTTATGCCATATTAAAAATCAAGCCGTGGGTTATTATAGGTTTTTAGGGTTTCATATACTTGTTTCAACATTAACTTTTACCAAGAATAACCATGTGTATGTTAATATGTATGAAAGCAAATGTATTATAAAGATAGGTTTTAGCTTGGACTTACTTGTTTAGATAGGTTTAGGAGTGATAGGAGAATGAGTAAGAACAAGTGACAAGCTTTCAACAATGGAGGTCTTGGTGACAAAGCTGTAGTCGTGGCTTCAAGTAAGACTTCTAGGGCTTCTTTGTTGCTTCAATGATCAAGGTTCTTGTAGGATGAGCTAATGATTAACCTTTATATTGTAGGAGACATAGTATAAGAGTAGTAGATAAAATTGGAGGTTCAAAAATGGTGGAAATGGGTGTTTAACCGTAGGTTGAGAGAAAGAGATAGATGATGAGATTGGCAAATGTTTTGTGTTGTGGATAGTGTGTGTGTTTCGGCTTAAGACAAAGAGAGAGAGTGAATCAAAGGAGATCCTAGTACTTTGTACAATGTATCTCACCAAGATATACTTATATCCTTATTGGATACACTTGCCCAATCATTCCAACACATGCTACAAATGGAAATTGACTTTCTTCCCTAAGTTGCAAAGTTGCCGTGTGTTTTGGGAAGTCAAGGGACAAGACATGACTATGTATAGTAAAGTGTATGGTGTGTGTAAGTGATTGTGTAAGAAAAGTAAGGTTGGTATAGAAAAAGCATGGTTATGCATGTAGTTGTGTAAGTAAGGTTAGTATAGGGTATTAGTGGATTATACACTTGATTACTTACAAGCTAGCTAACAAATGATGGTAGTGTAGGCATGCATACATATACACGTCTATATTATGCATCTGGGAAGGTTTTTGGTAAATTTTGCCAAGTGTTGCATGAGAATAATAGCCCTTGTATATTATTGTATGTATTTGTTGAGTTGTAGGTATTTTGTTAAAGCTTTTAGGTAATTTAGTGAAAGTGTATATTAAATACATCACTATAATTATTTTACTTAAATAAAGTAAATAAATGACAATGTAAAATAATGTACATTGTTTTAAAGTGTTTAGGTGTTTATTCCTTTTAGGTAATATATGTAAATATGTACATAAAAAATAATCCAAGTACTTAATAAATAAATTAAGTAAAGTTACAGTTTATCTCAAAAATATGTACTGAGGTGATGAGTCTATTATTAAATCAAGTGGCCAGTCAGTTGCCAGAGTAGTCAATAAATGACTAAGAGTTCATATAAATGTAAAATAAATATGAAAGATAGTATGACAAAAAGGTATATGATAAATAATAAGTCATATAAAAGTGAAATTATATAAATTCCAAAAATAAGTAGTACAACAGTTGACAAAGTCAATAAGGTATAATCAGAGGTTTTACAGCACCATCCAGTTATTTTAGCTTTGTCCTCAAAGCTTAAGATGAAGCTATTGGTCAAGTGAACAAGTGTGGGTACTTGGTCTTGAACGAGTCTTCTCGTTCCCAAGTGAACTCAGGGCCTCTCCTAGAGTTCCAACGTACTTTGACCAACGGGATGCGACTGCGTTTCAATTTCTTAATTGTCTTCTCCATGATTTCCACTGGTTCTTCTATGAATTGGAGTTTGTCGTCAAATTGAACTCCCTCCAATGGCATAGCCAGTGGTTCTTCAGCATAGCACTTCTTCAGGTTAGACACATGAATGGTAGAGTGAACCCGACATTGCTGGGGCAACTCTAAACGATAAGCTACTTCCCTGATCCTAGCTATTACTTTGAAAGGGCCAACATAACATGGATTCAGTTTTCCACGTTTGCCAAAGTGTACTACACCCTTCCAAGGTGATACCTTGAGCATAACACGGTCACCTACTTCAAATTGCATAGGTTTGCGTTTCAGGTCCGTTTAGCTCTTTTGTCGATCGCGAGCAACTTGAATTCTCTGCTTGATGAGGATGATCTTGTCTGTAGTCTCCTGGATTAATTCTGGTCCAGTGAGCTGAAATTCACCTACTTCTGCCCAGCACACAGGCGAACGGCATTTGCGACCGTACAGTGCTTCAAAAGGGGCAGCCTTAATACTAGCGTGATAACTGTTGTTGTAGGAGAATTCCACTAAGGGAATGTGGTCAACCCATCCATTTCCAAAATTAATCACACATGCTCCTAGCATGTCCTCTAGAATCTGGATGGTTCGTTCACTTTGACCATCAGTCTGCGGATGATAAGAAGTGCTCATATCCAAATTGGTACCTAAGGCTCGTTGGAAAGCCTTCCAAAAGTTTGACGTAAACCTACCATCTCAATCACAGATTATCGAAACTGGTATTCCATGTTTGGTCACAATCTCCTTCAGGTACGTCTTTGCTAGTTTTGCAAGGGAATCGTTCTCCCTAATTCGCAGGAAATGAGCGGACTTGGTGAGTCGATCGACGGTTACCCTGATAGTATCGTAACCGTGAGATGACTTTGGGATTTTGGTGACAAAGTCCATGGTGATGTTGTCCCACTTCCATTTCGGTATCTTGGGTTGTACAAGTAAACCCGATGGTCTCTGGTGTTCAGTTTTGACACGAGCACAGGTCAAACATTTCTGAACGTAGGTGGCAATGTTGGCTTTCATATTCGGCCACCAATATAACTTCTTCATATCCTGATACATCTTTTCAGATCCGGGATGTATAGAATATTTAGACTTATGAGATTCATGCATGATCACGTTCCTCAAATCTCCATAGCAAGGTAACCAACTTCGTCCGTGAAGGCATAGGGTTCCGTCTGCTCTAGGTTCTAGCTTCTCCTTGCTAAGATCGGTTCTGAGCATTCCCCCGACATCTTCCTTCACGAGGTTTTCAGGTAATTGGGCTTGAGTCTGTGCTTCCAAAATCTGTTTGGGTAGATCCAAACTGATTGTCATAACTAATGCCTGAACTCTCATAGGAGGGTCCGTTTCCTTACGACTTAAAGCATCAGCAACCACGTTTGCTTTACCAGGGTGGTATGTGATCTCGCAGTCTTAGTCACTCAGTAACTCAATCCAATGGTGTTATCTCATGTTCAGCTCCTTCTGATCCAATATGTGTTGTAAACTTTTATGGTCAGTATGCACTATGCACTTTGTTCCGTATAGGTAATGTCTCCAGATTTTGAGAGCAAAAACTACGGATCCAAGTTATAGATCGTGAGTGGTGTAATTCTTCTCATGCTTCTTCAGTTATCTTGAAGCGTAGGCAATCACCTTCATCCTCTGCATCAATACTGCACCTAAGCCCTTGTGTGAGGCATCACAGTATACAACGAAATCATCGTTGCCTTCAGGCAAGGCTAGTATGGGTGCACTGCATAACTTCTGCTTGATCAATTGGAAAGCTGATTCTTCCTTCTCTCCCTAATCGAACTTTATTCCTTTCTGTGTGAGTTTGGTCATCGGTTTAGCTATTTTGGAAAAATCTTCAATGAATCTGAGGTAGTACCCGCAAGGCCTAGAAATTGACGGATCTCCGTCGGTGATTTAGGAGATACCCAATCCTTGACAGATTCGACCTTTGCTGGATCCACGTGAATACCGTCACAATCGATGACATGACCGAGGAATTTCACTCTAGGAATCCAGAATTTACATTTGGAGAACTTAGCATAGAGCTGCTCCTCCTTGAGTACCTTTGGTACTTGTGCAAGATGTTCCCCATTTTCTTGTTCGTTCTTGGAATAAATGAGTATGTCGTCAATGAAGACTATCATGAATTTATCCAGGTAGGGTCTGCACACACGGTTCATAAGGTCCATGAAAATAGTTGGTGCATTGGTGAACCCAAATGGCATAACCTGAAATTCGTAATGACCGTAACGGGTTCTAAAAGTTGTTTTTGGAATATCTTCTCCCTGTCTCGTAGTTGATGGTATCCAGATCTCAAGTCAATCTTGGAATACACACTTGGCCCTTGTAGTTGGTCAAATAGGTCGTCAATGCGAGGAAGTAGATAACAATTCTTCATAGTTAACTGCAACTTCGGGAACCAAATCAATTTGAAATTCCACTTGTCGGGTCGGTGGTAAGCCTGGCAACTCATCAGGAAAGACTTCTGGAAAACTCGGACGATGGGTACGTCCTTGATTTGCTTCTTCTCGGGCTTGTCTTCTTCATCTGTTTGAGAAATATGGGCCAAGAAGATAGGACATCCTCTCAACAAATAATTCTGAGCTTTTGTACAAGAGATAACACTAAGTCTAGTGTTAGCGAGGTCGGTGTTACCGTCGCCTCGAATGATTAGAGTTTCGTTTCCCCATGGAATACGGACTAGCTTTTCGTCACAAACAATGACTGTGCGGTATCTCGCTAACCAGTCCATGCCAATAATAACATCGAAACTACCAAGGTTTATGGGGATAAGGTCAATGTTGAACGGATGTTTGGAAAGATTTAGGGTACAACCTCTAATGATAGTGTCAGCATCTACAGTTTTACCGTTAGCTAATTCTACGGAGTAACGATGATCTAAGCTTGTAGGAATAACTTCTAGTACTTGGCTAAATTCAGTGGATATAAAACTTAGGTCTACTCCAGTATCAAACAAAACAGATGCATAACGATTGTTCAACAGAAACGTACCAGTAATGACATTTGAATCGGGGTTGGCTTTTGCATTGTCGACCACGTACACTCTGGATGAAGCTCCTCCACTGTTCTTGTTCTGGTTGGCCCGCTTAGGGCAACTTGGTCACACGTGTCCTGGTGCTCCACACTCATAGCACACAACTCCCTTCTTGGGTCTATTGTTGTTTCCTCCAGTAGCGTTGTGGTTCCCCTGCTGTCCATTCCCGTTCCCACGGGCATTGTATCCGCCCCTGTTGTTATGGTTCCCAGTGTTTTGAGTGGGTCAGGCCTGAGTGACAGCATTAACTCGACAAGTTTTAGCAAAATGACCCACTTGTCCACATCTGTAGCAGGTTTGGCATTGGCTATCAACAGTATGATGATAGTTGCACTTTGAGCATAAAGGTGTACGAGTTAGCTCTTGCAGAGGTAGCACTGTAAACTTGCCCAGCATTCTTCTTCTTAGGGTGCTGCTGGTGCTGACTGCGGAAATACTCATCTGCCTTTCGCTTGTTTTTAGTATGCCTCTCGGATATGGTACAGACTCTTTTGTTTATCAACTCAGTAGCGAACTCAATGGCATTCTCGACGGTAGTAGGTCGAGATGCGAGCACACTGTCGTGAATGGCGTCTGAGAGTCTACCCACATACTTCTCAATCTTATCTTCCTCCTCCACAAACATTCTAGTGCACATTAGGGTCAACTCTTGGAACCTTTGGTTGTATGCAGTGATGTCATTGTTCCTGCATCTGAGATGCCACAATTTGATCTCCAGTTTCTTCATTTCTCCCCTTGGACAGTACTTCTCTGTCATTCTTTTCTTCAGCTCAGTCCAGTTGAGAGCATAGGCAGCATCGTGTCTAAGAGTAGCAACCACAGAGTTCCACTAAGTAAGAGCACTCTCAAGTAGGGTGCAGGTGGAAAACTTCACCTTGTTCTCTTCTGCACAGTCGCTGATGCAGAATACCGTTTCCAACCTCTCAAACCACTGCATCAGTTCCACTACTCCTTCTTTGCCCTTGTAGTAGGAAGGCTTACATTTCAAGAAGTCGGGGTAAGAGCAACCCCTGGTGGTCTGATTATTTCGGCGGTTGTTGGAGTTTTGACTATCGTCTACGTTTCTGCTGGTAGCCATCGCAGATGCGATGCCTTGATCAATCATTTCCCTTAGTTGGGCAGCAGTGACGTTTTGGGTAGTGTTGGCATTGTTGGGGTTCGTTCTAGTGATTACCATTTTTCTATAATTATACACAAAAATGAAATCATTAGTTCAAGGTGTTAGCACAGTTTTATATAATTACACGAAAAGAAATTCATGCATAGACTTTGCAACAAATTGGATAACCTGTTTAAAGTTCATAATATAATACAGTACAGGATATAACAAAAGCTAATGAGTACATGCCATAAGTCTAGAATAGGAATACAGTACAAAATGCACAACCTGATCTAAGACAGAGCACAACCCGCCTGTCTGGGATGGTGGTACATGAAATCTAAAGTACATCATCTATGAATCCCTAATCTAAATAGTACAGTACAGAGATACAAATGACTAAAGAAAAGTACAAATACAAGAGATCTTATATCATGATAGTCGGGATGCAACCCTAATAGCTTACCATGATGTACAAAAGATCTAGTACATCTAATCTACTGGTGCCTAACGGACTCCTCGGATACGGCTGGTGCCACGGGCGGTGATGAGACAGCTGGTGCCTGCATGGCAACCTGCATCGCGGTCATGGCAGTCCTGGTCTCCTTGAGCAGTCGGAGTGCCTCGAGGAACTGGTCTCTGAGAGTCTGCTGAACTCCCCGGAGATGAGCGGTCTCTGCCGTCAACCCCTGATGACGGACCTCCTGGAGGTTGAAGTATATAGCAAGAGTCTCCTCTATGGTCAAGAGGGCAGTATGAGTGTCCGTCTGCTGGCTCTGGAGCAGGTAGATCTGCTCACGGAGGAACTCATTCTCATCCAGCAACCACTGGAGAGAATGATAAGTAGTCAACCACGCCCCTCGTGCAGCGTGCGCCTCCGTACTCACAGTCCATGATAGAAGGTCCTGGCGCTGCTGTAGAACATCGCGCTCAGTCTGTCCGGCCGATAGCAGAGCAAGAATGTCTGCTACATCCTGGGCCTGGCGTGCAGCCAGTGCCGTAATCTGGGCCTGAACGGGGTCAGCATGTCTAGCCCGGGAACCCTCACCGATCTCAAAAGTGGAATCGAGAGTTGCCTCGTACCTCCTCTTACGAGGTGGCAGAGACTCGGGTGCATGCTCCCGTAGAGAAGTCACAAGTGGTACAGGTGGTATGGCAGCAGGAGGCTGGACCTCTTCCCCAGCGGGGGAAATAGGTGGAGTAGAGATAAGTGCCTCGATAGATGCGGCATCGACAGAGGCGTGACTATCACCGGAGTCATTGGCAGATAACCATCCACATAAGACGGTCGTCGGAGATACGGCAGCAGGTGTATCGGTAGGTGATGTCATGATAAATCTGAAAGTAATATAGTTTTAATTGAT